>JAPWTK010000121.1:437500-1037500 GCA_029963805.1 Aromia moschata | reverse complement strand
AGACGGACTGTCCGTCGTAATGACGGACGTCTGGTCACTTTACATATATAAGCACAAGCTTACTCGAATAGATCATGATATTTCAACCATATATGTTGAAAGGTATACAGGGCGCCCCTATTTCTTCCCCTGTTACATGGGTCACTTTGTTGTTATTAAGGATACAAAAACGCTTAAATGGACAAATTTGTACGGTTTTTTTATTACTTAATTCTATGATGGGGCGAAAACCGATATACGGGGAAGGTAGAAAAGATCAAGGAAATCCCTTGTAGTTCCTTTATTTGACGTGTTATTGAAAGATGTTTTAGATATTTTGTAGAGTATTTTTTTATGTAGAATACCATGAACTAGTTACTTTGTTTGTATCTCTTAAAGTAGCCATGTAATAAAACAAATAAATATTTTTTTGAATGGAATGAATAGGTTGGGAAGAGAAAGAAAAGAGGGTTCAAATAAAGTCATAGCCACATATTCATTCCATTCAAAAAAATATTTATTTGTTTTATTCCATGGCTACTTTAAGAGATACAAAGTAACAAGTTCATGTTATTCTACATAAAAAATACTCTAAAAAATATCTAAAACACTTTTCAATAACACTTCAAATAAAGGAACTACAAGGGGTAATAAAAATGTTGGAGTTTTCGTTTTTCCTTAATAACTTTTCTACTTTCCCCGTATATGGGTTTTCGCCCCACCATAGAATTAGTAAAAAAAAACACAAATTTGTCCATTTAAGCGTTTTTGTTTCTTTAATAACAACAAAGTTAACCATGTAACAGGTCAAGAAATAGGGCGCCCTGTATAGGTATGTACCTAAAAAAAGACCATATACCTACCACAACCCACAGACTCAGCCTATACTAATAATTGTTTTGCGACTTCAGTTAACTATATACCTCTTATCTCTTCATAGGTACGTGATTTCAACAAATCAGCTCAATAAAACAGACATTTATAATAAATACAATTGTTAGTAATCGGTGCAGTATGTAATCATGTTTAAAAATCCGATTTCAACATAAACGTCTTTTTTTATTGCAAGGATCACTTAATGACTAAATAAAACACTGTGGACATCCACTGATATTCACAGGATACATTGATATTCACATATTTGACAATTTTATTTAAGTAATAGATATTGCGTGTATACATGTAAATATTGTTAATGTTTATCAATACAACTGATCACACCTGTTAGATATTTGTATGTATGTATGTATGTATGTATGTATGTATGTATGTATGTATGTATATTATTATTATTATTTTTCGAAACGAAAGTTCATGTGTGAATGTAAAAATAGGACCCTACACGCATTTGCCATATTTACAGATTTACAGATCTACAAAATAAATTTACTTAAAAATGATGGGAGTGTTTCATGATTCTAAAGAATGGTTAGTGTAATCTAGTTCTCCAGTTGTTTACGGTAATTCTTGTGAATAATTGGCTTTATATCCTGAATCAAGATTAGAACCCCTTCAACTACCTGAAAACGAAAAAAGGAACCTATAGCAAATGAGTAACTTTTAACAACTAAAATAAAAATAATCAGTTTGTAATATTAAGCCTATCTGAAATCTAATTCAATATTAAAAAAAATAATTGGCTATAAATCACATACTTTCGCCATTTTAAATGTCGGAACGCAATAAATAACAAGTTTTCTTTAAGCCTTAAGATTTCTTTAAATAACCCTTAAAATGTCTTAACAGTGTTTATGTACAGCGTGTCCTTTTATATTTTGATATCTACTTACTGAGTGAACCATAAAAGATACAAAAAAACTTTAGAACGAAAGTTTGGTATAATCATAAAAAAACAAATGAACAATAGAAACTTGAAAAAACAAGGTGTCATTTTTTTTAAATAGAACACCCTGTATATTTTTCAATAGATAAATAGGTCATATTTTCCCCTTTTTAAATATATGGAGTTTGCCTATATTCATATATTCATACATACAGTAAGCAATGACAGTTATCATACACCGACTTTTTTGAAGTTTGCTTAAATTCTGATAATTTTTGTATTACAGCATTGATTTTTTTGCTTCTGACAGGATTATAGCTTGTGGTATTCTGCGTCTAATAAGCCGAAGTTGAAGGCGGTATGTCGATTTTGTGAAAAGATCGCTAAAAAAGTAAAATTTTAATGTTTTCAAAGAAACGTAAATAACTTCGAAAATAGCAAATCCCTTTCGAAGTTGTTGGACTCGTATTAAAGGGAAATCTTCAGTGTATCTATTTGACTAACTGTCATTTTGAAACTGTCAATTTGAAAAAAAAATTCCTAGACATGAATAAAATCTAAAGTTGAACCAAAAATATCACGAAAATTCAAAATTCTACCATCCTTAGTATCGTTTTTCGTAAAAATCACTGTTCCTGAAATTTTAATAAAACACAGATAGATCTAGAGGGATATTAATCCTAAATTTTTGTTGGAGTAATGTGTGGCGTACAGGGCTTTTTTGAATTTTCGTGATTCAACTTTAGATTTTATTCATGTCTAGGAAACATTTTTTTCAAAATGACTCAGTTAGTCAAATAGATACACTGAAGATTTCCCTTTAATACGAGTCCAACAACCCCGAAAGGGATTTACTATTTTCGAAGTTATTTACGTTTCTTTGAAAACATTAAAATTTTACTTTTTTAGCAATTTCTTTTCACACATTCGACATACCGCCTTCAACTTCGGCTTATTAGACGCAGAATATCACAAGCTATAATCCTGTCAGAAGCAAAAAAAATCAATGCTGTAATACAAAAATTATCAGAATTATGCAAACTTCAAAAAGTGGGTGTATGATAACTTTCGTTGCTTATTGTGAGTATATTATGTATGGTTCAGCCCTTTTTGACATATTTAGTTTTAAATTATAATACAGAGTTTAGGGAAAACTGTTTTAGAATTTTATTGATACCAAACGTCAAAACTAGAAATCGGGGGTGCCATAAGAAGCGGTCTTAAGTCTCTTATATTAAAAAAATACTGGATACTGTCTCATATTCTACACTGGAATTTTATATGGATGCACGTACACACATGTATCATGGCAACAAGTATTAATAATATTTCGAAATGTGTTATGAGATGTATTAAAGAAATGTACTGCTACAGAACTGACCATTTAAGATTTTCTAGAAAATGAACTATTTGTGGTTTGTTGTACGCAGGGGAGTTGTTTTATTATACTAAATTAAAATGCGACAAGTAAAAAAAAAGTTAAATAATCCAGTCTTTCTCTTCGTGGATGTAATGAATCTCTTCTATTTCAACTATTTTGTTTTTCTTCCTCTGAATAAACATTTTTTTATGTAAGGAACTTTAGGACCGCTTCTTATGACACAAGATATCTAGTTTCCATCTTTAGTAGCAATGCTTATCATGGCCAACTAGATTTTTTAATTCTCCCAAATTTTATATAATATTTAAAATTAAATATTTCAAAAGGACTGAACCAAATATAGGCACACCCTATATATTCAAAAAAGGGAGAATAGGACCTACCGATTTAAAAAAAAATATACAGTGTGTTCCATTAAAAAAAAACATGACTTGTTTTTTTAAGTTTTCGTTCTTCATTTGTTTATTCTAATGATACCAAAAGATAATAAGTAAAAAATTATAAAACTTTTCTATTCAGTTTTAATTCCTCATAATCTTACCAATATTTGAAATTAATATAAATCATACTATGCAAAATATATAATATTGGGATGAATATATCTTACGATTTTAATAAACGCTATTTTTTTTAAATAACACTAATCAAATGAAAAAATGAAATTAAACGTCATGATAGTATTTTCATTTACATCAACTATGTTACCAATAGGGCTTTCTAACTTATTAAAAAGATAGAAGAATTTCTTTTGACTCAATTATCCACCAACTTTTTGATTCCATACTTAAAATCATATTTAAGATATTAGAAATCCTATTGAATTGTAAGGTTAAGAGGAAGACTTACATCTTCTCTTTGAGTTGAAGCAACTCGATTCAACTCTTCTATCTTGCGCTTAGTATCTGCTTCAATATTTGCCTGTACATCGTCTTGCGAACCAGCATATCGTTTCAAGAACTCTTTGTATTTTGCTTCACATTCTCTACGAAACTGGTCAACTTCTTCCTCGCCTTCGTCTTGAGCTTGTTTCAGTCGTCTCGCCTTACCTTAAACATGTGGATCAATACCTTTAGGCATGCTTATATGCTCTGGACATTTAAATATACACACACAAAAATTACTAACGTTTTCTTGAAGCTGCAACTTTCTCAGTTGCTCGTTTTTCAGCTGTCAATAACTGCTGAACTCCTTGAGTGGAATATCCTGCAATGTTAGACATGTCTTCTAGTACCTACACAAAGTTACACATGTAGCAGATTGGCAAATCTTACACTGATGAGTTGAAATAGGCATGTGATAATAGAGGCGGGTAATAAATGTCTTGAGTGTTTGACTACTGTTAATAGTATTAACATACTCAATGGAAAAACTCTTGCCTAATAGCCATAAACCATCTTTAGTAAACATTTGGTGTTTTCACTAGCTGACTATCATATGATAGTTGTTTACCAGTAAACATAATTGTTTAATAAATAATCTGCTGCTGCCTAGCTACATTGTTTAAGTTATGCCCAAATTTTTAAAAAATGTGGCTACGAATTATTGCACAATATAGCAATTTAGTATGTATTAGAACTAAATAGTCCACAGTGGTAATAAAAATATGATTAAACATATGTTTACCGCTTTAAAACTTTTAAATTAGCATTACAAGACACAAACTTCCACATATTGCCGAGAATATTCTCCCTCTTTAAAGTATTATTTTTACCAGTTAGATAAAAAAAAAATAATTTCATGCGATAGTTTCAGTAACATTCTGCTGTCAAAAAGCCAGATTAAAAAAAAAAGAAATGTAAACACATATAACATATTTTATTTCAAGAATAAAAAACTTTTCTATTCATTTTAAGTTTGCGTTTACGTCATATGACATCTATGTAATAGAGACAGAACTAAATGTTGCTTTGTATGTCACAGGATAATTCCCCTGGAATTGGGAGGATGTCACGTTATACCCACTAACATAATCTCAGACTTGTGACATAATGGTACGAATGCGATGCTCTTTGCAACTTAATTCACTTTTCAGCACATATTTATTGTGCCCATATGGAAAAATAGAGACCAAAACTAATTCACAGTTGCACAAATCAACATTTAGTTATTTCCCTAGTATGTACCAATCTGTAAAATATGAGTCAAAAGACTCATACATACATACCCGGTTTAGGGGCCATATTTCACCACCTCTCTATCACACTGCTAAATTTCAGAGATCGTTTTCTTATATGATATTTAAATTTTATAACCAGGTTCCCCTGCTCCTAAGACATCTTGCAACAAATAAATTTAGAGAAAGATATATAAATATCTTTCATAGACATATAAAATATGAGTAATAAAAATTCAACATAGAAAAATAAAATAATTTTCATCTCTATTCTATATCTATAATTTTCATTTTCACTATTCTGTATCTCTCTTTAGTTTCTTTTTTTTCTTTTTTATGTGTCACTTACCTACATATTTAAAATGTGATTAGGACACTGTTATCTAAATGATGGCACATTGAATCAGCTATGCTGCTGCTTGCCATCTCTTTTTTTGTAGTAATGAATACTAATTTATTTAATATAAACTATATTGTTGTATAACTTTCATTCTGCAAATAAAATTTATTATTATTATTATTATTATTATTATTATTACTATGTTCGTAAAAAAAAAACAACTGCAAAGATTAAATTCCAAGAGTAAAAATGTATTTGTGGTAACTTATAAAAATGAAAATTTTTATTTAGAATTAGATAAATATTAACTTACAATATTAAAAAAACGGGAGCCTAATTCCGCAAAGAATGATGAGTCAAATTGTTGCATAAATATCACTGGCGAATCCAGGGGGGGGGGGGCATCCCTTGGTACCCTTAGAATCAGAAATTAATTTTAACATAATACAATAATAAGTGTTACAAAATTATTCTTGAATTAGAGCTTTATAAATAGCAATAAAAATAGTATAGTAATGATAATTAAACTGTATAGTATAGAAATAAAAAATGTCACAAAATCATATGTGGTTTATTGTTGCCACTAAGCCGGGATTTTCCGAGATTATCCCAGAATTAGCTATACTGTTTTGGATTCCGGATTTGCATGTAAAATTCCTGGAATTGTGGAGAAAAATTAAAATTGAATAATTAATCGTAAATTTCACAAACGAGTTTCTGATTCATAAGCAATATTTAATAATTTAATACAACATATTTTGTTTATTACAATTTATTTATACGCTCAGTAATTCGTTAATAAATATAATTACATATTCCAAAAAGTATTCTTGTGATAGTTGGTATAACTTTTAAAAATAAAGTTTAAATGTATAAATGGATTTTCATTGAAATTCTGTAAGTGCCAGGAAAACGCGTGACCTTGAAAATTTTCAAAATTTTCGCCTGCGGCGCCAATATAGGCTCTCGCAGGTCATGTGTTGCTTTATCACTAAAATGCCCCCCCCCCCCCCCCCCATATTTTGTTATTACTGATTTTGGTAGTACTTTTTTTTCTGTTATAAAAGTTAATTTATTGAATCAGCATTGAAAACAAATCAAATTCATATTTCATGTGTCCTAATGTTTGCGGTTGTTGGCACATACACACACACAAACATACATACATACTCTATTTCCATTCTAAATTGAAAATAGGTAGAAAAAAGCAGGGTTGTCAGATATATTTTCTAAAATTGCTAAGCTCACTATACAAGTATACTTCATACTTCAGTAAACTGTTAGTTCGTGACGTTCTTAGAAAGGTAGTTTGGAAATATTTAAAAAAAAATACATAGATATAAATTTATTAGTTAGTATTAAAATAAAGCGTTTAAAATTGCTGGAAAAAAATAATTATAAATTAAAACACCTTTATGTATGTTATTATACTTAAGAAAATTTTGAAGAGCCGGCAACGCGATGCCGCGAATGCACCAGCAAATGCCGACCATTATACTATAGGATTGCTTTATATGTAATACATCCAAATACTCATTCGGTCCACTGTGCCATAAAATTTTTACGACGTCGTTAAAATGATTTACAACTTTAGAAATTCTACGTGTTTAAGGCGCCAGTGACGTGTATTTCAGCTAGGTTTATTAACACATACAATTTTTTGAGATTGTCTGGCTAAATGAGCATTATTTACAGCAAATTATGTTACAAATATTAAGAGTTTTGTATGCAGGCTAATTTTAATCTCCTATATTGATTTGAATGAAAAAAATTATTTCCCAATTTTCGAATTTATAAAAGATATATGCACGCCCATGGAATCATAAAAGTTGCACCGCTTTTTTTGTTCCCCAGGCGTATTTATCATTTTCAATTAAAATTAGAAGGACTATACATACGTACATACATACATACTTATCCACTCCAGTAACAAAACTGTTAATTTACAATATATGGCATATAACTTTTATTTCAAGGTAACAGTACAAAAACAATTTTTTAATAAAATATATAAAAAACACTGAGTTGAAAATAATTTCTCAACATGCCTTATATTAGATACAATAATCCCATAAAAAATAGTTTTGTATCTGTACAAGTTAATATACAAATCCTTATGCATGAACTTCATATAAATAAAGGGTATATGTTTGTTTAACTTGTACTATTTTGTATAAAAAAGAGTTACAAATTAATTTAGAAATCACACATTGAGGCGCTCTGGATCTTGCAATCTAAAAAATATAAATAGATTACTAATCTTGTACATGACCATATTATTAGTCAAAAATACCTTAAAATGGAAACATCGTTATTAATAAACGACACATCTTGTGGCGTTAAAAACACAAACTGTAACTGAGGCTTGGATTTAGCATGGTCTAATAAAATATCTATAACTTTGGAACGGTTCATCTTATCCTGAAAATAAAAAGTATGATATAACAATATATACCGGGTGACCACGAGATTACTACCCAGGCTCTAGCTGAGGCACGAAAAAAGATATCGATTTTAAATTTTGGGAATGTATATCATTGAATGGGATGCAAAACTTAGTTACAAAAACGACTGATCATCACTTCCTGTTTGACCGGAAATGCCCTAAACTTTGTTATTTTATATGGAATACCCTGTATATTATATATTTTTTAATTCTACTGAAAAAACTAAGACTAAAACATGTATCATGTCCTATACCTATTTTTGACAGTTTCCGAAAAAATCGCGTTTAAAGATGTCAAATGTGTCATTTATAAAATTCTTTTGACAGAAAACAAGTGAAGATAGAGACAAACTCATATGATATCTTTAACTTATTTTGGAAGCACTAAAGCCCGATATCATTAAAATTTCGCACTTCCGGCTCAACCGGAAAATACCGGAAGTCATCTTTAGTAGCAATTTACTGCAATAATTTTAATGGAATGCCCTATAACTAATTAGAAATTTGAATTCTACAAACAATTTCGAATCATTCTTATGTACACTTCCCTATACCCAAAGTTCATAGTTTTTGAGATATTAAATGTTTAATGTCAGAATGTCATAGGTATGAACGATGCATAAATAGAAAACGATAGAATCAGTCAATGCATCTATCAGAGGTGCCTAGGAATTTTAATATAGGTAGGCGCTGTCACAGGCTTCTGTTTTTAAACGTCAGTTTCTTCATTGTTGCTTAATTTGACAATTAATTCTTACTGTTTACAACGTTTGGTGGTAGTATTATTATTTCTCTTTTATTTAAAATGCCACTTTTTACTCGCGAACATCAAATCGACATGCTGCTAGTGTATGGAGAAGTGAGAAAAAATCGCAGGGAAGCAAAAGCTTTATATGGGCAACGATATCCAGATCGTGCACAACCACATGATAAATATTTCCCTTGGCTTGAATGTCACTTAAAAACCGAAAGAATTGAAGAAGAACCTAATGAGTTTATTGTTAGTGAAGAGGCGGAGATTAATACTCTGGTGTGTATTGAGGTAGATCCGACTACTTCAGTTAGACAAATTGCTGCCAATATTGGAATTGGACGGGAAAGCGTCAGAAATATTTTAAAAAAGCACAAATTTAAGCCATTTAAGTACCAGGTACACCACCATCTTTATGAAGCCGATCACCAATGGAGGCTGGAGTTTTTTAATTGGTTTATGGTGCAGCAACGCCCAAATTTAAGCCGCTTTATCCTTTTCTCTGATGAATCACGCTTCACGAATTTGGGTATGTTCAATAAAAATAATTCGAGATATTGGGCAAGAGAAAATCCTCACTTATTTAGACAAGGAGCTTTCCAGGAGATATTTGGTGTTAATGTGTGGATGGGAGTAATTGGAACGCGCATCATTGGACCAATTTTCTTTGAAAAATCCACTAACAGCAGATCAGTATTTACAGTTTTTAAGCAATGAAATAGCTGACTTTCTCGAAAATTTACCAATAAATGAATATTTCCAGATTTATTACCAGCAGGACGGAGCCCCAGCCCATAATGCTCGAAGGGTTAGGGATCATTTGAATCAAACGTTTGAAGATCGTTGGATAGGTACGTACGGACCAGTTAGATGGCCAGCTAGGTCCTGCGATATCACTCCCTTGGATTTTCTCTATTAGGGTCACATTGAAGAAGCAGTGTACAGAACACAGCCTACTGATTTACAAGATCTCCGCGACCGGATTATAAGAGCAGTGAACAATATTACTCCTGCTCAAATGGAAAATGTGTTAAGGGAATTTGAAAACAGGATTCATTTATGTCATCAAATGAATGGTGGACAATTTGAACATTTAATTTATGGATGATGTTCCATTTTTAAAATTTATTGTTTTTTTATGTTTTTTTTAAATAAAATATTATATCTCAAAAACTATGAACTTTGGGTATAGGGAAGTGTACATAAGAATGATTCGAAATTGTTTGTAGAATCCGAATTTCCTATTAGTTATATGGCATTCCATTAAAATTATTGCAGTAAATTGCTACTAAAGATGACTTCCGGTATTTTCCTGGTTGAGCCGAAGTGCGAAATTTTAATGATATCGGGCTTTAGTGCTTCTAAAATAAGTTAAAAATATCATATGAGTTTGTCCTATTTTCACTTGTTTTCTTTCAAAAGAATTTTATAAATGACACATTTGACATCTTTAAACGCGATTTTCTCGGAAACTTTCAAAGATAGGTATAGCACATGATACATGTTTTAGTCTTAGTTTTTTTCAGTAGAATTAAAAAAATATTTAATATGTACAGGGTGTTCCATATAAAATAACAAAGTTTAAGGCATTTCCGGTCAAACAGGAAGTGATGATCAGTTGTTTTTATAACTAAATTTTGCATCCCTTTCAATGATATACATTCCCAAAATTTGAAATCGATATCTTTTTTCATGCTTCAGCTAGAGCCTGGGTAGTAATCTCGTGGTCACCTGGTATACTATTATTAATTTATACAAAAAAAAAAAAATGGAAAAATTCAACTCTCACACAGCGTGATTCTCCAAAGTATTATATCCTCTTTATTAATTTTGTTAAACTAGAACTCATTTGTATTACAGTTAGATATAGGTACAAATAAATGTAGGATACATTTGCAAAGTATGTAAACGTGCTGTGATAAACTCACCATATATACATCAAATTCATCTAGAAAATAAAAAGGAAATTCCATACACTGCCAGAGGGCGTACAAAAAAGGCCACAGTTGAGAACGATCTTTCACCACCCGATAAGTTTGATGTTGTGGTGTGTCCTTGAGAACCGTGTTGAGGTATAACTACTAATTCAAGCTTCTTTTCTTTCATGTTTATCTCTATTGTACCCTAAAATGTGATTTAATTGCAATTATTAATGTTCCTTAAATAATTATGCAGTTTTGATGTTTTAAAAATATTCTAATGAAATTTGATGTGTGTCATACTTGGTATAAATGCCAATTAATGGTCACAGCATATTTGTGCAAATGCCTGCAACTTTTGAGATTTAAGTAGGACACCCTGTATATTTTTACATATTTGGAATCTGCAGGTCATGTTTAGTGAAAACAATTGTTTTTTTTTGTCTTTGTTATATAAATAATAATAATATAATAATGTCCTGTAATATAAATAATGTCCTGTCAAAAAATTGGGAATTTATTGTGAAAGGACGGTACCTAATGTTTTATTCGAAGTATTGTCCATCACTTGCCACTACTCTTGAGTGTTTTCGAAATAGGTTTTGACCGGCGCCGCAACATGTGGACGAGCATTATCATGCAGGAGAATAACATTGTCGTGTCTGGAGTAGTAGTGGGCGAGCTTTTCCTTGAGTGCTCAACTCAATCTTATCAATTGTGTTCGGTAGGCAGCTCCACTAATGGTTTTATTCGGTTTGAGCCAATAATGCCTACAATTCCGCGTCTTCCTACACTTTCGGCCTTCCGTTATGTCTTAACTTACTTTCTTTGTCTTCGATGCCAAATTCACCGTTCTTAAACTTTTGAAACCACTCACAACAACTTCTTTCAATTAAAGCAGCCTGACCATATGCTTCTACAAGAATCGATACGCCTCAGCTGCAGATTTTTTCAAATTGAAGTAATTTAAAAGTTCTCGCAAGTGACGCTTATTCGGCTCAAAACTCGACATTTTCGCACACAAAAGAATATATTATATTGATAAAAAATCACTAATAATTTAAGGTTATGTTGTTGCCTGATGTCCAACCTTAGGATATCTGACAATTTTAACCATACCTTACTAGTGGAGCCAACTTTTGTCAAACAGCGGAAACTTATTTATACACCTTTTAAAAGAAAAAAACAAAAAACAAAAAACATCAAAAAAAGACAAGAGAAAACAATTGTTTTCACTAACATGACCCATAGATTCCAAATATGTAAAAATATAGAGGGTGCCCTATTTAAATATCAAAAGTTGCATGCATTTCTGGTAAAACCGGATGTTACATAAAAATGCTGTGTAGACCATTAATTGTCATTTATACCAAATATGACATACACTAAATTTCAATAAAATATCTTTAAAATTAAAAAATTATAGCCAGAATGTGATTCCACTGACACCCGGTATATTGCATACTTTAAAATTGTAATATCATTTTATTTTTTAAAGTGTAAATCAAACAGTCAAAAGAAAATAAAAATTGCATAAACTTACTTTGAACTGTCTACGTTCTAAAATTTTTTTAAAGGAATGTTTAATATAAGTGATAAAGTAACTCTCCGTGAGTTTATAATGCCGATTTCTTTTTTCCATGGCTACACCAAGCTCCTGTATATCACCTTGTAAACTTTTCATTAAATCTGTGGCCTTTGAGAGTTTCTCTGTTAATTCGTTGTATCTCTCCATAACATTGGTAAAGTTCTCGGTATCTGTTTCGATCCTTGCTATTCTGTGTTTAATTTCATTTATCTCATTTGTAATATCCGGAATGCTCCTGAAATTTTTTTATTGTAAACTGCAATTATACCAGAACAAAACACTAGGATACTAAGAGCCAATGCATATTAAAACGGAACTACTTTTTACTACCTCAAATCTGAAGGTCGTCTCCCTACAGAAGATGCTTCTTCTTCATAGCTTTTTAATGAGTTCTGTTTACGAACCATCTCAGACTTTGCCTCGTTAAACCTCAACTCGTATTCTTGAATGTATTTTTTTGTCAAATTCATCACTCGAGGTTATCTCTTTTTGTTTTGTTAAACTCTCTCGAATTTCATCCTAAAAGTGTTATAATTTTGAAGCACAAAAAGACATCACTGTTGTGGACTAAAATAATGAGCATTCAAATAAATTTAACCTCAAGTTGGTTGTGGAAAAAAGCATGTCATCCAAATTTTTTCCAATATGGCCGACATAGTAAATTCTTCGATAGAAAATAAATTTTCCAATATGGCCGTAAATAAATTTGACAGCTTTTGGCAATTTGGTGTAATGGTTTTAGTTTTCATCTGAATTTGACGTCTGGGTTCAAATCTCAGCAACTTCATGTTTATTTTTTGCCTTTAATATGGGTTAAGGTAGTTCCTCTGCAGCAGTCCAGTTAAAAAGTTTTGGGCTTAGTACTCACGTTATACATATTAGCAGTATTAAGACCGTACAATAACATTTTTGTTATCGTGACTGTACTGAAATGAATGAAATGTATGAAATATTATTCTGTATGAAAATCTGGCAACGTCGCGTATTTATTTCCCTTACTCATTTTAAGCCCAGACGTACTTATAGTTTCTAAGCGCAGTAAACGTATATACAATGTAAACACCTTACTGTTTTTGTTGTTATTTAATTAAAGAAATAATTATGGGAGATCGTATCCGTTACAAAGGAAGATTTATTAAAAAAAAATCCTTTCTAAAAAAATAAAAACTGCGAAAAAAAATAAAATATTGCAATAAGTAATGTTATTCATCATAAATGTTTTGTTTTATGTTTGGTATCGTTCAATATATTTTGTATTTAATGTTATAATTTATAACAAATTAATAAAGTATTGTATAAAACTTATTCCTTCAAATTAATGCATATGAATTACTTATGAAATAAATATTTTAAAGTATTCGCTTTTATACTTTTTGATTGCTTCATATGTTCAAACATTGTCCTTTCGTTCCGACATGTTACTCTCCTTACAACATTGCCTTATCATTCCCAGGTAACTATTCTTATATCCCCTCCACAGAAAATTATCGTCTAAATGAGTTATTTATTTTAATTGTTTATCAAAACTATGAGGTAAATAATTTCTATTTTTTGTTAATATCTTCCAAATATATTCAAACAAATATTAGTTTTTTATCGAGATATTAAAAGTCCTTCAATGATATACAAAAATAAATTGGTCATTTTCCCACCCTTCTCCCATGCAATATGTACAAAATATGTCATTTTGAATCGCAATTATCTCATATTTGAGCCTACTACGGTTGTCTGGGACAACTAAATTTATTGTTGAAGCCACCCATTCCGAAGACACTGATGAAGCCTGGCAAATTAAATATTTTTGTGCTATTTCAGACTAAACTTGGGGTAAATGGCCACTGTCAATCCAGAACTTGATCAGATCAGCTTTTCTAGCTAAATATGGTTAATCAAGGTATTGTTTAAGTTCATTAGGCACAGTGCCAGAAGTTGGAACTTCTTGGACAACTGATGTGTTTTGAGACAAAAATGTTTCATGTCTACTCCAAATTGAAGAACCATTTGATTGTTCTCGTGCCGTAGAAGTAAATATAACGATATTTCGATATATAATATATCGGCCAAATATATTGATATATTTTTGAAAATATATTAATATTTCGATATATACATATATCGCCCACTCCTAATAGAACACGCACACAAGTTTTGAAAGTATCTTCCATATCTTGACACACATTTTCTTTTAGCTACTTTATTTTGACTGTAGTATGGCCACTACTTTTTTCTCAATCCATCCTCCCTGTTTTCCTAGACAATTGAATAATGTGGTTAACAATAATGGTAATAATGGAACAACCACATTAGACGGCTGTTCTGAAAACTCCTTTGTAAGAGCAACAGTCTTCGTGAGAATACTTCCATTATCCTTTAACTTTCCATCCATTTGTAAAATAAGACTCAACCATAACCTTTTTTTGTTGTTGCGTAAACAACATTTTAAGGAGTTTTTAACAGAATTTACCCAAACTGTTTTGGTTTAAAACTTTAACCTTGACAGTTCAAAAGTTGTCAAATGCCAGATCATAGAAAAACAATTTTAGGCCTGCTACTATCAAAGAAATGTTTGAATTGGCAAAGCCTACTTTGAGGTCAAATTCGGTTGAATGCACGTAGATAAAATAAACAATAAGGCAACAGCAAGTGCCACTTAAAAAGTCATTCGAATGCCATACATACATTAAATATCACTTCAATACCCAATGAAACATACAATCAATATTATTTGCAAATCAAAACAATTTTTTGACAGGCGTTTTCATGTTTTAAAATTTATTTTACCTGTAAGTCCTGTACTCTTTGCTCCAGTTCCTTTTGAAGAGTCTTTTAGTTGATTCATTTCTTGTTTTTTCTCAGTGATTTTTACATTTATTTCTTTTATTTCATTATTTAACCCTTCAAAAGTCGCCGTTTTTTCATGCAGAACTCTTCTCACTTCTTCTAATTCTTGCTCCTAAGTGTTCAAAATAAAGCAATTGATAATTCATGAAGCTTGTTAATTTTTTTTATTAATATTTAACAGTTACAGCTTAACAATAGGGTTACAACACCTATAGTCAACCATACACTAGCACCCAGTCATTTTATCTTTGCATTTATCTTGAAATGGCTTGATTTGTATAATGTTCAAATTCAGTACCACTATTAATTTTAAGAATATTCCTGACATTTGATTGCCTATTACAGATAGATTCATAGTAGTAGCACACATTACGCATGTGACACCGAGTGACGGAAATAAAATTTCAGACAGAGAAAGAGATGTATCCGATTTAAAGGAACAGACAAATCAATCAAAGAATAAGCTCTCTGACTAACTACACATTCATGTTCGGGTATTATTGGGAACCTTGTCTTTTCGTGTCAGTCAGCTGCAGCAACTCCACAACATGTTCATTTCATTGTCGGTCATGATTATCTCTTTCTAATGACAGTACCTAAGTAAAATGAGAAAAAATTCCATCTGGCAACGCCACTCATGCAATTTAAAGGTCCAAGGCCATTGGCGGCATTTCATCAGACATCAAAGAAGTGTCATATATGGGTGGTTATATCTGATAATAGCTATTCGATTCATGGGAAAATCTATCTTCATTCTCGGGCTAGCAGTTGATTTGTATAAATACAGTGGACGCCGCTTATAAGACTCACTTTGGGACCGGCAAAAAAGTGAGTCTTATAAGCGGATGAACCTTATAGCTAAGGGGGAAAAACAAGATTTTATAATGTATGTAATACACAAACTTTATTTTACCTGTGAATAGACATAATACAACACAATAGCGTGTTATTTACTTATAAAAAAAGGTAACTCTTCAAATACATACGTACAAATATACATAATCAGTTCAAAGTTTAAGATGGTTTGAAGAAATTTTTTATTTTTGTTTGTTTTTTTTGTTACTTTCCATCATTTCAATTATATATTTTTCATAAACTGAGTTATATCCGAAGTGGTGAGTCTTATAACCGAGTTTTTTTTAATGTATTCGGATACGTCTGGACTGTTTTTGGCGATTTTGAGTCTTATAGGCGACTGAACTTTATATCCGTGAGTCTTATAAGCGGCGTCCACTGTATGTGTATTTGTATAAATATTAGAGTATCAGATTTCATCATTTCAGAATTCAGTTCGCCCGTCATCTATTGTGAATGATAGCTCAGCCTCAAGTTGGATCACGATGGGCGAGGTTTTTTGCCTGTTGTGCCCACAGATAGTTTTAGCTGTTGTTCAAATATATTGTGACAATTGTGAAGTGACATTAGAGACAGCTAATAATGTTATTAAGTTTTATCATTGTTTTCTATCTCAAGAAATCAACTTTTTAAAAGGGTGGCAAATTATAATGAAAAACCCTGTACATATTTTATTTATTTAATATATGTAACCGTGTTCATTTTGTTTTGTCCAGTTTTTAAATAGCCGCAGAAATGTTATTTTTTTCACTAGAAAATTCAGCAAAAAAAACAGGGGGTACAGGTTTTTGTTAAATATTAAGGTTTAAAGGTAAAGTAAGGAAGTTTTATGCTGTCAACCATTTTACAAACTGTCAAATGTCAAATATATTGACATACACTCAACATCCACATTTCCGAACTTTTACGTTCCGCAGACTTCCACATTTCCGAACTCTCGTCACCTCGGGATTACCGAACTGCTGGTGCATGCGCAAAGGGTTTTTCTGGCTCGTTCTAGTACTTTTCTTTGTTTTTCGAGGTTTTTATGCAAATGTAATACATACATACATGTGTACATGTTAATAAAAGAACGTCTAAACAAAAAAATGTCAGGTGCAAAGGAGAGAGTGATGCAGGTAATTATTTTGTAATTCAAAGTAAAGGTTTGTTTTATTGAACATTTTGTTGACGTAACCTATAATAATTTAAAACTGAAATGAAAAATTATGAGAAAATATGTATTTTTAAGAAAAACCGTGATACAAAACAAACATTATTGTACTGTTTATTTGCAGAGAAAAGAGCCTGCTAAGAGGCTAACCTTGGAGCAAAAGCTGGATTTGATAAATCACGCAAAAAATGGTGTTAAAAATGTTGATCTATGAAAGATGTACAATATTTGTAAATCATCAGTGGCAGAAATTCTTGGAAAAAAAGAAATTTACTTTGAAAAAAACTGAAAAAAAAGACGAAAATTGAGTGGACGGATTGACACAATAAAGTGCACCGGTACTTATGACACGCCATTTGAAAGAAGTGTTTTTCATTGGTTTGTACAAAGAAGAACTCTTGTCTCAGGTGTGCTGCGGAGGAGGGGCGATTTCCTCTTTGCTGAATTCTGTGACAATCGAAATGTTTGATAACAATCGCATTATTGTGTTTACATTTTTTTCTCATTTCAAATTCGCGTTTTTGTCGGGACAATTCATATGTGAGAAAAAGTTCAAATATCGTGGTTCGGAAATTTGAGTGGATATGGATTTGAGTGTACTTTTTTCTAAAACCCTATATTTTTATCATTATGGAGATATACCACATTACATTTTTTTTTAAACTTTAGTATTATTTATAAATAATACTAAAGTTTATTAATAATAGAAGTGGAATTATGCAAAAGCATTTACTTATTTCACTTAATAGCAACAGATTGATAATACCAATAGTAACCAATGATGATAGTGACATAATAAACGATAAGCTCAATTTCTAAAGTAAAAATATAATGGAGTTGTAATCAATCTAACCAATCTGATGCAGATTAATATAAAATTTCTATTTAAGAAACTAAAAATATACAGGGTGTTTGATTAGAAAAAAATTAGGTAAATTACTTCGACATTTGACAGCTTGCAAAATTTTTTATACCAAGGAATAAAATTTTATAAAAACTGTACGAGCTGATTTTTGCTGTATTTTCTAGCTCAGAAAATAACATTTCTACAGTCGTTTAACAGTGGCACAAAATAAAATGAATACAGTGTACATTAATTTTATTCAAATTTAATATATCTGGGGAACACCTATGGAAGTGAATATTATTGGATCTCAGTTATGTTTTCCTTATCTTATATACCTGAATTAAAAGTAAAATATTAATAATTACTTTAAATAATAAATAATTACCAATACAAACAGAAGATTGGAAATGGCTAAGTACCGGAAACAATAAGGCTATTAGATGTCAAGAGACTGAGTACTGGCAAAAAGTTACTTTTTACATTTTGTTTGTTTTAAATTTTAGTTGAAGGTTTTGTATTTTTTTTAGTGACTATTAAACATCCAGTTATATCATTTTAATAAATCCATATTTAATAAATATCTAATATTTATTATTATATGACATTTGAGTGATGAAATATATTGTTTTTAATTTAACTACCAGAGTCTTTACCCTAATAGATGACATCAACTTCGACCGTTTTATTTAAAATGAAACAAATTGTACCATTAAAATTTCCCATAAAAAAAAAAATAAAAACTATACCAAATATTGGACATTTTGAACTTCCGGCTCAGCACTTGATTGCAATTCCTCTAACTGTCTCCTTGACTGCGCTCTGGCTTGGTTCACTAATCTTAGTTTCTCCTCCAACTGATTTTTCTTTGCCATCTGCTCCCTCATGTCTTTTACAAAAGCATCAAGCTGATTCTTTACGGTTTGTCTCCTTTTTTTCAAATTTTCAATATTCTGCTGTAATTGTCTAAAGAATATCAAAATTATTAAAATAAAATTGTACAAAATTACAAAGATACACATAAATAGCCCTAACAATAACAGAAATTTCGTTTATAAACTCATGACATTCCAATTTACAAATATTAAAAAACAATTGACTCACTTCATGTATTCTTTGGTATCAACTTGTAAATACTGTGCGTGATGATACTGAGATCCGTACGTCCTATAATTTGGATCGGGATAATACCGGTCACCTTTTATAGTTACCCCTTGAATGCAGCTTTTAGGTACTGATCTTTGATTAGACAACAGCTCCTGTGCCCTGCGGTCATCCGGAATGAGCAGGATGTTTTCTGGGCTCGAAGTGTCCACAATACAGTTTGACACAACGGGGTCATCTATATCTATAGCGTCATATAGGCAGATGCAGTCATTTGGCGCCTCTATCAGATTTCTGCTCACATTGTGTTTCTAAAACAGTAAAAAATAAAAGCACCAAACACACCGCCATATATTTTCTATAAATCAAAATCTAGTAATTTTTTGAGATATTTGATTTTTTTCAAAGATGTGAAACCTCTTTAATTACCTTTAATTGCTTTAATTATCTCTTCAATTAAACAGCAAAGCATTTCTGCGCATATGCTACACCCCTAAAGCCCCACCTCGTTGCTAACTAACTTTCCAAATATCTGCTGTTCAAATCCGCCAAAAAAAAAGGTGGAGTTTATTCTACTGCCTATCCATTAGTATGATCCCGACGATCCAACGCCGGGTTGTGCTTATTACCAGTCATGGTGATCAAGCCATGGCCCATCCCACACTGCCTTCTCTTGCACATATAATTTTTTTTTAGCTAGTAATATTAGCTATACCTAAGTCAACAGGAGCCGACCCCGTACAGATATGACTGAATATACAGATCCTCCATAGATGGATAACTTAGTATGAAAAAAAAATAATAAATAAATTTGGACTATTTACTTGCGTAATCTGCTAAATTTTTGAAGTTCCACGAGAGTTGTGAGGGGTATTTTTTGAATATTTGATGTAGAAAAAAGAATATATTTATACTATGAATTTTATGAGAAAACAAATGCAATAGTCAATTGTAAAATTTCTATTGTTAAAAATATTTTTTTCTATTGGCAGATTCAACCGTTGTTAGTTGGTTCAATTGTTACTTATGCCCATAATTACATATTTTTAATTTTCTTTAAGATGCACATACAAAGTCAACTAATGTTATTTTTCTATACTTCTTGACCTCATTTTTCATTCTTATCATTCTATTTCTGTGTAAGAAGCAGCTTGTCGTTTCATTTGTTTATATGTGTTAATTCAGATAGAGCTGTTTTTCAATAAGTTTTTTCGTGGTTTTTGAATAAATAATTGCGGAAATACATGAAAAGATTGATTTAGACAAGTTAACTGCTGCAATTCAAAACTGTCCGGCTTTATGAATTTTGAAATTGAACTTTTCTTTTTTTTTTTTGTTACAATGGGATGTACACACATTCTCCGTTATTTTCCTTTTTCCTTTTCCAAAACACGCATAGCAGTGGCAAAAAAAATGTAATATAAAAAAATAATGTAATATAAATAATCTGCCATTTTTGTTTAAAGAAATTTTGTTTTTCAAATTGGACTTTTATATTACCGCCTACAGATCAAGCAGCAAAAATTGAACCAATGGCAAAACCGAGGTGTATGTCAAAAATCCGTGGCGGCCAGGTTGGCTACTGTCTCGGCGAAAATCATCATGTGTGTCATGTGCCTAAATTCATACATCTAAATAAGTTTCTTCAGATAAACCTCTAACTCTAATCCAACCACTTCATTAATTACTTTCTTCAGCAAATGTTCTGTTTAAATAAAAAATTAAATAATCTGATACTAAAAAATGTTTTTCAAAAACTATTGCGATCGTAATAAAATACCACGAATCTACATTAAAAAAAAAAAATTTGATTCCATTATATGATTGAAAAATCCACGAAATTCGCAAGCCTCTAAAAGACCCTCCAAACAAATAAGGGCATTATTAAAAAAACGGGACTCTGGATATCAAAAATCGTGCAATATCTATAATGTAATGAGACCTATGAGCCCCCGATGAAAGGTAAACACATTATCAATACACCTTGGTAATAAGTTGTAAAATGGAATGTTCTTTTTAATTATTTAAAGGTGTAAGGTCATATAAATGACATTTTAGCTCCAGAAAATATGGAAAAATATATAATGGTATAATCCCCGTAACAGTGAATGATATTTTAAAAATTGCATTGTTTTGTGTATGGTAAATAACACTGACCACATATGGATAATACAGACTACATATATTCAATCCTGAATTATGTTAAGTACTTTGTGATTGGTGAATAGAGAGAAATGGAAATATGTTCTACTACGTTCCAAGTATTAAAGAATGTGGCACATATTTTATACAGTTGCACTCTACATAAAGTATTATCATCCAATTGACCGCAACTTATTGAAAAGTTCCATAGTTGTGTACTTCACGCTACACTCTATCATTCTAAAAACAATTACCTGGTGAACAAATTTTGACATTATAATCTGTGGCTGTCTCCTTCCGCTCCAGACTCTGTTAAATATCTCTCGTAATAACTGATTGTCTTTATTGTTGTCAACAGCGAAGGCACTCAGGGTACCGGCCCCCAAATATCCTTCAACGGCCACTGCCCACTTTTTGTCTTTCAATTTAATATAACAACCTAAAATATTAAAGAACAGTAAACAGTAAACCCCGGTCAACGATAATAAAATAAAAAACCTATATAAAAAATTGATTAAGCCTACATTATAAAATCTGAATTGTGTCCGAATTGTAAAATCCTCGTTAAGCCGGGTTTACCAGCTACCGTATATGATGGCTGTAGCATAATGAATTACCAGATACCGTATATAATGGCTGATGAAGTTCACTTAACGTGTATAAGCTTCTATACAGATGATGCAGAACACGCAACAAGTCAAGAAGCATCATATTTATATGTAACTCATGTTGTCGCTTTATGGATGAATTAGGTGGAATTAAAAAAATTAATGTGTACTATTAAAGAGGACTTAAGGAACGAATTAATAAATTAGAAAAAAAAATTTCTTCAAATGATGCTACAGAGTTAGATGCATCGCAGGCATCAATGCAACAGTTGAAACAGTCTGATTTTAATAACATCTAATCTAATCTAATCTAAAAAATATAATTCTGCTGTTTCTGCCCATGATATGATGAGCTTTATCAAGAATTTATTGAGACACACAAACTTAAATGCAACTTGGTTATATTTGGAATTCCAGAAAATCAAGCTTTGAATAGAGATGAGCGAATCAACGATGAAAAGGGTGTAATTTTTAAAATATTCAATTTTCCTAATGTTGCAGTAAACAACCCAATTAATATTAAACCTATTCATTTAGGGAGACATATGTAACTTTGGAAGATGAAGAGTAAGTTCTGTAAAATTATTAGTAGGGCTAAAGACCCACGACCTTCAGCAGTAAACATAATTTTTAGTAATAAAAAAAAAAAAAAAAAAAAATAATTTTTTTTTTGGGGGAAAAAAAAAAAAAAAAAATAATTTTTTTTTTTATTTTTTTTTTTTTTTTTTTTATTAAAAAATTTTTCCCCAAACCCCCAAATATGTTTGTATTTTTTTTTGGGGGGTAAAAACCCCCCCCCCTTGAAAATTTTTTAGTGTCATATGATAAAACACCTAGTCAACAGGAAAAGTACGGGCATATTAAATAGGAGTTTGAGAAAAGGAAGAGTAAAGGTGAAAAAAAATATAAAAATTGCTTATTCTAACGCTACTCCAGTAGTTGAGTAGCGTTTTGTGTAGTAAAACCACAAAATTGCAGAGTTTCACTGTTACTATCAAAATGTTAACGGGCTTAAATGGAAAACACATTTCTTTAATGATGTATCTACTCTCGAGTACATAACGACTGTGTAATATAAAGACATCCAAAAAAAGTCATCAAATCTGGCTATGAACGAGAGAGATAGAAATAGTGGTCACGTCAAAGCTTTTCGATTATGTCAAACTTTTGACAAGTGACTGTCAGAATTATAAAATAAATAATGGCTGTGAGAGCTTTGACAATTAAATGAGGTTATAAATTTAAGATATAATAGAAATACGTCTTTTTACTCGGCCAACTTTGATGACGTTTTTATATATGTACATCATCCCTCTCTAAAATTATTAATTTCGAATTAGACACTGCTGTAACTATAAACTTTTCATTTAACAACGAAAATAAAGCATATAATTTTAGAAAGGCTAACTTCCTACAACTTTATAATCAATTGTTTCACACTGATTAGTCTTCATTAAAACAATACAGCGATGTAAATGAGATATGTGATGCATTTTACTTAATTATAAACAACATTTTTGAAGAAAATTTACACTTGTTTAAAATACAAATTGTACATTTCCACCCTGGTTTAATTCAAATAAGAAAAGTAACATTCGATGCAAAGAATTGGCTCACAAAATGAATTTAGAATACTCAATACTATTTTAAAATAGCAAACTGATGATGCCTATAAAGAGTGTCCTAACTGCAGAAGATGATATCATACACGTCCCTTCTAAATTATGGTCCTTTATTAAATCCAAGAAAAGTAAATCAAGGATTCCAGGTAATCTTATGTTTAACAACCAAACACTTCACTCACCTAACACTTGCACAAATGGTAGTTAATGGCTTTGCCAACTATTTTTCAGATGTATATATTCCGTCACACTCATGTAATTAATATTGCTTCATACTTGTCTGAAGTAAGAAATATTACATCTGTCACAGAGGAGGATATATTTCTGGTAATAAAAAAATTGAAGGACAAAATTACTGCTGGATTACATGGTATACCTAGTTTTATAGTAAAAGACTGCTGTAGTATTTGTAACACCACCACGTATTATGTTATATATAACTTCATACTCAGTACAATTTAGTTTCTAGATATTTTAAAAATTGCAAAATTATGCCCAATTCTAAAATCTGGAGATCCGACTTTGGTAACAAACTATAGGGCAATCACAATACTGTATAATTTTGCCAAAATATATGAGATAATCTTATATGATAATTAAAGTTCGTGCAAGCGTGGAGTGTAACAAGACCGTAGTCAGTTAACGAATGAAAATATTATTATGTTTACATAAATTATGTAGCAACATAGTACTATTTTTACCAAATAGTATGGTTAAGTCAAGAATAAAATACCTATATAAATTAAGATAACATGTGTTGTGTTGCCAACAATGGCAACACTCACCCGACGAACGTCAGTGTTAAAACCCCGTTTCGTGATTAGTTTTATCCAGAACCTTAGAAGCTAGTAGGTGGCTGTCACCAGCAGTGTCACTTTTAACGCACCAATTAAAAAATTAGCTACTGAACGTCTGCAAGCATCGGTAGCTTCGTCTATAATAAAATACACAAAATTGTCCGCAATGTCTTCGCGTATTGATGTCACTACATTGTTGTAAACCCGATTGACATATGCAAGTCTTAACGTACTTTCATGAGGAATTTTTCGGTCGATATGTTTTTCTAAAAACGTATGTAACTTGGGGTTATCTAGTTTGTTTAATGGAATATTGCTTGCAACAAAGGCTTCTGTAAGTTCATAGAAAAATACGGAGTAGTCGGCGCTGGACGAGGCATGACTTTTCAGATGTCTTGTTACTTTAATTTTATCTGAAGAATTTATAATGCGTTCACACACAATACACGTTTGAAATACTTCCCGTCTATTTCTTTTCACCTTTGGCATGGTACCTCACTTTATTCACTTCTCCCCCTCAACTAATACCTATTAATATTTATAAAGTTATTTAAACACACGGCGAATACCTAAAAACGAAATGTATCAACGCGATGCAATTCCGGCGACTATCTGTTACAGCGTACCATAAATAACTAAAATTGCTAGCGCAGTTTTCGTAATGCAAGTCAGCTGTGAGCTGTGAAGGCCAACGAGTCAAGGGCAGGACATGCACAGTGTTGGCCCTGTGACATTCGCGCTTGGTAATAAAAAAATAATATTTAATAATGTACTATGATGCAACATAGTTTCTGTGAACATATTAACATTTTCATTTGTAAACTGACTACGGTCCTGTTACACTACGCGCTCGCAAGAACTCTAATGATAATATTTACAATGTAACACAAAAATCAATATCACCCAATCAACATGGGTTTATATTACAACGGTCTACAATTACAAATCTAGCCTATATTAATCAGTCTATATGCGACAGCTTAGATGGAGGGAGTCAGGTCGATTTTATTTATACAGACATCCTAAAAGCATTTGATCAAGTAGATCACTACTTGTAATTTTATTCAATTTTACTATAACATAAATAACTACCCTCTTGATTAGTGTTTGGAAATTAAAAATCTTGAAGTCACGTTTGATTCTAAACTTACTTTTTCTAATCATGTCAACCTATTAACAAAATCAGCCTATAAATTAATTGGGTTTTTGTAAGAGATTGGAACTGTTTTTCAAACATCCACAGCCTGAGAATGTTATATTTTCCTTCATCATACATTAGGTCAAAGTCAGAGCATGCTTCATTAATATGGTTTCCGACATATCAAAACTGGATTTTATTAGTTGGATCTGTTCAGAGAAAATGTTTAAAATTTATGTTTTTCAAAACAAATGGTTTCTATCCTCCTCGCGGGATAGACAATGATGTTTTGTTGAATATGTTTAATATGATTTCCCTTAAGAGAAGAAGAGACTATCTGGCTATCATATTTTTTGTATAATATTTCACACAATAACAGTATTATTGTGTGAAATTGTTCGACTTGTACGTAAATTAAACTTTTTGGTTCCATGTATAAATTATAGAGATGGTAATTTTTTTTACTGCAGTTTCAGTTGTACTTAACATTATGTGCAAGTCACCATTGTATAATACTTGTAATATATTTAACACTACGTCCTTTTTGTGACATAAATTAGGATAATTTAAAAACTATTATAGATTTGTATTTAAGAATTTATAATGATGTATAAGTGTCATCATACTTTGTAAATATGTCCTATTTTTCCTATAATTGAGTATTTTACCTGATGAAAATAAATGAGTTTGTTCAACTAGAGAGATGATATTACAGCCCTTACTATCCTTTTTACATTCAGGTCCTTTACAATATCAAAAAAAATTGATCAATACTTGATTGATTTCAGTTGATAATAACCAAGAAGACTAGAATATAAGAAGACCGAATCTCCGAGGTTTCACACGAGCAGCAGCGGGTCAAATTTTGAAAGCCGCCAGTTAGTGCTGCTAGCGTGTCTATGCCCAGCGCAGTAGCTTACTGCGCCGGTTTGCGTGTATTAGTTATATCCAAGAAGACTAGAATATATCTAGTCTTCTTTGTCGCATACACATACGTTCCGAGCCTAGGCACGTTCGAGTGTTAACTGGCGGCTTTCAGATTTTGACCCGTCACCAACAACGGAATTCAATCTCCTTATATTCTCGTCTTCTTGATAATTACAAGCCATCCAAAAAAAATGTCTTCAAAGTTGGCCAAGCAAAAAATGACATATTTCTATCCTTAATCGAAGTTTATAACCTTATTTACTTGTCAAGGCTGTCACATTATATGACAGCCATTGCTTATTATACAATTGTGACAGCCACTTGTCAAAAGTTTGACAACAAAATTTCGCTTTAACATAACCGTTATTTCCATCTCTCTCTGTTCATTGCCAGTTTTGATGACTTTTTTTGGATGGCTCGATACAAATAAAATTTGTGGAAACGGTCCACTGCTTAAAATTTTGTTGATCAACTATGATATAAATTTTCTAACTCGAAAAGAAACCAAATATGGAAATTAAAATCTGACACCTAATATTACTACTAATAAAATACCAAATTCAAGTACCCTAAGATGTAAATAATAACTAAACCCAAACTCTAGATGTTCTAGTAATTTTTTTATGTGATTATTAAAAGAGACACTCTTCCAAAATTCTTCATGTTGATGTAAGGAAATCTATATTACCTAAGGGTCCTTTAGGTTCTTGTTCAAACTTGCTTCTATACTGCGCTATCATTTGCTTCACTTGTGGCATATCTTTCCCATAAAGAAGCATATCATTTCCAGACTCTCGCATAACTGCTTTAAGATTAGCAGATTCGTTAGCTAAAAAATCATTGATCATATTAAAAAAATAAATAAAATCTATAGGAATCGGTTTTAAAACATCTTTTATCATATATCTTTTGTTCAAAATTTCGATAAATTTTACTGAAATAAATCTATTGTGTGTGTACATCAGACATCGGTCAATTATGAAAAAGGACAAATAGAAGACAATAGAAGATAGACGACTGATAAGAAGCAACACCATACGCATCGACTGTCCCTCTCACCACTTTTACCACTTACTGTAAGTTGTTAGAAAGATAAGTGTAGAATTTGTCTTTATTTACAACCAGCCAATGTCTGATGTATACATATTACTTTAAGACATATTACTTTATACTTACCAATCTGCTGATCGATCTGAGTAATTTCTGCTCTGAGAACTCTTTCCTCATCTTCTTTTCGTGATAAGTTACTTTTTATTTGAAATAGATCATTCCTAGATGTCTCTAAATGATCATCCATCGCTTTTAATTTATTTTGAAGGGACGCGATGTCTTTCATTCTCTTAATTTTTTCCTGTTCAACTCTACTCTTACTACAATAAGAAACTTTTTTAAATTTTTGACAGGAGCATGAAATTAGAATAATAAGTAATTATAGACTAAAGAGTATATAACTTTTCAAATCATCAAATTAAGCTTCTACCTCAGTTCATATTTTAGGTACATTTTTTTCACAAGATTTATTTCAAAAATGTTCTATTAAAAGTTGTATTGCTTTTCTGCAGAATTATAATAGAGAAAATTTTCTATATTTAACATAATTCTACAATTATGTTATACATTATGATTAAAGCTGGATAAACAGTGCGACGGCCCACAAAGTTTTCACACATCTCAAAGTAAATAACAGTTTAAGTTTAACACATCTCTTTCTAAATTGCAACAGTTTATTGTATTCATGAATTTTGTTTTTGCACATACAAGTAGTTAGTAATATGACGCGTCCGATTATGGCCTGCCGCCCCGGATCTGCCGGCTTTAATTATGATTGTGTCTGTTATTATTACCACCTCATAAATCAACCATTTCTTAAGATATTTGAGGACATCCTCAGATGCTATACTTTTCTATTACTATCCATTTTTTTTTCCAAAATTATTTTTCCCATTGATCTCTGCAGTAATTTTAACCAATGGAGAACAAAACACATTGGTTTTATCAAATTAGCAACACCGCTAAAATCAATTGAAATTTTCATGCCACAAAACACAAAATACCTTTATTTCTTTTTATATTATTTGAGAGTACTACTAAATTTTGTAATTCTATATCAAACAGTTTTTACGATATCGAAAAAAAAAACATCTTCAGAAAGCCTTTTTTGATGGGGGTGTAATTAATTCCCTTAGAAAGCGTTTTACAAAAAATATATATGTATGTATTAACACGTTCGCGACGGTGTGACCCACCGGTGGGTCACGCTGGTTTTTACTAGTGGACGTGCGTGCCCATCGGTGGGACATGGACTGAAGTATATTAAATGACATCTAGAACAATCGTTTATTAAGGAGGCTTTCTATATTCTGGTTACGGCTGCAAGCAAGGTGCACAATTCCTTCTACGATGTGGGTTCAGGATCAGACAATTTGAACGAAGTACAAAGATGCAAATGGTAAATCTAACTTTTTATTTGAAAAAAATATGAAGTAAAAGCCCAGAAAAGGGATCAAACATGGCTAACAAGGTTTGTCATCTGCAACAAAATTCCACATTTTATCTGAGTGACCATGGTGGGTCATGACGGCTGCAAGCGCAAACTAAGTGTTAGGCCGTCATTCCCCATCGGTGAAACACTAAAAAACATAAACAAAACATAATATAACACAAAAGTTAATTATTTTACACTCCAACAGCACCTCTTCAACACTCAAAACGCAATAAAGGAAGAAAAATGCTCATTTTATTTAAGTGACCGTGGGTCACAACGGCTGCAAGAGCAACCATGCGTATGGAACTGTTAAGGCCATCGTGACCACCGGTGGGACAAGAAGCAAAAAATAGCAATAACATAAACAAAGGGAACTATAAAGAGCAAAGAATCATCTTACCCTCTAAAAACTTCTTCTTAGAGGGTAGCCTTCTCAACACAAAAAACATAGAAGAGGAAAAAACGTCCCACAATGTCATACCTCACTTTCGTTTACGTGGGTTGAGAGGTGTTAAGGGGTAGTCAGATTTTTTAAAAAATCTATTTTTTTGTTTTTGCATTTTCTAAGGGTGGTTAGGTAGCAGACAGGTGGTTACCTAGATATTAACCCCCTTAACGCACATGCCGAGCGGTACTTGGGCAAGCGTTACTGGAAGAGTGCATGCCGCCAGGACAACCCGGGAGACACAATATTTAGTTTACTTTATGATTCACCAACGAACAGAGTCGGGCAATGCTACAAATTTATGAAGCGAGCCGGAACCTCGAAAATCACGTAACCTTGAGTGGCGGCTTGTTGTCATATTGCTTTATGACTCATCGCCATATGTTTACCCTAAAATCTAACCACTGCAGCGTGCAAGGTTTAGTCTACAATCTGATTGCCGTTGCGGATGTGTTTAGGCTTGGCGTTTACGATTTTTTAGTTTGTGTGTTTTTAGAGTTATTCAAAATATTAGTAATTTTGAAAAACACCGTAAATCAAAATGTCTGAGAATACCGATGATTTTGAATACGCAGAGTTATCTGAAAGAGATTGACATTAGCGATAGTGCTATAGAATCGGATGGTATCTCATCAGATGGAAGGGATCTTAGCTCTGTAAGAAGTTGGTGTAAACTTAGCGTACATCAGGCGAATCCACCTCCTCCACCCCCTCCTTCATATATTCACATATATTTACATATTTATTATCAGCAATAAAAAAATGATTTTTTTTAGTTTTTCCAAAAAAAAACGTGTAGCTATAGGGGTTAAATGAAAAATCAAATTTTAAATTGACATTTTAGAAACTTCCACATTGGCAGAAAGTATATTATATGACTCAGGAATAGACGATTCTGTATAAGTTAATAAACAGCATTATATTTGTATAGGTATGAGGATTAGAATCAAATGGTGCTTTGTGTAACTATGATATAATTCTGGTCCCTATTTTGTCAGATGATCTCTGTAAACAGGATTTGTAAAATAAATAATATTCCTAGTTCCTTTTCAATACTCTGTTTTAAGAGCTACATGTGTTATTACTCTGCAAACGTTGCAACTAGGTATAAGGTATACTTTATGAAAAATGTTTAGAATTGATTGAATATACCAATGCAATGCAAAGGCAACTCAAAAGTGATGTGGATGCGACGCGATGCCTGATGCTCCCACCCTCAATATACCTTTAAGCTTAAGAAGATCCGAATATAGTATCGTGTGTGCATTCAAGAGTGTGTGGAGAAAAACTGTTCATCATTTTTGTGATGTGTTCTACAAAATAACAACTTTTGAACATTTAATGGATTACATTTAAATTTTACATTATTATCTTTATCTAAACATACTTTTTTTTTACTATTAGTTACTGTAATACTAAATGTTTCTAGTTATTTTGCTACAGTATAAGTGTAGTATATTACCATACTTGTAAAATGACACTCTCACTAAGAAAAATGTAGGGTTTCCATTTAAAAAAATATTGATATAATATCAGGAATGCAGTGAATGCCATCTTTGTCTATCAATATATCAAGAATGAGTGTAGAACGGTTCGAGGATTTAATATGGAATTGTCCATTTTTCAAAATATTTAATTTATTTCACACTATGTAATAAAAATGGTATAATGAATATAAAACCCATGACACCTTCACAATCAAACAAAAAAATCAAATACATCCATCAGTTAATCCAAAAGTTAATATTATAGTTCAATTATTTGTCAAATTTTGACAAATAGTCCAAATTGGAAAATTTTACGATTAACACTAAGATCACTAATTACAATAAATAACACTAATAATGAGAAAACAAGATGATTTTTTTTAGAAGAAAATAAAGACAAAAAACTCACTTTTCATTTGCAGATGCAATCTCTTCCTCTAAAGATTTTACATCATTCCGTTTAGCTTCCATGGTTGTCTCCTATCTGCTGCCTCTCTCTCTGTTTTTCTCTATATTTCTGTGATAACTCTTCAAGTTGCCTCCTGATATCCATTTGAGGTATATTTTGAACTTTTATTTGATCTTTTAGTTGCGATATTGTCTGTTCTAATTCCCTTAAAAGTCTTATTAAAAACTGCTTAGGTTATAAGTAACTTATGTATGTTTTACCTTATCTTCTCCTTGAGTTTGTTAACTTTGTCAGCTCGTCTTGCCGAGTTTGCTTTAGACTCGTTCCACTTTGTCTCTATTGCTTCCATTTTCGATTTTTGATCTTGGAGTTCTAATTCTGCATCTCGTACCTTTGCCCAAACCAGCTCCTTGTGTAGAGTTCCTTTTTTACTTCTCAAATTTAAAATAGTCTTGTGACCATAGGTAGCATATAGGTGGTTACCTAGATATTAAATAAAAAATCAAAATTTAAATTGACTTTTTAGAAACATCCACACTGGCAGAAAGTATATTATATGACTCAGGAATAGACGATTCTGTATGATAAGTTAATAAACAGTATTATATTTTGTATAGGTATTAAGATTAGAATCAAATGGTGCTTTGTGTAACTATGATATAATTCTGGTCCCTATTTTGTCAGATGATCTCTGTAAACAGGATTTGTAAAATAAATAATACTCCTAGTTCCTTTTCAATACTCTGTTTTAAGAGCTACATGTGTTATTACTCTGCAAACGTTGCAACTAGGTATAAGGTATACTTTATGAAAAATGTTTAGAATTGATTGAATATACCAATGCAATGCAAAGGCAACTCAAAAGTGATGTGGATGCGACACGATGCCTGATGCTCCCACCCTCAATATACCTTTAAGCTTAAGAAGATCCGAATATAGTATCGTGTGTGCATTCAAGAGTGTGTGGAGAAAAACTGTTCAGCATTTTGTGATGTGTTCTACAAAATAACAACTTTTGAACATTTAATGGATTACATTTAAATTTTACATTATTATTATCTAAACATACTTTTTTTTTACTATTAGTTACTGTAATACTAAATGTGTCTAGTTATTTTGCAACAGTATAAGTGTAGTAGTATTACCATACTTGTAAAATGACACTCACTAAGAAAAATGTAGGGTTTCCATTTAAAAAAATATTGATATAATATCAGGAATGCAGTGAATGCCATCTTTGTCTATCAATATATCAAGAATGAGTGTAGAACGGTTCGAGGATTTAATATGGAATTGTCCATTTTTCAAAATATTTAATTTATTTCACACTATGTAATAAAAAATGGTATAATGAATATAAAACCCATGACACCTTCACAATCAAACAAAAAAATCAAATACATCCATCAGTTAATCCAAAAGTTAATATTATAGTTCAATTATTTGTCAAATTTTGACAAATAGTCCAAATTGGAAAATTTTACGATTAACACTAAGATCACTAATTACAATAAATAACACTAATAATGAGAAAACAAGATGATTTTTTTTAGAAGAAAATAAAGACAAAAAACTCACTTTTCATTTGCAGATGCAATCTCTTCCTCTAAAGATTTTACATCATTCCGTTTAGCTTCCATGGTTGTCTCTATCTGCTGCCTCTCCCTCTGTTTTTCTCTATATTTCTGTGATAACTCTTCAAGTTGCCTCCTGATATCCATTTGAGGTATATTTTGAACTTTTATTTGATCTTTTTAGTTGCGATATTGTCTGTTCTAATTCCCTTAAAAGTCTTATTAAAAACTGCTTAGGTTATAAGTAACTTATGTATGTTTTACCTTATCTTCTCCTTCAGTTTGTTAACTTTGTCAGCTCGTCTTGCCGAGTTTGCTTTAGACTCGTTCCACTTTTTCTCTATTGCTTCCATTTTCGATTTTGATCTTGGAGTTCTAATTCTGCATCTCGTACCTTTGCCCAAACCAGCTCCTTGTGTAGAGTTCCTTTTTTACTTCTCAAATTTAAAATAGTCTTGTGACCATCAACCTTCCTCTCGAGTCGTTTTATTTCATCTTGCAGCTTCCTAAAATTCTAATAAACAGAAATGTAGCCACTTTCAATACTAACCACTTATCATACTTACATCCTCTTTTCCCCCATAATTTTTTTAGACTCATTTTTATTGGCTTCTATTTTTTGGTACTCTAGTGCAAGAGTTTCCAACTTTGTTGCTCTCATAAAAGTGTAAATTTGTTTCTTGGATCATTACTACTCAGAAAGTTTCTCAGTATCCTGATTTAATATACAAATTGGATTATCAACCTGAATATTCAGACTAGTAGTTATATTTTGAACTTCACGTGCTCTCAGAAGAAATCACTTCACCTAAAAAATAATCAAAATTAGCAACAAAAATGTCAGTACTTGAACTTTAACACATACCATTCTCGGACTTTATTTCATAACTGCCCAACCATTTGCCGACAGCTTTCGCAGAATGTTGATGCGTTTTCCATAATCATTTGGTCGATATGCCATGGGACCTTCATTGCAAAGTTCTATTTCTATACTGCCTGATGATCTGCCAGCTTTGACTGAAGGCTTAAAAATAATTAATTTACTTTATGTTTAATGTGTCTATTTATAATTTACCTTTGATTGATGATCCCCTATTCAGTAAGACTTGCTTTTCCTCCCAGGCCAACAATTAATGCTGTTAAAATAGCACTTTTGCCACTACCGTTTTTGCCAATAACGATGCTTATGTTGCTAGTAAAAATTTACTTCCAGGTAGGAGTGACACATAAAATTTTTCAAGGTCATATGATTGATTGTACCCGCTCTTCTCTAAAAAAGGTTTTTGAATAAACAAAACTAGTACAAAAGTATTGCACCTGATTTGGGTGCAAAGATCCAATCAATTCACTGAACCTAGTGCAAGGTATGAAATTGATGGTACACGGTGCCATTTCTGATAACCCAATCATCTTGTATGAGTTTAAAACTTACTTCACAGTTGTTGTTTACTAAATCATCGGTGCCTCTAGATTTCTTTCGAGACGAGGATGCATTTTTCTTCTTCATCTACAGCAAGTTGAGAAAATGGTTTTCTTTTTCTGCCCGCCTACAAAACAGGAGATAATAGTTTGTGTTTGTCCGACACAAAAAATAGATCTTTATAATTATACAATTAATGAACTACCAGCAATGTTTCATACACTTTAGTAAGAACAATTAACTGCAAAATCTAATAAAAATTTTACATTTGAAATCCGTTTTTTTGAAAAACTTTACCATTTTTGTTTCCGTTACGATTGAGAAAGAAAATCTAAAAACACGTTAACTCATTTTTTAATTTCCTTATCTAGTTGAAATATCGAAACACAAATTTTCACTAGAATAAGTATGTAAATTCACAGAATAAGTTTGTATGTAAAACAGAATACACTCAACATCCACATTTCCGAACTTTTACGTTCCGCGTTCCGCAGACTTCCACATTTCCGAACTCTCGTCACCTCGGAAATATCGTGAGTTCGGAAATTTTGATGTTGAGTGTACTACTAATTTTATCTCGATATATCGTATTAGATAATCGAATTAGTTAGATTTTATTAACTATCGAATTAGTCGAATTATTTAATTCGAATTTTCGCAACACTACGTGCACTCCTATATGTTTTGTGCCGTGCGTTTAACCCATAAAGAAACCATAAATTTGGTTTCTTTATGGTTTAACCCATAACCTGAAAGCCTAAAGAAGAAATTGTCTAAAAATAGTTGACAAATTATAAAGAAAAGTGAAAAATAAAATCATAGCGAAATTTGGTTTCCTTATAGTTTTGAGGAACTTAGAACTCAATGGAATAGAAAGTAAAACAAACACAGATATAGATTATCAATAACATGTGTTAAGTTTTTGAAAGGCAAACTTTAGAACTTATTATTTGAAGGAGAATGCTCATGTATCCATTAAAAACTTTTTACAATTTTCATCCTTCTATAATATCTAATGGGATTCATACCTCTAATATTTTAAATAGCAGTCGACAAATTGGAAATGCTATGAGGAAAGTTCTTGGTACAACAAAGAAAAAGTAAATATAATATGTACCTATAAAGTAACACATTATCTAATTTGCTTGTAGAAAGTTTCATTATGAAGAATTGCCAAAGTTGCAAACTCCAAATTTACTTAGTGAAGGCTCAGTAGAAGGAAAGTCATCAAGAAATTCAAGACGAGTATCGATTCTCAATAAACTATTCATGCGACATATCACTGATCAAATTAGTTCTGGGGAATGTGCTTCGATGGTGTTTGGTCATGGCATAGAAATTCACAAGGTTTGTCAAAGATATCGAAGAAAGATTATAACATAACTAAACCCTAGAGTGGGTACTGGAACCTTCAGCGTAGAAACAAAAAACTGGACGTTTTCCACGAAACACCGAACTACTACACTTTTCCCGACGCGCGTTTCGCCAACCAAGTTGGCATCTTCAGGGAGAAGATTAAAACTCAGTGTCGAGAAAGTGTAGTAGTTCATGTTTTCGTGGAAAAACGTCCCAGTTTTTTTTTTTTACATAACTAAACCTAATTTTTCACTGCTTAATTGCTCAGTATTTAATTGATAACAGTAAAAATGCAGTATCCGTGGATAGCTCGGATTTTGATGAAAATCAGTTTGTACACTAATTAGAGGATGCTGATCACGAATTGGATAGAAATTTTCACCGGAAACGAAAAAAAATTTACAGTTTTTTACCCTGTCCGGTTTTGCCCATTAACCGAAGGGCTCGGATTCTGATGAAACTCAAGTGCAGGAAAAGGGAAGCCAATAATTCATCTAATTACCCCTTCCCCTAATTAGTCTAGAAAATGAGTTTCATCAAAATCCGAGCTTTTCGGTTAATGGGCAAAAACCGGACCGGGTACAAAACCGGAAAATTATTTTCGTTTCCAGCGAAAATTTCTTTCAGATTCGTGATCAGCATCCTCTAATTGGTGGATAAACTGAGTTTCATCAAAATCCGAGCTATCCACGGATACTGCATTTTTTCCTTGACAATTATAACCTTTTAAGTGGAATTTAGTTTTAACTACAAAGACATATTATTTTAATAAGTATTTTTTTAGGTAAAAATAACACCGGATTTTAAAACATTAAGAGTCTACTGGACAGCAAAAGCATCAGAAGAAGTTGAAAGTGTTTTGCAAAAATGTGCCGGTCTTCTAAGACATGAGTTGTCACAGTTACGAGTTATGGGAAACGTACCCATGATACGGTTTATCAAAGGTAATATAAAAGAAGCATTAATATATAGACATCCAAAAAAAACGTCATCAAAGTTGGCCGAGAAAAAAAGACATATTTCTATTCTTAATCGAATTTATAACCTTATTTACTTGTCAAGGCTGTCACATCATATGTCAGCCATTGTTTATTTTACAAATTATGACAGTCACTTGTCAAAAGTTTGACATAACCGAAAAGCTTAGACATCACCGCTATTTCCATCTCTCTCGTTCATAGCCAGAGTTGATGACGTTTTTTTTGGATGTCTATATTTATATTAATGCTTCTTTTTTTTTATGTAAAACATATTTATGTTTTACGTCATCTTTTTTCCAGACAAAAATTACGCACTACTTGTCGAGTTAGATAATAGGCTCGCTATTGCAGATTTTGGGGAAGGTCATACCCCTCCTTGTCCTGCAGATAAATACAAAACTGAATTGGAAGTATCAGTACCTTTAGCTAAAGATATCAAGGTAGTAATTTGGTGGTTTTTATGAAAAGTAAATGAAAAATTTTAATCTATAAAAAATATATCTATAGATGTAATATATTTTTATGTTATCTACAATGATTTACTTTCATTATGTACACAGGAAAAGTTAAAAGAGTTGGAAACTCAAGAGACTGAAGAATTTGATGACTTGCCGTTACCTTTAATGCCCCAAAATGTGTTGGGATTACCTCATGCGGATATATTGAGAAGGGTTTGTGAATCATTCCAAAGTAAAATTCATCAATGAGTGATTTGCCATCTTATTTTTAAGGTAAAATTATCTCTCAATAAATCAAGAGCTATCCACAGGAATAAGAATGAAGATGAAGACATGAATCAAGAAAATTGGGCAGTATCTCAGTCAGTTAATGAAGACCCTGTAAATTTAGGGGATGTCAGAGCACAAAAGGGTAGCATTTAGAGCTTTCCTGCAAAAAGAGGGAAGTAAGTATAAAAAAAATTAGGGTTTAATTTTGTCTTATATTTTTCAAATATGTGTGACCAATTTAATGCATGAATTTATATAATTGATTCGCTAATTGCAGAAGGGGTATATGCAATTAAAGTTTTGAATAAAACACAAAACGATTTTTTTATTTTTGGATGTTAGAGTAGTGTTACATATTTCTCTCTAAATACGAAGCGGTACCCAAAATAACCCGGAACTTATTGCCAGTTCAGTGCCGCCTGTGTTGTCGACCTGGCTTGTTCTGTTCATCTGCAGTGATTGTTTTTGCTAGCGCTGTTTTGTTCTTGTTTCGTTTTTTATGATGGCAAGTTTAAGTGAACAACGTGCAGCTGTGAAATTTTGTTTTCTACATAGTAAAAATGCTGCTGAAACTGTTTTAATGTTGAAAACAGGTTACAAAGATGACGCTATGGGAAAAACTCGAGTATACAAGTGGTTTGCTCGGTTTAAAAATGGCGACATGTTGATTGATGACAAACCCCGTTCTGGACGTCCATCAACTGCCCGAAACGACGAAAATATTGAGAAAATTCGAGAGCTTGTGCTCACAGACCGTCGACAGACAATTGATCAACTGTCAGAGATTAGTGGGTTATCTTGGAGCTCAGTTCAGTGAATTTTAACCACGAATTCTTCCATCACGACAATGCATCTGCACACACAGCCATCTCTGTTCGCCAGTTTTTGACTAAAACTGGCATGGTTCTGCTGCCACACGCACCTTACTCGCCTGACCTGGCTCCGTGCGACTTTTTCTTATTTCCACGCATGAAAAGGGGCATGAAAGGACACCGATTTGACAACATTGAAGAGGTCAAGAAGAACAGGGAGGAGCTGTCAGCCATTTCTAATGATAACTACAAAAAATGTTTCGAACAGTGGAAGCACCGGTGGGACAAATGTATTAGTTGTAATGGAGAGTATTTCGAAGGGGATGGGGTTGTTTTTGTAAAACATTTGAAAACATATAGCTTTTAAAAAATAATCCGGTTATTTTTGGGTACCCCCTAAATCATTCAGTTCTTCAATTCCAAACACGTTTATTAAGACTTTACAACTCGTCGATCTTAACTGTGTAATATTCAAATCACAACTAACTCTATCCTAGCAACAACAACACTATTTATATGGAGACATAAAAAAAAAAGTCATCAAAGTTGGCCGAGAAAAAAAAGACGTATTTCTATTCTTGATCGAATTTATAACCTTATTTACTTGTCAAGACTGTCACATCATATGACACCCATTGTTTATTTTACAAATTGTGACAGTCACTTGTTAAAAGTTTGACATAACCGAAAAGCTCAGACATGATCTCTATTTCCATCTCTCTCGTTCATAGCCAGAGTTAATGACGTTTTTTTTGGATGTCTCTATAGTTTTTACATGTTCTAGAAAATTCATTTGATATCTAGAATATTAAATATGTCATTCCATACAATTCTTTACTAACAGCTAGTGTATAAACTAAATAGACTAAGTATGTAATCTATAAAACTTAATAACTGTCACTAATGACACTTAACAAATGTCACAATAGATATCCTCGAAAATATGTCGTTCGCTGTAATTTATTTACTATCATTTTTATTTCCTTTTTCAATGGTTTAGTGTAAATGACTTGAAATTTAGAAATCTGTATCCTTTCTGCAGTCAAGACAGTGTAGATACAGTTTAGAGAATACATAACAGTTGTATCACTCCGCCTAGTCTAGCAGACCTGCTTATGTCCTACCCCACCTGAAAACTTCTCAGCAGCAGGAAGTAGATATACCCCTATCATGCAGTGTAGGCAGAGTTCGTGTGGAGAACGAGATACATGCAGAGTACGCCAAAATTTATGAAAGTGCAAATTTAGTATTAATTTGTTGAATGTGTATATACAGTGTTGCTAAAAAGTATGTTATAAATTTGACAGTGTGTTCCTGGATCAAAATTACGTGAATTCAACACAATTTACCTATATACAAATATGCATCTCTGTGAAGTTACAGCCCTTCAAAGTTTGACATAAACAGATAGATTTGATATTACATTAACAGAAAATGTAAAAAAATATTAGGTTTCTTAAAAAAAAAAACTAGATGACTTTTAAAATAGGTAGCTCTGCAGGGATGCATATTTGTATATAGGTAAATTATGTTAAATTGAGTTAATTTTGATCCAGGAACACTCAAATTTGATCCAGGAAACTCACACAGGAACTGTCAAATTTATGACATACCTTTTAGGAACACCCTGTATAAGCTTTGTAATATACTCTGCAACAAGACCGCAGTCTTACTTTTGTGTATAAAGATATAAAATAGGCCAGCGGAAAATTTTTACCGGGATGACAAAAAGGGAGATATTGTAATATAGAAACATATTTTTTCAGTTTGTTGCCAATAGCCTCATGATAAAACATTTCATCAAACTTGGTTATAAAAATAGTTTCTGAGATGTCTTGTAAGATTAAAAAATGTCAATATGAGAACTTTTTTTCAGTATATTTAAAAACAAGAAAGCTGGCTCAGTTTCGTAATATACACCTCAAAATAAACAAATTGCATTAACAATTCCTTGAAACATCACTGCGCTCTTAATCTCCTTAAAACATAACTATATTTAGTTGAATAGAATAAGTATGACACTGTTTTCTTTTATTTTCTTTGGCATAAATCTGTTTGTTATTAATAGTCAGTATTTTTAGAAAAATTCTCTTTTAATTTAGCATGCTTATACACATTTTTTTTATTTGGTGTTTGAGAAGTGACATATATGAATTATATTCTAGTAAAAATTGCAGTATACAGTAACAGCTATTTAGTACGCCCTTTTCTTAGCTGCCTAATTATAGATTGTCCTCGGTAATTACAGCAATCACACTAAACCGATGGCGAATAGTACATTTTTACTCTGATTGTAGTTGAGATACATAGTAGAGTAATCATTGCTATTGCTTTTTTGACTATGTTTTATGAACATAGCCTTAAACTTATTTGGTAGATTAGTTCATACTCAGATTGTATATTACGTAAGCACAAATTTAAAATGAATGAACTATATCTAAAGAAATAATATGTACGATTTTTTTTAGTTGTTACGACAAAAAGCAAGGCAAACATATTTAGATAATGAACATGACTTAGAATATACATTTGAAGAACTATTTGACAATAATGAGAGCCATTTAAGTAAATTTAATATGGCAGATGATGAAGACTATATTATCGAAGATATAGATGATAAAAATTAGCATATTTGTATGCTATGGGTGAGTATTAAAAAAAATAGATTTATATTGTGTTATGTTTGATTTTGTAGGATGATTTACTTTATAATGGAACCATTGTTTTTGAAACAGAAATTATAAACTAAGAATATTTATGTAAAAAGGTTAATTGTGTGGTATTTTTTTTAAATATGTTTTGTTCTGGAGTTTATGAATATAAACACTTTTGTAATATATATTTAGTATTCAGTATAAAATAAAACTGACTGCAATTGTAAACAGAATTTCTTCACCCCTTGAGATCAAATAATTTACAACTGTCAATTTGTCGGCTGCTTGGTGGTATTAACACATGTTTTAAGTTCCACAACTGTTTTAATTAAATTAGTTAAAGATTAATTAATTAATTTAGTAGTTTAAAATAGATTTTAATTAATTAAAAGAGTTTCAATCTCCTGAAGATGCCAACTTAGTTGGCGAAACGCGCGTCGAGAAAAATATAGTAGTTCGGTGTTTCGTGGAAAAGTCCACTTTTTTGTTTCAAACAACTTAAATGGAAAAATCTGTTATATAGAAGGGGTAACAACATTTTTTGTCTTGCAAAGGGGTCGGTGGTCCCAAGAAAAGACCATATTAGTTGTTCGGTGTTTCGTGAAAAACGTCCAATTTTTTGTTTCTACGCCGAAAGTTCCAGTACCCACTCCAAGCTGTTTTATATATATTTTCTGATGATATTGATATACCAATTTTGCCGAAATGAAGAAATAGTGACAGTCGGGGAGTTGAGTACTGAGTTATTAAGGTATTAAGGGGGTACTATGTTCTTAATAATATTTATTAAAAAATTACAAATGATTTTATCACTTGTCTGTGTCTACCTGCCTCTAACAAGTGTTGGTGTATATCCTAAGATAATGATAATGAATCTTTAGTATGGGAATCAGTAAGCAGGGAATGATGTTGAGTCTTCATGAATTTTAAATATGAAAGCCAATTCACATTGTTATATACAGGGTGATCGATTAAGAATGGAAGCACTACTGTAAAAAAAAAAACTTAAATTTCTTCTCCAAACTGAACGGCACTTTTTTTAAAAGATAGATCAAAATCTCAAAAACTACTTGGGCCCAAAAGATCAAGCCGACATTTTAATTTTCAAAGCCTACTACAATTTTTTTCTAGTTACAATAAAAAAATTGTAATAGCTAAACCTCAACTGGTAATGTTGGTCTAAGTGGTAATGATAATGTATTTGTTTGTTCTAAAAACTGAAGAGCCCATAACCACACTTGATTTTTTCTAATGTTTTATTATGGCTAAGGTTTATAAAACACGGCCCAGTAACTGGGAAAATGTACGCATCTGAATAAGAAAAACTTGTGCGGAGATCAGAACGCAACCATTACGGAATATAATAAAGAATCTACTTACAAAAACAATATGAAAATATCGGATGATTTTTTTTACAGAGTACAATTTTCTGTCTATTTTCTATCTATTCTATGATTCTATTAAATAGTCACTTCTGTTTTTGTTTCTGTAGAATTGGGCGCATTCAATCGTGCAGGCGCTGAGGTAAGCGGTATTTTTGCAGACCGCTAGATTAGTTTATTTACCTAAGGGGTTTTGTACATATATATAGAGCCATCCAAAAAAAACGTCATCAAAGTTGGCCGAGAAAAAAGAGGTATTTCTATTCTCAATCGAATTTATAACCTTATTTACTTGTCAATACTGTCATATCATATGACAGCCATTGTCTATTTTACAAATTGTGACAGTCACTTGTCAAAAGTTTGACATAACCGAAAAGCTTAGACATGACCGCTATTTCCATCTCACTCGTTCATAGCCAGAGTTGATGACGTTTTTTTTGGATGTCTATACAAATTTTGACATTTGCTCATTGCTTTCAGCTATCCATTCAAAACAGAACGTTTTAGCGCGATTATCTAGTGGTTAGGTTAGCGCTTGTACGGTTGAATTGTTACTTAGGTATTTTGTATTTACTATTATTGTAACTGTGTATATTATGGCTGTTGTTAACAATTTTAACAATTCATGTTTTGTAGTTTTATTTATATTTCTATGGACTTTTCGGTTTTTAGAAAAAAATATGTTTACCGGTAATCACAAACACAGGCGATAATGATTTTGTCATAACTTTTTTAAAAACACATTTCACAAACATTGGTACAAAACCATTTGAGAGGTCAATGAAATCAGTAGTGTAATTAGATTTTGAATAAAAAAATCGCTAAACAAATTTATTATTGAGATGCTAATTGAAATGTATTGAATTTTTGCACACAAGCAGAGTTTTTTATGCTCTATCTTTTAAAAAGTCCCGTTCAAAACGGATAATAAACAACTTTTTTACAGCATTGTTTCCATTCTCAATGGGTCACCCTGTATGTAAATCCAAAACAAGAGTAGATATATTCACTACATTTACGGATGTCAGGATACTTTCAAAATACGGCTGCTGAAAGTCGTAACAAAACTTTTTTAACAATTTTATTAAAGGAGTTATGCCCATCTATTTCTATCACAACAAAGTTGCATCTGCGTGTTGAAATGCTGCCTGATTGCTGGTTGAATGCTGCTGTTGAATTGACCCTGCACATTTTAATGTGGAGAGCGCCTGGGTTTCTCTCTTGGTAATTTCTGGATCCAGTAGATTACATCGTTAATCCGGGTGACAACCTCATATGGACCTTCCCAGGAGCTTTGAAGTTTTGGAGATAACCCACAACGACGTTGTGGTGTATAGCTGCTGTCGTTCTCTGGTGTACAGCCGAACTTCAGGTCACAGGGTAGACGCAGTTCACGGCCCATGACAATGCTTGCCGGTGTTTGCCCCGTTGTTTCGTGAATTGATGACTGGTAGTCTAGCAGGAACAGGTGGAGAAACTGGTCCCAGTCCCTCTGGTGGTCGAAGACTACTTTGGATAAGTACCAGTTGATGGTCCTATTCATTTGCTCCACCATTCCATCCGACTGCGGGTGCAGTGCAGTTGTCCTCGTCATATGGATGTTGACTGTGCGGCAGACATTCTGAAACAGAGTGGACTCGAAATTTCTTCCCTGGTCCGAGTGTAATTCCAGAGGTACACCAAATTGACAAATCCACTCAGTGATGAGAGCGTCTGCCATAGTAGAAGTCTCTTGGTTTGGAAGGGCATACTCTTCTACCCATTTGCTGAAATAATCCATCACGACGACGATGTATTTATTTCCATTATCTGTTTCTCGAAATGGACCTGCTACATCGATGGTAATTCTTTCAAACGGGCTACCCACATTGTATTGACGCATTGAAGCCTTCGGGTGCCGTTGCGGACCGTTACTTGCAGCACACACCATACATTTCTTGCACCACTCTTTCACATCAGTAGCACAATTCACCCAAGAGAAACATCCTCTAACTATCCCCTGGGTCTTGTTTACTCCCAGGTGTCCACCAGATTTCCTCCAATACCTCGGACACTCTGTTCTTGGAAACTATCAGCTGCTTTCGCTCTCCGGTACCATCTGATTTTTTCAGAACGCGTTTTTAAGAGTCCATCACTTAAGACGAGGGAATTCCACTGAGCCCAATATGACTTTACGGTTGGCGAGTACCATGATACCTCTTCCCAAGCAGGTTTCCGATTTTCTTTCTTCCAATTTACAATGGGTTTCAATTTCGGTCTCTCTTGATCTTTTAGAAGCCCCTCCAGTTGCCAATCGTCATTCACCACCGTTAGTCTGCGTATCACGACGTCCTTTCCGGACGATGGCGGCGCTTTCTTCGTTTCAGTGCGGCGACTTCAAGTGTGGCTTGCCTTGGCACCATTCCGACACCGAATTTGTCTTTTATCCAACAGGTCTCCTACGACTCGCCTAATTTCTGCTTCATTGCATGTTCCTTCTTCACCATTTTCCTCCGTCCCACGGACCTTAACTTGACCTCTGCAACTTTGTTTAGTAGTTTCAAATTCCAAAGCTCGCGCCAAAGCATCTATTAAATTACTGGGACGAGTGAGAATCAGAGCTTGATTAGTCTCAGTATCACGCAACTAGAATTTTCCTGTAGTTTTTTATCCAAATTTTCTAATAACTTCTGTTCCAATTTTCCAGTTTTCCAGCAATTTTTGCTCCAACTCTTTCCAGAATTTTCGACCAACTGCCAACCCTTTCCTCTCGTTTCTACCATTTGTATTGTTTCTTCCATTTTAGTGAATTCTTTTCTACTATTTTTTCGTTCAGAATTATCCAATAATTTTTGCAACGCGGAATTTAGGTCACCAGCAATTTTGAATAAATGTGTGTCGGGATTTTCGCATTCATTTTCCAGAGCTTTTTAGTCTATTTTGCAGATCGGCCTTTTTCCCAGTGGTTACACACTCCCGTTCTTCGAGTTCTCTTTTCAAATCCGCCACTTTAAGGTTCTTTAATAAAACTTGCTTCGCAGCTATTTTACTTACTTTATGCGAATTTATTTATTTATGGTAAATGTTTTATTTGTTCAGTTTTTTTTCCACACCTAACGCCAATGTAACGTTTTGTTCACTACGGGTTTGTAAGGTGTGAAAAATTCAAACTCGCACTTTCAACTAACACTATTTATTTAAGTAAATACAAATATGGATTATACACTATACTACCAATACTAATTTATTTTTATATAATTTACATTCGACTATTTTAGGAAGGTAAAGGTTTGAATTTAGGTATTGTAAGCACCCAATATGGTGTTTAGTATATTATATTTAATTAAATTTCTTAATTATTTTTACATTATTAGAAGACCTACACTTTCTAGATCCAATACTTAATTTTAAAATCTGTTCACAAAAACTACAGAAATTGTTTAAAAGCATATTTGAAAAATGAAACGTAATTATCAGCCTCGAGGGATTCTAAAAATTATTGCAGGCAGAAATGAAATGAATAGAAAGATTGAAGGTCCTATAGAAGATATATTTTTTTTCCAGAGTAGTTCATTGGTCTCTCGCAAAATTTTCCCTATTCCCTACACTATTTCATTTAGAAATTAACAAATTCCATCTGACAGTAATATGCGAAAGCACATGGGTTAGGTCTTATTTAAAATTCATATTATAAAAAAAAAGATTTTATTAAAGATCAACATGTGTACAAATATCTTTAAAATCTACCTATTTAAATTAGCTTAAAAGTAACCTAGATAAAAACAAATTATCGTATGTACAGTTGCAAAATATTTTTATATTAAAAAAAGCTACACATTAAAAGTATTATATATAACCTAATTTATTATGTATTTAAAAAACAAAAGTCCTGTTTTCTACTAAAGTGAAAAACATGACATACAAATTGCTATTTTGTAACAATTTACAAAATGACAAAAATAAGAAATAAAAATACATTAATAAAAGTACAAATCATTTAAAAAATTCGACTTGATTACAATCTAATTTATGAATATATTAGAGGCTTTGATCTAAATCTAAACACTAACTAAGTTAGTGCAAAATGGACGGTTTTTTATTGAGACTAATAGAGCACAGTTTGCTCTAAAATAGGTGAATCTTAACACCAATTCGATTAATAATTTAAGTTTGTCATAATGAGTATTAGATATGCTCTTTCTAAAGTACAAAAATATATATTTATATAAAAAGTCAAATCATACTAACATTAACTGAAAACTTGAGATTACATCATTTTTGTCCTTAAGTGGCTTACGGCGGCCAAATTACTTAAAATATGAACACAAGAATAAGTAGGAAAGCACTATGTCACAATGATAAGAATATCATGCCTTCCATCTAACAGAATTTGTATTAAAATTTATATTAAAAGTTGGTATACCTCCGTATCAGATGAACTGATCGAAAAACATATGATAACCGAAAACCTGTAGATTTACTAATAAATGAAACAATTATTCTTTAGTCAATAATGTGGTGTTCCAAAATACCTACCATATACTTACTTATAAAAATGTGTACTATGAATGGTCTCTTAATTGTACTTGCCTAGGTACCATTTTCTTTATGTTACAGTAAAACATCTACTATATCTTTGGAATAAAAATATTAATACAAATTCGACTTCTGTTTTGATTCATAATATTTCAACAACGAATATAAACTCTAATATACATACATTTTTTTACACAAAAACATTTTGTAAGCGTACATACCTAACTATCAGTATAATACTCGACATGAAAATAGTATATATGGGAAGGGGTATATAAGCTGCTGCGTTGTATATGTAGCAGTACGGACACTGACTACTACCACAAACTTGACAGATATCAAGGCCATAACTGGAGAAGGCATTAAATATCGTTTCATTGAACCGTTCTAAAAAAAAGTTTGTATTGGAGTTTTATTAATGGAATTATAAAAAAACATTGCAGGTCTTACCCGGTGCATAGTAATCATAGACTCTAATAGGCAAAAATCTTGACATGTTCGCTACAGGATGCCACCTCTCAACAGTAAAGTTGACGCACGTTTGTTCATAATCCAGCTGTCAATAAAGAGAAAATATCAATTTGCAAACTATAAAAATTATAGCAAACTTACATAATCAAAATAGAAAAGAACTTTTCTTTCGAAGAATCTTGCTCTTTGGAGGTTTCGCACTCTCCTCGATAAGATGTAGCTATCCAAATCCTGTTGCTGTATTATATAACCAGTTGGAATTGTGATGTCGAGAACAGCCAATCCTGATCTTTCAGATTCATTTATGTTGTTCCATCTAAAATTATTTTAATAATTTTAGCATTGACTATGGCCTTTGTCACTTAAAAAATATGATATGAATTTTGATAAAAAAAATGTTATCTTCAATTATGTTTAAATATAGTATAGAAATATTTCACCATCATTAAGCCTAGTCCTCATAGACGAATTACGATTTTTTTTATGGGATGAATGTGATTGGTCTAAATCATTTCAAAACTGAGATGGCGCAAAATTCCGGCGAATGTTTTATCTTTCTGGGACGCTGCCGAAAAGTTCAACTTGTTTGAACTTTTCAGTGGATTTTATATTCTGTCTATTTAGGGATCTAAGGCTCTCTTTTATTGTAGAGGTGGGCAATTGGTAAATTACCTATAAGGTAATTTACTTAAAAAGGTCAATTTCGGAAAGTAATAAACACCAAAAAAAATACATTTTTCATTCTGTGGTAATTTTGCAAAAATTCGCAAAAAATTGTTGACAAGCAAATTTTTTTTTTAGGAGAGGTAGATTTGCTTAAATTTATGTACAAAGTATCTTATGTATATAAATTTAGTTTAGTTAAAATATTTTTGTAAAAATATGTTTTATCACTTCTTTGTTTTATTTTATAATTGGTTTTCTTTTTTTTTGCTGGATCAAGTTCAATTCTGTAAATAACCTAAAATTGTTCTTACCTGAAATATCCTTATTATCCCGGATTTTTTTTTTGCAATACAAAATTGAACTCGGTTTAAATTTCCATGTTTACATTAACATGATTGTTTCACATCTTTCAAATCTTTTGAAAATTTTCGAATATTTAGTTAGTTATTTACTTAGCTATTTTAGAATATTTATTTAGGCAAATTTATACCTCTGTTTAAAAAATGTACTTGGTATCAAGTTTCAGATTTAATAACATGATAATCTTTTTTGTCACCACTGACCCTGAGTGGATATTGAGATTTAAAGAATGTTCATTTGACTTACATTTTTGGTGTTTATTTTCCAAACTTTACTTTTTTTAGTAAATTACCTATAAGGTAAGTCAGGTTTAGCTTGGTTTAAATTGAGGAGCTTGCTGCAAGAACAAGGCAGCTCCATTTTCAACGCGTGACGAGGTTAGCTGCTTATAATTTCGATAAAAATATTATACGTTATGTAACGCAAATTCGACGCAGCTCAGCATATGTCAGGATGTATACTCCATGCACTGAGATGTGTGGAATTTGCGTTAAATAACGCCTAAGATTTTTATCGAAATTATAAGCAGCTAACCTCGTCACGCGTTGAAAATGGAGCTGACTTGTTCTTGCAGCAAGCTCCTCAATTGTACTTTTCTGTATTTCGTATGTATATATATAGCCGCAAATTATTTGGCAATTGACTTGGCAATTTTAATCTCAAAAATGTGATTTAAAATCATTGCCTGAACGAATTTTATCTATTTGAGTGAAAAATATATCAAGATAATCAAAACTACTAATACTAGAAACCTAATTAAGAGGGAATTACATGTAATTTTCTAATTGATATTTAAAGAGATAAAGAACTATGCCCAGTTTTTTATGAAACTTGGGCCATCGGAGTGCATATATGAGACCTGTCTAGGATTGTAGGGCATCAGTAGAGGATCAAAAAGTTCTACGGGCACAACTCTGTTAAATCAGTCCTATAGGTGCTGGAACGCTCCAAAGTTTGCCCGTTTTCATAGATTTGTCTTGAGTTCTCTGCGTCCAGGGCACCTCCCCGTGGTGACGGCAGTAACGGATGGTACTATACAAATACATTGTTTTGCACTGTAATTACTACAATTCATTATTCCGGCTACACTCGACACCTTAAAGATGAAATCCGTGCACCATCGGGGGCAGCCACAGACATATTTATAATGCTGCAAAGCTCCGATAAGGAGCAAGAACCAGAAGCGTTTTAGAGCTCTCATTCATACGTCCAGGAGCGCATCTAAATCCCTATTTTTTTTACTCAGCAAACGTGCTCCTATGGATCGATATATAACTCGTCACTGCACTTTGATGGCCCAAACTGGGCATAGTTCTTTATATAAACTTTTTTGTTAAATAGGAAAATGAAAAACAGAAATGAGGAATTTTTTTTTCATTCTCATTTAATATTGTTCATATTTTTTGAGAATTTGAAATGATAAAAAATTTGATAATGTTCCATTCCTTAATGTGATCAGAATGTTCCCTTTTAGTGTAGCAGTGGTGGCTGGTGGAATTTGAAGTTCTTGTATTTTCATAACAGACCATGAGACCCACATCATATTTTAAGGAGTGATTACTAGACTTAAGTAAAAAGCTGTAGTAAAGTTTGGATTGTTATTTCATTCCAGTATTTCGTTTTTGGGATATTACAACAGGTGTATCTTTACATTAAATTTGGTTAAAGACACGCTCACAATTAAACATTGGTTAATCTAATCGGTACAAAGAAATACACGTTCGTATGGTTAAACTGCCAATCGAACATTTAATTATTCCAACAAGTAGTAAAAATACTAGGCCTAAATAAATCAGTATTAGTCAGTAATAGATTAAGGTACTGCATTACTGTGTTTTATTTGTCAACTAAATTCACTAAACTCAAAAACACTACAACATACTGAAATCGTCATTAAACATTAAAGAATCTACCACATACTCACTATTTAAACCTATAGTGGCGGTCTTTAATAATATAACTTATGCACATTATGTCATTTAGTTTTTAACCCGTCCCAACAATTATATATACAATAAACATGCGTTCTAAAGCGAATCAATTCGTAACTTATTTTGTGCGCCATCCGTCTCAGTTCAACTTTTATATTCATAATTGCCATTTACCTACCATTTTTCGAAGGACACATAATTAGAAACAATATAGAAAAATGTTCATTATTCAAGAAACTATGTAACATACATTAATATTTTGTTGGATAGTCATGATTCTTTATTACTTCTGTGTATCTCCTACCCATAGAGCTTATCAAAGTTTGACATAACTCTACAGGTATCGAGTACCAGGCCTCTCTAACAGCTTCATACAATTCATCAAAATTTTTAAACTGACGCTGACAAACTCGCTGTTTTACTTCACCCCATTGATTTTCTATGGGGTTGAGGTCAGAGCTACAAAATGGCCAGTCAATAATAGATACGGAGTTGTTAATTAACCACTGTTTTACAGATTTCGTCGGACATACTGTTTTCCATCGGATCCTAGTGAAAACAGTATGTCCGACGCCCACCGAAATGCGAATATACTCCGAACTATACAACCATAACGTTAAAACACGGAGGCGGAAATGTCGTCATCTGGGGTTGCTTCTCCTGGAGAGGTGTATGCTCCATACATCGCGTAAAGGGAATCATGGACCAGTATGTGTATATTAACATATTGGAAAATATTCTGCAACCATACGCTGGCGAGTTTATGCCTGTTACGTGAAAGCTTGTTCAAGACAATGATCCCAGACGTACTGCGAAATCTGTAAAACAGTGGTTAATTAACAACTCCGTATCTATTATTGACTGGCCATTTTGTAGCTCTGACCTCAACCCCATAGAAAATCTATGGGGTGAAGTAAAACAGCGAGTTTGTCAGCGTCAGTTTAAAAATTTTGATGAATTGTATGAAGCTGTTAGAGAAGAGAGGCCTGGTACTCGATACCTGTAGAGTTATGTCAAACTTTGATAAGCTCTATGGGTAGGAGATACACAGAAGTAATAAAGAAACATGACTATCCAACAAAATATTAATGTATGTTACATAGTTTCTTGAATAATGAACATTTTTCTATATCGTTTCTAATTATGTGTCCTTCGAAAAATGGTAGGTAAATGGCAATTATTAATATGAAAGTTGAACTGAGATGGATGGCGCACAAAATAAGTTACGAATTGATTCGCTTTAGAACGCATGTTTATTGTATATATAATTGTTGGGACGGGTTAAAAACTAAATGACATAATGTGCATAAGTTATGCTAAAACAATGCCGTTTCTAATTATGTGACCGCCACTGTATATTCACTCTTTTTGAATGAACTTACCTTTGACAACTAACATAAGTTATATGAGACTGATTTCTCCCGTTAAAATATTGTCTCGTCCACAAATCAAAGGCTTTAACTGGCGGATGTGTCTGGAATCTCTCTACGTCGACGTTATACTGTACCGTCATTTGCAAGATGGCATAACCTGTTCCCTTCGCCTGGACCTTTACGGTACCCCAGGCGTTAGGAATATCTAAGTATTGTAGCTTGGCCCGATTTTTATCATTGACATAGAATATCTCACTTCTTCCCGATGCTAAAGATGTGGCATCTATTGCAACTGAGAGACTAGAAATGTCACGGATACGCTGCGCTGAAGTGTACTCAATGAGGGCTTTCATGGCTCTTGCAGTGTCAGATGTCGACGCCCATCCACCATCGGTTAATCGTTGGGTATTGAGCCACCTTACAATGTTATCGACAAATATCTCTTGTCTGGCAACATATACCATTAAACCGTAAGCCGTTGCTTCTATATTCTCAGAGTCGTACTCATATGGAAGTCGAGGCAACAGGAACGGCTTTTGGTTCTCAATTTTAGTAGGTGGCTGCGGTATGGCTTTTCTACCCCAATACAACAAACCACCCTCCAAGCGCTGTCTTCGTGATAATTCGATAAAGCGATCTCGGCATTAGGCGCTTTACTCTTCATTAGGGCATACGCTACTACTGCTACTTCAAAAGGACTGCCCTTCTGTTTTATAAGCTCCATGTTACGCTCTAACCACTGAATTGCACGTTTTGCCGCTATGGCCACTTTAGAACTTAACCCACCTAAAATCAAAAATTTCAATATTTGTACCTTCAGTATATTTATACGTACTTGTTTGATCTTTAACAGACTCCAACATGATAAGGACATGTGCAGTTAACGTGATGTTTCGATGTCTAATAGGGTCATCCTCTATGTTAAGACTTGAGTTATATTTGCGATCCGGTAACCAAGTTTCCTCCCAGAAGGCCCCATATTCGTTTTGGTGCTTAAGAACCCATTCGACGGACTTGGCAATGACCACTGGATCAATATAAATGTAATTTTCCCATTCGTAAAAGCTGGCCTCTTGGAAGACTTGTGCGCAGTACGCTGTCAACCACACTGAAGATGCTGATTGATTCCTGAAAAGTGTTTTAGTTTTATTGTTATAGATGACAAGTTCTTACAGTTGAATATAATTGGTTGCAACTATCTAACTGGTCTGACAAATAAATGGTTGCAACTGGTCTAACAAATAAATAATGCAATGTGTGGCATTACAAATTGAGGGCTACAAACTGGCGAAAATATTAGAAAACACGTGCTGTTACGAACAGATTTTATGTCTTTCTGCAATAGTTGAATTATTCAGTGGTGGCATGGGAATCTGTTGTATTGAAGGATAACAAAAGCTCTTTAAGGTTCACTAATATAAATAAGTAAAATGCTCAGCGGAAACAAATTATACCTACATTATTTTTATACTTTCATACCCCTGACTGTTAACTGATTATTTTATATCACGCAGTATACCATATTCCTTGCACCCCCTGCTACTGACAGTGTTAAACTCATTTCATTATTTGTTTGTTGAACTTGTTTGTTTGTTTTAAGAGTATAGTGTTTTTTTTTTTTCGATTTTCCCTACTTACATTATTTTTAACACCGATAAATGTTATCATTATATAGATGGGTAAATTACGTAAAATACAATTTTACCGGTAAATTACCTTTTAAAATCACCGAAATTTTCGGAAATTGTCAAAAAAAAGTTGAAAGCTGGTGAAATGATTGTATGTTGACGAAGTATGTGAAACTTCAAACTGTTAAGCTTTATTTTTAATTAAAACCAAAAAAAGTTAAATATGTACATAATATATGTTCCCTATGCCGAGAACTTCAAAAAATTAGGTAAAACATGTAGGTACATATGTTATCTACTCCTGATAATTTTCTCAGGATATTTCACATAAGAATAATTTTAGGTTATTTACAAAATTGAAATTGTAGAATTTCTTTTTCAATAAATTGTCAAATTTTAGCTAGTTTTACCCAACTGTTTATACTTTAACAATAGCAGTATTTGTAACAATTTGTTGACAACTTCTAGATTTTAACTCTTGGTTATTCTCAGCTGAGGTAATCAACAATAACAAAAATACCACAGCTGTTAACATGCAAACCTTCTTTTTTTATGAAGAAAATGTTGCATGTTTACCATTTTAATGCAATAATATAGGCACAGAACATAAAAGTTATTGTTATTAATGTTATTATTAGACACAACTAAAATCCACCATACAAACTTTGATGGTGCACAAAAAAAATATATCAAAAGCCAAGGATGAAGGAATCCAAGAATACAACTACACTGGAGTCTCCAAAATTTGGCGTAGCTCGGGAACAGAATGTCTCCAGAATTTGGCTTCAAGAGGGGTACCCCACCACAGCCACTGAAAAGTCACGGCATTGGTGCTTACTGTCAAGTGAGGCTGTACTTATTTGTTGTTTTGCCGGCGTGAAAAATGTACGTAGGAGTGCGCTTACCAAATTTTTAGTAAATTTTTAGTAATGGAGCCAAAAATTGTAAGGGTTCTATAAATACACATAAAGGATCCCATAATATAAAGGAATATCGCGTTTTTAAATATAATTCTGCTTCCTATTCAATAAACTAATAGGGGCCTTCACACGTACGCTCAAGAGTCGACGATTGAGCGGGACACTCTTGATGCAAGGTTTGAGTGCGGTTAAAACTTCACATTCCTAATCTTTGTACTCCCCCTTCTTGCGCGCACGCAAAAATGTTGGTCAAACGTGTGCCGTTTGAGGGTATGTCACGCAGGAGTGTGTCTTTTTTGGATACCACACTCTTACCCTCACGCAAATCTCGACGCTGGATTCGTCCGCATAAAAGCGTATGTGTAAAGGCTAAATTTACAGTTTTAACCGCACTTCTGAGTGGCGTGTGGAGTTTCCAAAAATCGGAAAGTTTTCACCTCTCCTCAAGTGACTGCTATAATAAATGGCTGTAATAATTAATAATGAGAATAATTATAAACAAGTCGTTGCTGTGGCTGCTGCTGGTTGTCTAGTCTACGTACGGAAGAAGTTAGAAAAGAAACGTCGTGTGTGGATGAAGAGGTTCAGGGAAGAGTTCAACGATCAACCACTCGTTCGAGAACTGAGAGAAAATTACCCGGACGATTTCAGAAATTATCTGAGAATCGATGGTCATACTTTTGATTTACTTCTCAGTTTAATAGAGGAAATAATCATGAAAAAAGGACACAGTGATGAGACCTAGCATTTCTGCAGAACAACGTCTTATAGCCACCTTGAGATTTTTGGCAACTGGGCGTTCCTATGAAGATCTCAAGTTCACTACAGGCATTTCAAGTTCCTTACTCTCGGCAATAATTCCAGAAACCTGCAAGGCGTTGTACGATGTTCTACGAATAGAATATTTAAAGGTAAAGTTAAAGGTGGAAAAATATTTAAAGTTAAACGTGGATCGTCCTCATCGTCGACATTCGAGATGCTCTCATTTGGTTTTTCCTGGTATATAGTGAATAGCAACAAGTCATAGTACCATAGGGTTGGTGAGTAAATTTCTTCAGCTCCTTTCCCTGACCTTATCGAATCTGAAACTTTCTTGAACTCCTTCCTGAATGCTCCTCGAAGACTTTCAGCGTCGACGATTAACCTCACTTTTGATTGCACTCCGCCTCTCACGCAAAACTGTGAATTACACTAACACTCCTGACCTCTCGTTGGAATGCGATCAAAACCGTCGGCGCTGACGACGCGCCAGCCCCGTTCAAACCTCGATATTCAACTGTTATTTACACTAACGCTTTTGAACATAAATTTGAGTGTCCCGCTCAATCGTCGACTCTTGAGCGTACGTGTGAAGGCCCCTAATGTTGCAAGGATTTCAAATAGCGCGCCGCACAGGAGCAAAGAGCTCGTGGTAACAGTGGGGATAGAAAAACGCGGAATTGCGGGATTTTTCGCCAAATTATGGAGGTAAACGAATTTTGGAGGGCCAAATTTTGGAGACTAGTGTAAAAAGACAAGGTTGGTACATGAAAATAAATGTAAAAAGTTACTAAATATCCCTAAAAGTGGCCAAGAAATTAGAGCAAGATCTAATTCTACAATTTATTGTGGACAATAAATTGGGCGCAATTTCTGTTTTACATGTATTCAAATAAATTGAAGGTCAACTTGTACAATTTATTGTGAGAAAAATTGGTGTGTGTGTAAAATGGTCATAAGGAAATCTACCTTTCCTTACGTTACCACATTATGGAAAATTTCATTTTTGGTATTTATTACTTTTCGAAATATACCTTTTTAAGTAAATTACCTAATAGGTAATTTACCAGTTGCCCACCACTAATACTAAATCGATAAAAAGTCTATTAAAAAATCATACCAGTCACTTCTAAACGTGCTAAAAGATCCATCGGGCTGCATGAAGGATAACTGCCTCTGATATCCGATGTTCATGTAGTAAAACGCATCTCGCTGCAAGGTTCTATTTCGGATCTGAGTATATCGCATATAGAGTATCGTATACATGTTCACAGCAAACGAAAATATGTTTTGTTCCGCAGAGTCCTAAAAATTAATTAAAATGAAATACGTGCCACACTGTGGATTGTTTAACAACGGTTTCACGTACCATGGGCAGGTTCAGGAGAGATGTAGCATTAACAGGCATTGTAGGGAATACTGGTCCCACGACATCGCCCACAATCGATATTCTAGCCCTGTTAGATCCATAAACGTAGTAGCGGTCCTCATCGTAGGGTATGATCGGAGTTTCGGTTACATTTATGTGCATGTATTGGAATGCATATGCACGGTTACTCAAATCCAGAAGCATGGATTGATGCCTATATTGCGGTAAACCATCAGACTAAAAAAGAATTGGAAAAACATTAGCAAAAAAAAAATATTAACAAACAAAAAATAACAATATTTTAGCATCACTTATACTATGATTCGGAAATAAATTTGTGACATTTTTAGAATTTGGAACGTTGCGGAGGGTGAAGTGAGCAGGAAACGTATTTCCACAGACGTGCTGTTTTAGCGGGCAGCAAATTACAAAATATTACTAATTAATTACTGCTCACATGTACACCTTTAGTAAAGACAAGCAAATTAAAAATTTGCATTTGTATGTCATGTTGAGGTGCCTTTTTTAAAATAAAATGTAATCAAAGTTCTTCATATTTAATTCTTCCCGTGTTTTTTTTAGAGAACGACATACATCTACAGCGTCCGAAACACTCATTTGTCTGTTTCAAGCATGTAGTCCAACATACACTTTACATATTAGTCTATAAATGTGGTCTATGGTCTATAAATTTTCCTGTTGACATCCGTTTATGTTTACGTGATTGTCCACTTGTTGAAGATTCTATTTTCAAATGATTGATATTTGATGAAATACAAGTAAACTGGTCACAATAATTATCAAACACAATAATATTATTAATTTGTTACAGTATTAATAACTTATTCAATCACGTATTTATTAATTAATGGTTTTAAACACAATTTATTAATTGAATGTTTTTTTTTAATTAATTAAAATCCAACTGCCGTGCATTCCTCTTGCAGCCCGGACTCACACTAGATGCAGAAATGTGCGAATGTCTGCTGCCGCGCCAAAACGCGCTAGTGATTGTAATGATTCCAACCTAATAATGTAAATAGAAGCTCTCGTACTACTGGCAGGTTGATTCGTGCATAATTGTATATATTTTCCAGTCTGAATAAACCGCACGTTTCCGCATCCAGTGCGCTTAGACACATATGCCGCTTATTTCTTCCAACCATTCTTTCATCCTGACAAATTGACCTCATGCCGACGGCACTAGTTAAGTAGACCAGTTTCAGAGAATAACGATGCATACGTACAGAGTTGAATATCTTAAGTAAAGGTATTTTATAGAATTTCATGTTGATGCTGTAGCGAAAAGTAAAAAAGAAAAAATGATTATTTATGTCTCCTGAAACATGTTTTTTTTATAGCTTTAGCTATGAATCACTCTCATTTATTTCCGAATCTGATTATAGTTTAGTTAGTTTGTTTTTACTGTTTAGTCTTAGATAATATACCGAGTTATTTTTATTCCATATATTTTGCATATAAATATTTTTATTCTTATTACTACTAGTTTTGCCAAAAATGCATTTAACACGTTCACTGCTCATGGGGATATGGGATAACCTTTCCTGGTGCTGCTTACTGAATTGTGTTTAATTGTTTACTATTGTTTCAAAAACTTGCTTATAAGAGCATGTTTTGCAAAAATTTACACTATGAAAAAAAAAACGTGTGACGCATATGTTGCGTCGTGAGCACTAAGCTTAGGTTTTTAAGAGAGGTGCTCACCGACACATAGGTGTCGTAATGAGTACATTTTCATATGGTTTCTTTATGCAACTATAAGTTATAAAACAACAAAAATTCGTAAAACATAAAAAAGTACATAAGGAAAAATGAATATAAAATAAACATAGTTATTCTATGAAAAAATATTGAAAATATAAAAAAATTGCAAAGCATTTGCATTCTTCTTCACCACTCCACTCACTACCCGAGTCTTGGAAACGTTCTTGGAAAATCTTCATCTGAAAGATAAGAATCTTCTCGGAAAGATAAGCTCATGCAAGCAATTCCTCATTATTCAGCTGTTTTGGATTTCTTATTCTTAACTTTTTTACCCCAGATGGGCCAGGAGTAGCATTCGCCACATTGACGTTAACTTGAAACCGCGCATACAGTCGTGTAACTATAACCCCTTACAACGTGCTCCTATGATAGCAAGAGCTCAACTGCAGTGCCGAGTCTAAAATTCCACTAATATAAAACCCGTGTTTGCGCCGCATCATGTGCGTCGTGAGCACCGCTATACAAATGCGCATGACGACAGGGTGTTGGCATGAGCAGCGAACATGTTAAAGGCAACTGTCGAGACTTGCAAAAAAAATGGCTGCAAGATACTAAAATACCTATATTTACCTCTACATGCAATTTTCTTGTGATTTGGTCCTTTCCTATAAGCGTCGCAGCATGGATTGTAACCTCAATATCTCCGAGTCTAGTAGGTACAATCGGGATATATACCACAGCTGCATCTTGCGCCTAAAAAGGAATATGTTTTCAAAATATTTCATACTTAAGAACTCGGTACCAACTTTGATGAATATGAAGAACTGATGCTCGCCAAACGAAGTGCGTGGATTATACGTTCTGACAACTCCATTTTCTTCGACGTGGACGAATTTATAGTCAGGTGATCCACTAAGTACTACCGTCGCTTCAATGTCATCAGTCATGTAGTTAAATACGGTAACTCTAACACCGACTTGTTCACCTTGCATGCATGTGTTCGGCATTTCCACATTTATAAAGAATGGAAGAATACCAACATACTGCAACAAAATACAATAGTGTTGTTAACTCCATTCAAACCAAATAAAAATAATGATTAATTAGAATCACTAGGTTTGAGGGAACAATCGAAAATGTCCACCTTTTGTTGTCAAAACCTATATAACTAAAATGAAGTTGAAAATATCCAGTGTCATCAATAAAATCTGGTTAGCACTAATGCGTGTGCGAAAACAGGAAATAAAATTTCATGTTTAAATTGCGTTATAACAGTAATACCTTGTTTTTATACTAACCTCGATTGCTTTATTTAACATCCCAAAACCTTTAGATGAACTCATTGAGAAGGCAGATATCATCCATTGCACTGGTCTCGATGGAACAGGAATATTAAAAATGTACCGTCCATGGGGACCTATATTCGCATCTTTCCACAGCCATACATTTTCATAGTGGCGTTGTATTTTGTTAAATCTAAATTTACGGAATAATTCAAGTTCGGTGGCATTTTCATATTTACCTAAAAATGTGAATTAATTTAAATAAATCACAATTATTCGGTCAGAAGTGAAAAATATTGTTTAATAAATTTATTTTACTTACATCCTGCTTCATCTGTTCCGTCCTCGCAATCTTTATAAAAGTCGCACCTTTTATTTAATCGATAGCACTGACCATTGAGGCATTCCCCGAAGCCTTGACTAGTATTACAAAAACTAGGCTTCCTTGGCAAGACAAAGTCACTGAACACGACCAATCCGGCGTATTCAAAGGTCCTGTTGGCATCAATACCGTAGGTGCTCGACGGGAAATAGACTAGTTCGTCAGGATTGCCTTCATGTGAGAACCACGTGTGTTTCAGCGTTCCATTGCTCTGCTCGTCAAAATTTGACATTTTATTGATGACATGCGCGTAAGTCAGTTCATTTCCCGCCTGCATGGTATAGAATGTGTTGTCGATACCAGAAAGACCAACATACGAGCCCGCTTCGCCATAAATAGCTACTTCGACTGTGTGACCTGTTCGGGCTTTTTTTGTTGTTCACCGAAACTACGAACTGAAACATTTTATTTTTTAACTATGTACAAAATATTGTGTTCTTACCTAGCTTGAAAAGGTAATAGAAAAACTTGCAAAAAAGTGATCTATATTAACAATAAATTAATATTGTATCAGATAGAAATAATCTGTTAATTTGCTGCGACTAATCTGTTAACTGACCTTGTTGCGACTGATTCCGTTCACAGGGAAAGTAAGGCTATCTACTTGAACATCACCATACCGTCCGACATGCCAAACAACTATTGTTGCCACTGGGGCCATTTCCGCGCTTAATGCTATCGCCATAGTGCTGACGAAATCGTTCATGTCTTGTTCTCCAGTAAGCAGAATGACGCCTTTAGAAATTATGAGGTAGTTGAACTTTTCGATGTAATAATTACTCCTTACGTGGAAAATCATATACTCTCCAACCTAAAATGCAGTAAAATCCAAAAATTTATACATAAGTATGCATGTATAAAGATTCATAAAAGAAAATTTAAGACAATAAATGCTCCTATTTCTGTTTCATATTTGAAGACTTGAAGTGAAAACCGGGCTAAGTGCCACAAAAAAATAAACTTCGTTAATGTTTGAAATACGAGCTATCTGCCATTGCCAACAAACTATAACGCGCGTTATGTGCCATGATGTGCCAAAATTAGTAATTCTACTCGGTGAAAGATGTCGCCTGGGGTAACTCCGTTTACATTAGGAAAAGAAAACCGGGCAAAGTGCCATAACCTAAAAAATTACATTAGTCTGTTGACATATTTTAAGTGTATCTGACAAGCATCTTTGTATTTCAACAATGGACAGGGTTAGTGATCATCAGAAAAAAAGAAAAGCAGGAGAAGGTAGTCTCAAATCTTCGAACAAAACTCAAAGAAGTTGTGGTAGAGAGTACATTAATAACAAAAAGATTAAAGTGGCGCCGAAAACTCAACCAACGGAGGAAGTGAGTAAAAGTGCTGTAGTTACTTAAAATCGTTCATGGTAACTTGCAATATCTTCATATTTTTAGGTAATTGGCAAATGGAAGTATCAATGCAAAAATATTCCACACATCCAAAAATTAAAACTGATCAGTTTGACATATTAAAAGATAATCTGGCACAAAATTCTTATCTCATGGGACTGTTAAATGTATGTCCTGTAAAAAAAGACGAAATGGGAACTATGCAGTTCCAAAAGAAAGCAGAAGGTAAGCCACTGTTTATTTTACCATACCCGGCGGAGAAGGAAAATGCGTCCAGGTCTGCAAACAGACGTTTCAACATGTGTTTAAAATAACCAAACGACGAATAGATACTATTGTGAAAGCAAAGAAATGGGGTGATGTTACTTTTATTGAACGCAGGGGTGACAAGACTACAAATAGGAAATACTCAGTTGAAGATGAAAATTTGGTGATAGAACACATATCTGCATTCCCGAGAGAAGAAAGCCATTACGGAAGATCAAAGAGTGACAAAGAATATTTAAGCCAAGATTTGAACATAAATAGATTGTATTCCGCTTTTTAAAGGAGACTATCCAAATTCTAATATCACATATCGTTTTTATTACAATATTTTCAAACAAAAATTCCCAAACCTAAGTTTTCACCACCCTCGAAGTGACACATGTTCAACCTGTGATTTGCTGCACATGCAATGTCTTGCTAATCCAAATGATAACGATGCAAAGAACAAACTTGCCCTTCATCATAAAAAAGCTCAGAAGGCGATGAAACAAATGAAAGGAGATCATGTCTCCTCTCAGCTCCCCATGGGTACTCGTGGACTCATGTACTATATCTGTCGATCTTGAGCAAGTGCTTTCACTGCCAGCCTTAACCCACGGCCAAATGTTTTATTTGCGACAACTATCGTGTTATAATTTAGGCATTCATGTAGGTGACACCAATAAAGGGCACATGTATTTATGGCATGAAGGAATTTCGGGGCGTGGGGGGAATGAAATTGCATCTTGCATTTGGAAAGCAGTCAGAAGTGATATTACAAGAAAACAGAAATTAATTATATGGAGTGATAACCGTGCAGGACAAAACAAAAACAAAATGATGTTGTTTTTGTGGATTTATTTGGTAGCAAATGGATATTACCAAGAGATAAATCACAAGTTTCTAGTTTCCGGCCATTCATTCCTAAGCTGTGATAGAGATTTCGCGCAAATTGAAAAAAGGAAAAGTTTAGAAAAATGTGAGGTTCCTTTTGATTTAGTTCGACTAATTGCCACTGCAACACCTAACAATCCTTTCATTGTTACGATAATGAATTCTGAGGACTTTTTTGACTTCAAGTATGTTGCAGATAGGACATTAGACACAAGTAAGTTTCAGATTTCCAAAGTACGATGGATTCGTATTACCGCCAATTACCCTGGAATGATGAGTACGAAAGAAACCTTCAACGAAATCGAAGCATGGAATCCTATTCGGGTTTTTTAAAAAAATGTGAAAATTCAGCGGATCAAAAATACGAATTTGCCGCAGCTTGAGTGTGAAAGCCATGTTATCATTACATAGTATAAAACAGTCGCTTCCCGCTGTCTGTCCCTATATACCTATGTATGCTTAGATCTTTAAAACTACGCAACGGACTTTTATGCGTTTTTTTTTTTTTTTAATAGATAGAGTGATTCAAGAAGAAGGTTTATATGTATTGTCACAAATGTCGTGACAGTATAATACATGCATAATATAGTAGAGAAACACTGATAATTTTAGAGGTTTCTAATGTGATGTCGTAAACCGTGTGAAGCCAAGCGGGTCGCTAGTAGGAGATAAAAAGAAAAACATTGAGGCAATTATACCATTTCTCAAAGAAGAAAACAAACAGTTTTACCAAATTTTATTATCTTGATTTTTCGAATTCATTACTGTGTTCTATGTTACAATACCTATTCTTTTATGTTTACTACATTTAAAATTAGTTACCATTTTGTTTATTACTACATAACCACCTTTTTCAGCGAATAAAATATAAGCTATATTATTTGCGTTATATTTTTCCCCTACTAATAGATAAAATTCTGCAGGTTCATAGCTCACTTTTCACCCAGTATCTATTGGTACTTAGCACCTTCTTCAAAATTACAGTTCATTATTTTTTTTTATTCAGTTTTGGTTGCATAAACTGCAAGGCTACTACAACAATTTTAAAGTGCATAATGTGAGTAACAGTTCCTAATTTTTTTTAAATTATTTTTTGTCAAAAATTTGTTAAAAAATACATAAAATCTGCGTGACATAATTTATGGATGGCCCCTTACATGGGAGCATGTTCAATCAGAACACACAATGCAACAGGTTTATTGTAAATTCTACTACTTGCTTTAATTTTACGAGTTACCTATAAGGCCTACTCTTAAAAACATATAATAACATATGGTTCTTCATGAATTTGTCAGTAACAATGCACATACAACTTACAACGTTTATTATTTATTATGTATAATATAAGTAATAATTGCTATCACAAGTGTTACCATGAAAGGCAATTAACACAATTCAGAATTTTAATGAAAGCTCGAGAAGGAAACTGGCGATGACATTGAAATATAATCTGTGACTATGACAAAATTGAACTTTACCATTTTACGACATGGACATACACAGATATACTTCACCCAAAAATAAACGAAATGAATCATTACAAATCACACTGCTCAAGGTGCTCAAAATCAAGCACTCGTCATGCCCAGGCAGCATGTCCTTCCACAGTAGTTTAAATAGTTAGTGGTGACATAATTTCTTTTATACAGGGTGTCTCAACTTTTTTATCGGGAAACTTCGGAAGCGTAAACGGATGCCCCAAAAAACCGTTTATATTCAATAACTCAGAGACCGTTCAAAATAAGAAAACCACATCCATTTGCCATATTGTGCTCAATTTGCTGACAATAATATCAACGTACATTAACTATACTTACTTAATTATACTACTATTTACTTAATTACACTACACGTACTTAACATTAATATAGCAAAACTTTTCTGTGGTTATGTTTTTCACGTTTCTGGTACAAGATTATGAAATTTTCTACAAAAAAATGTCTTGCAACTTTCTTTTTTAAAATGCCTAGTTTTCGAGTAAATTTGATTTAAAATTATTGATGCAGGTAATGTACCTAGACAGGTCAGGAACTGATTAGTTAAAAAAATAAACTAGCCTTGCATACAGTAAGCGTCCGCCTAATGCGTACATAGGTGGATATTAAATACATATTAAATGATATATTTTTATGTCATAGTTAGGCGAATTTACTTGGGCCGGGGCTTGGTTGTACATACATTTAAGAGGGGGTCTTAGCGGAAATCTAAAGAGCAACGTTGCCAGAACTAACTGTAACTCTTAACTCTGCATAATAAGTCTTTATAAAAACCCTATATTTACAAAATGCATTGATGTACGATCAATTAATATAAGCCAATTTAATTTTCAGACTGTGTTGCGTATCATATAATAAAGTTTACTGTTATCTTTTTTCAACTCAACTACTGTGAAATAATTTTAAACAGTTAATATTACTTTAAACAGCTGTGAAACAATTTTAAGATATCTAATAGGAATATTATGTTGATATGACAACAGCGAAACAAGGCAGAACGAACGGTCCAATGCCTCGGCTTCGGCGTACAAAATTTCGGCAAATCGCAGGCAGAACTGCCTGTTGCTTCGGCGTACAAAGTTCTGGCGAATCGTAGCTCAGGTCAGAGTCGGGCTCAGGTCACTATTATTGCAAAGCGATACATAGAAATACACAGATAATACATCAGAATACATTAGTGAATATTCGAATAAACGTACTACGAAGGGTACTATTACACGACGGTATTTAGATGTGGTAATGTCAGTGGTCACGAAAAATGAAACTTAAAAGGACTTACCCATTAAAATTCATAGATTGTTTAATACAAAGAGTGACATTACTTTTTAACTAGCGTATGATATTTTGCAGGGCATATTTTTGCAACTTTTTTCGTCTTTTGTTAAACAGTTACAGTTTTGTTACAGCTGATTTTGTGTTATTTAATTAATTTTACCTTTAATCTGACGAAATATTAGAGTCTTCCTTGTCTCAAAACAGGTATTACGTGAGCAGGAATTTGGAACAGATATACCCTGGAAAAACGTGTCTTCCTTCAAGGGCAGACCTGTTCCAAATATCCGTTTGGCAGGTAATACGTTAGCCCCTTAATACATTTTAATTTTATGTGAACTATTGTTTTGTAATAATAATGACCCAAGTCCGACTCTGCTGAGATTCGCCGAAATCTGACGTAATCACCACGTTCATGTTAGTACCATCTACGCATATCAAATTCAAACTGTGCTAGCGCTCGAGGACTAGACGTTTGTTGTCGTTTGCTTAGTTTATATTTTAAATTAGTATGCGAATAGTTGTTCGAGGAGATGTACTGGAGAATGTGTTTTAGTTTACACACATAAGTAAAATCATTGGCAAATGACAATACTGAATAATAATTTTTAAAAAGTTAATATGGGCCGAAAGATTGCCAGTAACCAAAATATTTATGTTCCTCTGTTCGAACTCGTCACTTACCGGAACTGCATTTTTTCTGCGGGATCTAGGTGAAACACAACCATGTTTTTCGAAATTTTTAACAATCATTAATCGTTGATATCGTCGGTGATTGGCCTATTGGGAAATTTTTCGTTAAAAATGGCTTTAATATCCCTTACAGATCGACCACCAAAATACCATCTAATTATTTGAACTTTTTCGTCAATGTGACAAATATCCATTTTTATTTTTATGAATGTATGTAGTGCTTCTACAATACGCTCGTAATAACTCACTTTTCTAATCAGGCCTAGACCAGAATAAAATATAAAATGGTATTTCAAATTTTAACTCAAACAGCCCTACCGACAAACCGGATGCCTTTCATACGCTTGCACTAGCGATTGGATCGCGATTAGTTCCCACCTCATGTTTACATCTACTCAACAAAGAAGTTATATTATCAATTGCCCTTCATTCGGCTATGTAGGCATTAGGGTGACGCTTACTGTATAGTGATGCATGCTTCAAAAATTGACATCGATATTATAAAATTAATTGACATTGACATAATTATTTTATTGTGGTTGATTTGTGGTTTCTGTCTATTAAGGACAGTGTTATCGTTACTATTGTTATTGTTGAAACGAAAGGTTGGAGACTGAAGCTTGTTCTTTGTTACTCGTACATCAAAAGTCACAGATTTAGATTTCAATTTCATTACAGCTCATCAGTGTGATATACGTATTTGACGAGAGTAAGGAACAATGAACTCGTCAGTTATATCATGACTAGGAGAGCATACTGTGGCGTTACCTTCATGATATGGAGAAATATGGACCAGACATATTTCAAAGATCAATAGTAATAGTTCAAGAGTAACAAAGAATAGGGAACTTGGAAGGTTTTACCATTAGAGTGTTTTGGGAAGGACATTTGGCAGTTGTCAAATCTGTTGGACCTTCAGAATATGTCTGGTCCTATTAAAATGCATTAGATAGCGAACCATGGAGGTAATGCCACAGTATGCTCTCTTGATCAGAATATAATAGACACACACGTTCTTTGTTAATAGCTGTCAAATATGTCACACTGACAAGATCTAACAAGATCAAAATCCGGATCTGTAATTTTTGACGTGCGAGTAACAAAGAACAAGAAACCGTCCTCATTTCAACAACACCAATGACAGTAAGGTAAGGCTGCCTTATTTTTTTAATTAATCAGTTTCTGATTGGGTAGATTAATATTTTAATTTTAAATCATATTTAAGTACACTCGAACCCCTCTTATTTCACCTTCGCTTAATTCACATCCTCTGTTATTTCACCACGTTTACCCCTATTAGGTCGCGAAACCGTCCCGGTTAAGTCGCCGCCTGTAAAAGTTTTAGAACTACGTTTGGAAATTGGATTCTCGCATGAATATGTACAATTTTTATTGAAAAAAATGATTGTGTAATACATTTATTGAATTAAAATAGGTTAGGTGTCTTTTTTAAAAATCTTTAAAATATTCATTCAAGTGCAAAATTGAACTTTGTCACGCACGACTGGCTATACTTACATTGCTTTTTCGTTCAGTTGGCTCATTTTTCGTTATAACAATTGCTGTGGTATATCTCTAAATATTTCTTTTTGCAGTTAAAACACAAAAAAGTTGAGGTTATGATCGCGACTTAAAGAGAGGTACAATTTCGCGACTTAAGCGAGGTAATGATGCACGGATTTGGCGACTTAAGAGGGGTTCGAGTGTACTTGTAAATGACGCATTTTAATGAAAAAAATCACAAGACCTTTTTTTGTATAATAAAGCAGAAATTTCATAATCTGGTCCAAAAACATGAATAACATAACCACAGAAAAGTTTTGCAATGTTACACCCACGTCCTCCCCAGATTCTACATTCATGATTAATGTACTTCGAAATTATTATTGTCAATAAATTGAGCATATGGCAAATGGTTGTGCCAAATCCGGTTTTTCGTAATTGTTTTCTTATTTTGAGTTATCAATTATAAACGATATCTATATGTTATGGGGTATTTCCGGCCTACAGTTCCCCAGACATTTTCATGTTTGTTTTGAACAAGAAATATGCTCCCAAAGTTTCGGTTATAACCGGAAGTGCCAGAAAGTTGCCATTACTTTTGGATTGCATTAGTTTTATTTTTTTTCTTGTGGCACTTTGGGAAGATACAAAGCCTACAGTTTCAATTCTTTATTGTTTTAATTTTTAATTTACTTACCTTTGGAGTAATAGTACTGGTAGTAACTTTTACGTGTTGATCATTAACACTATAATGGGCTAACATTAGCAATTCTGTGTCTATTCTTTGTCCCGAATATCCATCTTTATAAGTAGCTTTTATCCTCAGCGATCCTTAAAAAAAAACTTTAGATTCAATATGATGAATTTACCTAACTACTCACTTATCCGGCTAAGTTCCTCATAAGCCTTGGGTCCACTTACACCTAAGTCTCTCTTCACATCCACTTTGTACTCCCAAACGCCTGGGCTGTCGTCCAATTGGTAAAGCTGCCTGAGGGGAATCTGCCTACTTCCACCGCCCATCTCGACAATAGTCGACACTTCCATAACGCTACTCCTAAGAATCTCCGGGGCTAATGGAGATCCATCTTGGTAGGAGGCAACGATCTAAAAATAAAAAAATATACATATTTTATACCTAATATTATACTTTTTTTAAGGTTCGTAATATATAAAGGCAGATAATTTGTTTTTATTTTATTAATAATACAATAATAGTCCTAATTTTTAATTTGAGGTGACTAGTCAGCATGACAGTCAGTTACTTACATATGCAGTCACGGGCATTCCAGGTTTAAATATCTGTGGAGAATCGCCCAAGAATTTAAGTTTGATGTTAGAATTGACGATTCGAGCCACAGAATAGCCCTCAATAATTTCATCGAGAAAGCTTTCGCCCACAGTGGCCGTCACCACGACTTCCATGCCCTCCAATGTGGGTATATTACTTAACAGATCCCGAATGGGATATCTAAACTGATATACGCCTTTAAACTAAAAATAGTCATAAAAAAATTATACAAATCGTTATACATCAAATAATAAACTCACAAACTTCATTGTAGGTATAGGGTCATAAAAATTATCTGGAATCTTAAACCAAAATGGAAGCTGCTCATCGAAATTAAAATATCTCTCCAAAACACTGTACTTATTAGTGTCGCCATATTCTCCAGAAGAGTAATACTGATCATCTGTCGGTCTATTGGGGTTATAGTATTGGTTCTGAACATCCATAGGCTTAGGCCTGTTTTTGTTTATCAAATGGTAGGGATCTATAGGTCTCACAGGTCTGACTGTGGCTTTTAAGGTTAGGTTTTCCTCTTACAGGTGCTCCGCTGGTATAATTAGCCATGACGATACCATGAACATATTCGTCTGTATTTAAGAAGAAGGCAGGCATAGTTATGTTAACCTAAAAACGGATTTCATTAGTACATAAAAAAGTAATGACGAATTATATTACCTCAAATCTTGTTTGATAATATTCATTTACTACGAATGGGGACTCTTCAATCTGGCCTTGCGCAATGACTCTGATTTTCCACTCTCCAAAAACAGGCTGATCAGACATTTGGTAATCTAAACTGACAGTTCCCAGGTTAGACTGCCTGGAGAGCCACCGTTTCATGATATGCCCATTTGGATCTAACATGAACACATCGATAGCATCATCGAAGGCCTTCAACTCGAAATTAATTGGTAATATTCGGAAACGCACTAAAAACATTTATTGTCATTAAAATTAACACTTAAGAGTAGAATTTACGTAAAATAATGTTATTTAATCACCTGTTTCGCCTTGCATGTACATGGGCTTGTCCATCTGTATGAAGATAGTCATCGATCTTTGTGAAAAGGTTAAATCTGTTTCGTTCATAAACGCTGCACCACCCAATACATCGTCGTATAATCCTTCTACTCTAAGTCGATATTCTCCAATAGCACTTGTAGTCGGTACCTAAGGGAATACATTTCATCTTTTTCAATTTAGAAAAACACAGGTTTTTTAAGAATTGGATTGATATTAATTAGTGAATTAACCTTCAAACCGATGATTTACTAAGTAATGAGTATGTCTATATGTACTAGTTAACTCATATTTGCTTTGTGCAACTGTAACGGCATCAACAGTTAAGTTTTCTAGTATAGTGCCCTGGGATTGTAAAGATGTCGCGGGATTTTCGTGACGTTATCATAGACTTGTGATCTATGGCAAGAATAGATGTGTGGCCCACTTTTATAAATTGGAAATTGTTTATTAAAAAAAAGTTTAATTAAGTAAATGTAACCTTATAATTTCTGAATCAAGTTTCTTCGCATTTTAGCCCCAAACTTTATAAATTTTTATGGGTAAGTTATGTGTTATTTTCCGTAACGCTGATGTTACCGCACCTAAGTATGGCTCAAATTTTTTTGATTAAAAAAAATGATCCACTAAACACTGCAATCTATACTATATCTAATATAGTAAATCTGAACCTACATATTTGATCAATTCTAAATTTCTGAAAAAGATTGAGGTAGAATTTTAGTTTCAACTAATACATCTTTGATTAGCAAAAGTAATGTTTGAATACATTCAAGTAGCACGCTTTCTTAGGCCTATAAAATACATTTCTACAACTTACTCTCATTAGGAGCGTTTCCTGAATTCCCTCCTTTACTTGTTTATCATCCGTTGACATTTCAACTCCGTTTCTCTGGATTGATGCCCTAATAGTTAATGGTTGTTTTTCTTTAAGCACCGTTACTGCTACCCTATATAATTGTCCGGACGCACCATCCTCGAAGCAACAACAAAATATGTACTGAAAAAATATATATTATAAGTCTTAATCGTGACTAACATATATTGCATTATATTCATATAGATCAAACTATTTTTCATTTATAAAAAAATATATATATAAAAAGCATATTTATATACTGTGTGGTGGACCATATGTATGGAATAAATAAAAAAAGAACGGTCCACACGTACACAGTCATTTGAAGCGTGCCTATGGACTTCTCGAAAACATCCTGAAAGAGGCCGATTTATTGCCATTTTTTAATATGAAAATATTTCCCCCACTTTGACCCCCCTTTTTTAGAGGTTTTTATGTCTTTATTTAATTCTATTATGGCCCATTTATCTGAAACTCAGAAACAAGAGAAAGATCTACATAAGGGTGAGTCAGAAGGAATGTGACAAGACTAAACTGGAGATACTAGACACCAAAATATTATGAATGAGCTCAACATGCCTTATTGAGCCAACATACCAGTGTCACTGGTTTAAGAGATACAGCGTGTTCAAAGTATAATTTTTTATTCTGAAATTTCTCAATAACACAGGCACACAAAAAAAATGTCAAGACCCAGAGGGTAGACCCCCCTACCCCTCCGGTTTTGGGGTCGCTGAAACCGAATATGACCATAAAAAAAATTAACTAGTCATTTCCCCGTTATCACCCCCATTCCCTCCGCGGGTTTCGAGAGCGGTCCGACCCCGGGCGTCGGACGCGAAATCGCCAAAGGACTTTTTCGGAGGGTCCTCGGAGGAGAATTCGGCGAAGTTCGAATTCCAAGCCGAAACGTCCCCGGAAGTTTTTCTCTCCGACGCCTCTAAAAGGTCTAAGAGGTCGCTCTCCGTGGGTTTCGAGAGCGACCCGAATCCGTAGCTCCGCTCCCGGGCGTCGCACGCGAAAACGCCAAAGGACTTTTCCGGAGGACGCCGGGGAAGAGAATTTGGCGGAAGGGTGATCGGCGAACTCCTAAAGACATTTCGAGTGCGAAATTTCGAAAAAAAATCCAGGGTCGAAGGTGACCCCGAAGCGGACCATGGGACCGAATTCCAAGCCGAAACGTTCCCGGGAGTTTTTCTCTCCGACGTCTCAAAATGGTCGAAATCGCTCTCCGTGGGATTCGCGAAGACGCCGCCGCCCGTAGCTCCGCCCCCGAGCGACAGACGCCCGCGACCCTCCTATACTTTTTTCGTAGACGTCTCGGGGACGAAGCCGATCCCCGCCTCCGTTTCCCCCTCCCGTCGATTTCGCGAAATTTCCCCTTCCCCCCACTCCTCCGATTTTTTTAAAATTTTTCCCTGGACGGGGCGAGGACCGGGATAGAGTTCCAAAGGCCCCCTTAAAATTTGGAGTCGATCGACCCCACCGTTCGGCAGCGACGACCGATCTCGAGAAGGCCCATGTGCCGACTCCGGCGACAAATCATTCGAAACAGTTCTTTTTCGAGACTCTCACCATTCGTAACAGGGAAATGGCTAGTTAATTTTTTTTATTGTCATATTCGGTTTCAGCGACCCCAAAAACGGGGGGGGTAGGGGGGTCTACCGTCTGGGTCTTGACATTTTTTTTGTGTGCCTGTGTAATTAATAAAGTTTTGATTAGTAGTAGTGTAAATCTGATGTATAAAAGTAGATGAAGTATAAATCTGAAAATTCGTAGTTTTATGTTTTTTTCGTGAGAATTACGAATTTTAAGCTTATTTTGAGGTTGCTCCTAGAGGGCGCTAGTTTCACCGTATTATTTTGGTAAATTAAAACATATTTTTGTATCTGTTGAGTCATGCATAAAACAAGTCGATAATCTAAAAGAACGCTCAATTCTACAGAGAAAAGGTATTCTTGTTTAGGTCATCTAAATCTATCGGTTTTTTGCATTTAAAAGGTTCAACGTATTTTTGTTGATTTAAACTTTGAACACGCTGTATCTCTTAAACCAGCGACATTGGTGGTTGAGCATTGGCATGTTGAGCTCAATCAAAATAATTTAATGATATGTAAATTTGACAAATGTTGACACCTACCTAGAAAAAATATAGCAATATCAGCGCCTGAAAAAAAATCAACAAAACACATTGAACCTTTTAAATGCAAATAACTTAAAAACCGATAGATTTAGACGACCTAAACAAGAGTACATTTTCTCTGTAGAGTTGAGCGTTCCTTTAGATTTTCGACTTGTTTAGCTCAATCATAATATTTTGTTGTTTAGTATTTCCAGTTTAGTGTTGTCCTATTCTTTCTGACTCACCCTGTATATTAATTGACCAGATTATATCCAATATTTGAAAAATAGGATACCGGAAGATATTCACAAAATAAACCCTGATGTCGTTCAAAATGTCATCTGAGAATTAAAAAAAAAATGTGAGACTCCGCTTCTTTCTAAAAACAGTTAAGGTGGGTACAATTTTAAATAAATAAATAAAAAAAAACTAAATCCATATCAATTTTTTCTCGGAATAATAATTTAACAAAAAACACGTCAACTGAGTTGACAGGAAACTTATAATTTTATATTTTCTCGGTTATTAATGGGCAAAAGTTAAAAAAGTACATACTGCTGAAAATATAATCAAAATCCTTTTCGAATGAGGTGCCGAGCGACCCCCTTCCTAAATTAACTTATTTGGGGGGGGGGGGGGGTTGTCATAATTCACAGGGAGTAAACGAAGAAGTGGAGAGGAACATTTTCATGTCAAAAAATGGCAATTTCAAAGTAAAAATCCACCTCTTTCAGAATGTTTTCAAAAAATTCATAATCACGCTCCAAATAAATTCATAATTTATACAGTACATATGAACCTCACAATATAATTAGGTATAGTTTATTTCTAACTCTACTGTAAAAATATATATGTATTCTTGTTGTCCTTAATTTAGATAATGAATATATTCAAATAAATTATGAAGTGAAAATAATTTTTATACATTTTTACATATTCCACGTAAATAATATTTCTATTAAACATTTCGAACCATATAAAAAGGTAATGAAACTCATATATGCTGTCGACAGCTCCCATACAAAAATAAACACATATAAGAGTGTTTGAACTAAAACTGAAATATTACAAGATTTTTTTGAATAATCAATCTTGACGAGACAGCAAATAAATTACTGCCATATGCTTCCTAGTGCTTGCTGACAATTAACGCATTCAAATTAAATTTTGAGATTTCTTAAAAAAGACATACGTTTAACGTTATATATAATTCTGCTTCAATCAAACGATATTTCAATATCAGTATGTTTCTATGAGAAAGGTTTGCGACGTAGCAATGATTCTTAATTTAAGAAACACTAACACATACAGTGGCCCGTTAAGAACCATAACATTCTCTGTATGTTTTTTTTATCCCCATTCATTTTGAACTATTAATATTCTATACAATTTAAACGACTTCAAATTGGATGCTAAATAAAAAAATACAGAGGTGTTCTGGTTCTTAATGGGGCCATACCGTATTTACTTTTTAAATTCATATTTGATTAAAATACACATGTACATATGAGAAAACTCACGCTTCATTTATGATAGTCGTGTGTTCGTCCATCTGGTGCCTTCCCTCTCCATAAATTTGATTTTTCCAAGGAGTCTGGCCCCGATTGCCGTATATACCGGAGTCATCGTACTCATTACCACGATTTTTGTTACCATACTGATCATCTTGGTCATAAGGATTACTTGATCCTTGACTATTAAACCCGTACGGGTCGTTTTGACCGTAAGGGGTGTTCTGTCCATAAGGGACATTTTTGTCCAGGGGGGTTGTTTTGTCCGTAAGGGACATTTTGTCCATAGGGGTTGTTTTGCCCGTACTGTGGTTCCTGTGTGTAAGGGTTGTACGGATTGTCCTCTTTAGGATTACTTGTGCTCGAAGTGTAGCCGTTCGTGTCGTATCTGTTGTACTGTGGGTTTAAGTCTTGCGCCATAACACAGCAACATAAAAGAAGAATCGCGGGCCATAACGAATGTTTGAACTTCATTCCAATTACTTGTTCTGCAACAAAAGACATATATTAGACTATGTATAATATAGCCGCAGATAATTCAGGGGTCAAGCGGCAAGTGAGAGATAACGATCATTCTGACAGCTGTATCAAGACAGGTTCGAATCCCGTTGCGGCAATTACTAGTCATCATAGGGATTGCTTATGTATCCTGCGTTTTTTTAAACGTGTAATCGCCCTTTAAAACAATCTTAATAATTTTTAGAGGAGGAATATCAATTTTCGTACCGTGATCTCGTTTTCTGCTTGACATAAGTAAGAGGCTTATATATGTATATATGTATACCTTTTTTTTTAAATGACAAATGTTTGGGTTTAGAATAACTGTCATAACTTTTTTTTTGGGATTTAAAGTTGGCAACATGTAACATCACAAATTACAAGAACACTTAAAAAAATTTGTAAATTTATTTTAATTGAAGAAATTGAAGCATCTTATGTTCTTACGCCATACCAAAAATGAAATGAGAATCTGCTATCCAAAAAAAAGTTATAACGGTTATTTCAGGCCCCAACATGTTAATTTAAAAAAAAAATCAAATATATCCGAAACGGCTGAGTTTATGTTTCAAGTATACGTTATGAAACAAGTTTTCAACTCGAAATTATGTGCCCTTTCCGAATTTATAAAAATCTATAGGGCCTGTCATTTAAAATAAGAACGTTAGTTGATGCACAAAAGTGTATGAACACCCTGTATATTCGACAATATTTCGACGAGGGTGCGAAAAATGGTTACACAACATATTACATTATAACATTATATATGTTATAAAGCAACAATTCTATAGAACAAACCGCACCAAAAACTTACTCTGTGTAGAGACTGCGGATTCATATGTGAAAGAAAATATTCACATACCCAAAGCTGTGATTAATATAGATATGGTTTTTTTACATAAACAACATTTAATTGAATGAAAAAATATTCACTATTCCTTATAATTTGTAACAACGAGTATAATCTTACTGTTTTCTTTAAGGTTAAGCATTTCTAGGATCGACATTAACATAATACAAACTACATCCTCAACTATTTATATAATTGTATGTACCAAAATTACCCTGTTCATACTGGGATAGCAGATGACTGGGGTTCGGAAATGTGTGTTACAATGCAGGGCTCAGCACTATAAAACTCGATCATGAAAGTATACCTAAACAGTGTTTTTTTAAGTGCCTTGTAAATTATATACGCGTGTATTTCTTGTCCCTTCATATGTACACCACTGCAGTAGTACGCCATCCCGGTGCGGGAAGGCAGGATATTCTAACGCAGTTTAGCACGCGAGACGGCAAACATTCCGAACCCTACAGATGACAATCTATTACATCAGTTAATTTTTCAAAGTACATAATAAAAACCAATTGATTTATACGTTTGCATATACCTAATTATGTACTCGTTAGCGCTTTCCCATAGTAGTAGTTTTTTATTTTTTTATAGATAAAATTAAACACAAAATTATATTAAGCGTATATACATATGTCGAGGCATGATATTAAATGTATAGTTAAGTGTTTCAGTGAGTGATCACATTATTTTCATTCCAATATTAGTTCACTTTCATTATTCAACTATTGACGTACTACATGAATTCTGTTGTTATCAACCTACTTCTATTAAGAAAATTAAAGTACCAGATTCATCTACATTTACGTAGTTACAACAGTTTGAGAAAAATGTCACAAGTCTATTGAAAACCTGAAACCTAGATAAACGTAGATATGTATAAATAAACGGAGGCATGTTTTTTAGTAAACTCTAATGCCATACATATATCGAATAAAGCATCCAGAGCAAAGTTTTGTCAATGATTTGTGCCCTAATTCTGATTAATTATATCTTACTTCTTGAAACGATGGCATAGACCAAATTTTAAATAAACAGGTTGTCAAATGATTGAATTCCATAGCGCTCGCAAGCCCAGCATAGGTCGTTCAACAATTATTACTACATAATCTCTAGAAATCTGTATTTTTGTGAATCTATATAGCAGCTTTATTAGTATGTTAGTTTACAAAATATATTTCGTAAAAAAATATATTTCTAATATTATGGTAATATAATATCCGTAAATAGGATAAACTAAGAAATAGTTCTCGGAAATCGTCATTATTAAGAATCAACTCGTCCCTATCAAATTTAACGATAAAAACTTCTTTATCAACAACGGTTTCTTTATATTAATAAAATAATTAAATACGGCTTCCACGTTAATAAAATGAGTGGCATCAGAAACGTTTTAAAAATGAATAAACATAATCGAAACACGTCTGATATTAGTTTGTCACAGTGCGTTTTTAACATAGGGCCGCTGTTTATTCATGGGCATATATTTTTTTAGTTCAAAAATATATAAGGTTTAGTTCTTAAAGCTGGCAGAGGCGTATGCATCATAAATGCAATACACATAATTAACTAGTAGCCTTTCACAGGTTTGCCATATTTTATTATGAAATTATTTATATCACACTATTCAACGTATTGCATATAGCGGAGGTTGTACAGCAGCACTAGCTAACTAACATAAGAGTATTGCAATCAAATTAAATTGAGGTAACCCCCATCACATGCTACACGAGTTGCCTATCCTATGTGTCACGTTGCCATAATACTTATGCTAATAATTTATTATACTTATAATTTATAATTGCCGTACGTACTTTTCTTTTGTGCTTTTATAAATAAAAAATATAGAATGCATTAACTGAAATAAAATGTGTTTATGGTAATGTACAGATGTAAACAATAATCGTAATATACAGTCGTTAGACAATAAGGCCTATGCTGTATCATTTGGCGTTATTTGTAACAGCGCTTATTATAATTCTTAACCAATCATATTCTGCCCTTTGAAATAAGCCCAGTTTACGACTGGCTGATGCTGTTAACAGCGCTGTTATAAATAACGCCAAATGATACATCATACACCTGAGTATATTACATATGTTAGGGTTCGGAAATGTGTCCGACAACGTAGGGCTCGGCACTATAAAACAAAAAATGAAACTATAAACTGTACTTTTAAGCGCCTTTTACATTATATACGCATGTATTTCGTTCCCGTGCTACATACGGCATTGGCCCCTTCCCCTAACACTCTCCAAAGCCCGCGTAATGCCGCGTATGCGCAGCAATACGCCATCCACATTCCCGTCGTCGCGGGATAGTCTTATAGTTTTACACGCGGGCACGCAAATATTCCGAAGCCTTAAATATGTAAGTACACTAATTGTACAATTCTAATTCTTAATATACAATTAACCTATAACAAACTCAGCTCGTTCGTAATCTAAATGATAAATTCGTAAACATTTGTATATTCGCATTGTACAGGGAAAATACTAACCGAGTAATTTCTTAGAGAAATTTATTTATACAGATGATGAGATGAGATATACAATGTAGATGTTCGCCTTAAATTATTATTTGAATTGCCGAATGCATAAGAACAAATAAACTTAACATTTTATGGAAAAACATTTTTGTGCACTATGGATATGCAATAAGAAAAAAATCAATATACATAAACTGGATTTTCGTAAACGTATAAAGATGTTGCTGGTATTAAAGATTTTTTTTGCTAATAGAGAGAATGATTGTTATACTGTTACCAAAGAGGTTATTCTTAAATCTATGATTGTTACGGACGGCCCGGTTAGTGGTACTCATTTCTACACGACTCTCAATAGAAATCCTTGTATAAAAGAATGTTTTTTAATCTTCTTAGGAAGAAACGTATAATACACATTATGTAGGCACATAGACCAACTTCCAGATAAACAGACATTATTTTGTATATAAGATTTTTGGTTCCTATAGTAATCAATAGAATCATATATCTACAGAGCTGCGAGTTTATTTTAAATATTTACTTGGTACCTATCAAAAATACTGTTGTTACTTTTCTCTGGCAGAAAGTAACTGTACCTGTATGTGTCAGACTCCTTATGAATATATGTATTTTGTATGTACAAACTCGTACCTTAAAAAGCATTTTAGTTACTCTGAAAGTAAGTAAGTAGTTTCATTGAGTTTAGTGATAACACATTAAATTAATCTAATAAAACTCAATAATACACTAATATCATTACAATGCGTATTTTGGTTTGTGAAGTTGGCATCCCACAAATTCATATTTCCTATTTTTTTCATGGCATTCTTTTGCCCGAAAGTTTGTTTAATAAGATTTTTCCCCCCCTATTAATATGGAAGAGAACGTACGGATATGGGGTGGGTAATATCTTTTTTGTCGGTTAAAAACTATTATTTCTGTTTTCCCATCCTTCATTCTAAAGATATTAAAAAAAAAATCCAGAGAATAGATAACCAACTACAATGTCGTGAATTTTGAGAAAAATTATTTTCGAATTAGGGGGAGTCAACTTCACAGACCAAGGCAGAATTTTAGGATCTTAGGTATTTTTTGTTTCTATTTTAACTCTTTATGTCTCTAACTTCACTATTTATTGTTCTCACATATATATCTCTTTCCACCCTTACCCATATGTTAATCACGTTCTAATCTAGTTGGTCCAACCAAATTATAATCCGAATCCGGTATGCAAAACCGGACCTCTGGAGCACGAATCGGATAGAGGATAAGGCCGAATCTAACGGGGACTGGTGTCTAGGGCGCACCCCCTATCTTCACTATTTTCGGCATTAGAATGGCATTATGCTTAGGATTAGGGATGGCATCCCCTTCGGAAAGCGCCCCTTCGCACGTGCCCGACAATATACCGGTATTTGTAAACCGGATACAGGATATATACAACTCTTAAGGCAGTGTTTTTCTTATTTTCGTATGATTTCGGTTTATGGGCCGAATCTGTTTAACGGGTCTGCTAAGGTTTTAAAATTAGCCACGCTAATATAGGGCGAACCCAAATGGGAGTCTGTGTTTAAATTGAATAAATACGTACAATCGTTACCAAAATTACACGCATATTTTAATTAATGTATTAAAAACACAGGCCCACAATTATTTTTTTTACTATGGATAAGAACATAGTTTTTCCTTGTATTTTTTGACGCTGAATCCACATCCGGTGTCCGTTTAACCGCAGCACGTCAGGATCAAGGTCATTTCAAGGTCAAATCGCGAAATAAAGGCTTAAAAGAGAATAAACCCATATATCTTTATGTTTCTGGGATCGCTGAATTAGAATCTGATGTTATTCTTACCATATCACGTGACTTCGAAGGGCACTCCAAGGTTAAATCACTAAAAAACGGATTAATGAGGCAAAAGTTTGTGTCTTTATGTTTTTAAAGTTGCTGAATCCAAATCTGAAACCCATGATAGAAGACCGTAAATGGTCTCATTTTCATCATGTACCTTAGGCTGTATTAGGGAAATGTGGTTAAGGATTTTCGGTTTCGTGAATGTATTGCTATTATTTGTTAAGGTAAAAGATATCTAAGTCCGTGTATCCTGTACATTAGATGAGTTGATACCAATTCTCGTAGCTACCTTACTGAATATCATCTAACTACATAGTAATCATCTTACTGAAAATCAGAGAGTGAATCATTGAATAAACTTGTTTGGACTCCTTCAAGCAGACACACACTTTTGCATGTGTGCGCTGATGCACGCGTGTATGCGTGAGTGTGTACTTGTGTGCGTATGTAAGTGCATGTGTGCGTGACTGTGTGTGGATGCTGGAGATGGTGACCACTGCCACTAAACGGACACCGGATTTGGATTCAGCGACCCCAGAAACATAAAGATATATGGGTTTATTCTCTTTTAAGCTTTTATTTCGCGATTTGACCTTGATCCTGACGTGCTACAGTTATGTTGCTACGTATGCTACGTATACAGTTAGAAACCATGTTCTTATCCATAGTCAAGAAAAAAATATTTTTTTGTGGGCCTGTGAAATTAATTGATTTACTGATAACCAAAGTTGTTTTAACCCGTTAAGCCCTGAATGGCATAATTTTGACGATCAAGTTTGAATTAATACCCTACATTAAAACTGAGCCAAAAAATTTTAAAATCACTGTACCCTATGTTTTCGAGGGTGCTCTTTCGAATGGTGATGGTTAGATATCGGAAAAAAATTAAGCATGGAAAAATCGAAAATAAAAAAAAACGTGTTTTTTCGGCCCGATTTTTTTAAAACTATTTTTCGGCCTCTGTACATTTCTTTACAAGTCTCAAACTGGTTTAAATGGTGGAATAAATGTCTGAAGTTTAATTTGGTATGGTCAGATATGTCGGTCAGCAAAAAGCAAAATGGCGGTCAGAGAATGGCGGCGCACAGAATTTCAGAATTTTTTTGAGACAATTTTTTGATTTTCTAAAAAACAATTTTCAAATGATTCATTTTGCGATTTTTCGGAAATAATTTTATATAAAATTTTTAGATTATAATATATATTTTTTTAGTATGCTACAACTCACTAGTTCAGTGAAATAAATATAAATCACAACTTTATTTGCAAAAAATAAAAAAAAAATCAGAAAATAAAAAAATTGTCTCAAAAATTCTGAAAATTGTGCGTGTTCCTCGACTAATTTTAAGATATTTTTGTTCTTAGGTTTTGGCAAAAGTCTATAGTTTTCGAGAAAAAAATTGTCAACTTGAAAAAGAAAATTTCTCACTGACCGCCATTTTGCCTCACCAAAAATTTTTAAGACATATCTGACCATACCAAATCAAACTTCAGACATTTATTCCACCATCTAAACCAGTTTGAGACGTGTCAAAAATGTACAGAGGCCGAAAAATAGTTTTAAAAAAATCGGGCCGAAAAAACACGTTTTTTTATTTTCGATTTCTAACCATCACCATTCGAAAGAGCACCCTCGAACACATAGGGTACAGTGATTTTAATTTTTTTTGGCTCGATTTTAGTGTAGGGTATATTCAAACTTGATCGTCAAAATTATGCCATTCAGGGCTTAACGGGTCACAAATGATTATTGCTGGTGGACAAAAATATAGCAAAAATAAACATTAACTTAAACATATCGTAATTTATTACATTCAGTTATAATTTTTGTTAACTAAATAAAGTTAAGTGGAAACAGATTTAAGGTAGTGTCATTTGGCTACAGCCGGGGAACTAATTTTCTTGGTATTGATAAGTTAGAAATAACATATCTGTTAACAGTTACCCACGCTTCTGTAACTCCTTCAATTCGTTCTAATTTTTGTAATTATGATTACCGCTTCTGTAGGTTTTGTCGCCTTACTACCAAAGGTTTTCGGTTGAGTTTAGGTTTTCTATTGAGTTTAGGCTCAGTTACATATATGTGACCATTTACGGGTTGTTGCTCTGCTTATGACCAGGAAGTTTTTGTACCTGCCTGACATTTTTTTGTATAAAATAAATAAATATATATAACTACTTTCACATTATATAGAAAATACGGTTTAACTACGGTTAAATTATGTGTAACAATGAATCTAACAGTTTTTTTAAAAATTTAAGTAAGTTGTTTTATTTATGGCCAATAGTGCAATATACTTTGTTGTGGTTTTCCACAACAATGTTGACATCAAAAAAAACCTCATAACTCTGGCTATGAACGAGAGAGATAGAAATAGCGGTCATGTCTAAGCTTTTCGGTTATGTCAAACTTTTGACAAGTGACTGTTACAATTTGTAAAATAAACAATGGCTGTCATATGATGTGACAGTCTTGACAAGTAAATAAGGTTATAAATTCGATTAAGAATAGAAATACGTCTTTTCTTTCTCGACCAACTTTGATGACATTTTTTTGGATGTCTATATTATCAATTATCACTATAGGTGGTCCAATGAACCGAGTGAAATAAATTTAGCAAAATTTAAATGTTTCATGCTTTTGTTATTAAGCCAGTGTTGTCCTGTACCAAAACTACTGATATGAAATTTTACCGCGTCTTATTTTACCATTTTAATTACTAATATTTAGTGAAATATTTGATTACAATTATTGTGCTAAATTGTATTAATTTCATTGAATTGTTGACTGAATTATTCCATTATTTGAAATTATGTTTTAAACTGAAGAATTCTAAACACAATAAATGACTGTTGCTACACGTCTTGGTTGCTTATTTAGGAAGTGTTGCCAATTAAAGTGAGAACCAAATGGTGTTTTGTGCAACTTTTAAATTATTTAGGTCCCTATTTTGCCAGATGATCTCAATAAATACGTTGAAAAGTCCATTGTTACAAACAGGGTCCGTATTCTTTCCATAAATTTCAAGTTTGTTGCCAAAAATTTCAAATATTTTTCGGTACGGAATGTCTAAAAATTAAATAGTGGTCGTGATAATAATCTGACAAAAATTATTTCTAAAAAATTAATTCTAAAAACGTTTTTTTTTTGGGTTTCCTGACACTATAACCTTTTAACGAACACCCCTTATCTCTGTATAAAGACAAATACCTAATTCATTATTAAATACCGTATTTTTTATGCATCGTTATAATATTCACTGCAACTTCCAATCTAGACGAATCCTAATGTTTAGATTACCTATTTCATAAAGCATGAGGGGCCTTAAGAGTTTTTGACTTGTAATGTTACCTTTACTAATGAGCCTTATCTCAATACACAGATCTTAATCTAACTTGTTCCGCGTCCCGTTAAATAACTACTAGGTAACAACTGGTACGATCCTTTCGGTTTAAAATAAAGCAGTGTTAAAGGTTCACCTTGTCGATATAATAAATATAATATAACAACTTTTTTACTACACTTGTCTGTCAGAGGTTGAATTTGTAGCAACAAAAAAGACGTTTAATATTTAAAGACGGGTATACCTATTAACAGCTATAGACATTTTTCGATGAGTAAAGTAGATACGTGAAACTAAATTAAAAATATAGCTATACAAAATATTATATTTTTACCATACTGAATGGATTATTTTATTAGTTCACTAGAAAATATTGTTACATTCTACTAAAACATATCACGTTTTAAATGGGTACATTATTTTTTTCTAACAGTTATTAAAAAAAATGTACCATACATTTTATCTATTGTTAAACATTTTTATATTTACAAAAAAATATTTTTTTTTGACGTGTGTAAATATTTATTTGACACCAAATTGTAAATAAATAAATGAATACCATACCAACCCAAGTGACCATATCTCTAACTCTTAGTGTGATCTCTAATAACTCTTGTCATTCTGACGATTTTAGAACAACACAATGATATTAGCTGTCTTTTTAACTAAGATATCAGTATATTTCACTAAATCTCAATTCTGATTGACCAATTAAGTGATATTTAGTGAAATCTTTGTATTACCTTAGGTAAAAGAAACAGTAACTTTCTGGGTAGGGTAGGGTGGGGTACATTTGGACAAGGGGCAGAATTGGACAATTCAAGTTTACTGCCTCAATTGACAGTTATGAGATTAAGCGCGTGTTAGAATCATTATGTATGCTACAACTTTGGTGATAGTTGGATGTGATTCCAGTAAGTTTTGCAGTTTTTATTGTGAAACATTAAAATTAACTGCCAAAAGTAAGTATTTTGTTCTCTATTTGTAAGTGTTTAGTGTGTGTTATAATAAATATTTGCAAACAATGTGTTCCATGGCTGAAAATCTCATGCCTGGTGAATCCTATAACCTATACATTTTAAGTTAGAAATATAGGACTTCAAAGAACAATGTTAAAAAATGGCTTTTTTGGCCCCTTAAGACAAAAGCATGAAACTAGTTTTTTTTTTTACTAATTTTTGGGTGCTGAATACGAATCATTTATTTATTTTGCCCAAAAATGACGGGAACACTCTCTAACCAACTTCTGTATGGAGGTGAAAAAGGGATAAATGGTTTGTTTGTGCAATTTATTATTTGAATACTAGTTTGAAATATGAAATACTAGTTCTTTAGGAGTTTGAATACAATGAATTACAGATGGGGCATATTTAGACAAATATAGTGGGGCACATATAGACATGTTCCAAACTGCCCCACTGGTTAAAAAATAATCTTGTTATTAGTATAATTAAATATTGTTACAGAATGGTGAGGAACTATAAAATAACCAATTGGGCTTTTATAGCTACTAGAAATATTAGAAAAGCTGTGACGGAGGTTCTACAAAATAAAAGAAAAATTAGAGATGCCGCTTTGATGTACAATTTAAAATTCAAACGTCCATAATGAGAATGCTGATTTTGTAAAAGAATTACAAAATTAAATTCATTTGAAAATATTCACTACCATGGAATTACGATAGAAAGTCAGTTTGTAACCTAGAAGATCTTCGTCCGTTCTTCAAATTGTCCCAGAAAAGTAAGAGAGGAGATAGAAAGAAGAATCCTGTGTTTATACTGAAACTCTGAAAAAGGCGGAAATTGAAAGTGCAGAAGTGAAACGACGTCGAAGACTACAAAAATCAAAGCAATGTGCAGCAGTAAAAACAAAGCTACACTTAACTGGTGGAAGGAAACGAAAACAACACAAAGAACAAAAATATTATGATATCAGTTGAGATTCAGAAAGAAGTTTTATAGAGAAAGATTTAAGCACTGATTCTGATATGGACTCTGATATGGATTCCACTGAAGAAAAAGAAAATATTTTTTTGGATTGTGATCATCTTGAAATTGGCAACTACGTTTTGGTATAGTTTGCCACCAAGAAGAAAATATTGCATCATATAGGAAAAATAGTAGGTGAATATTTAGAGGATTTCTAAGTAAAATTATTGACAAAAAAAAAAGGAAAGTACGGATTTTACTATCCAGATGTTGACGATATTAGTACTATTTCCAGAAGTGTCATAATTTCCATCCTTCCAGAGCCCAAGCAAATGAAGGAAACTACACGTCAGGCTTCATACATTAAATTCAATGTTTTATTTTCTAACTTTAATGTTCAGTAGGTTCATTCGGTATAGATATTTATCTATAATATAATGCCATAATAGTATAACTGTCTTTAAATGTTGAAAGTTAAAAATAGAATAAATATATAACAAACATTATTAATAATTATACATTATTATATTTTACACTGTCTCAATGTGCCCCATCTCTGTCTAAAAGTACCCCTGTATATGGTGCTCAATAGAGTTTTAAATCTAAAAGTGACGGATCATCAATGAAGGATGACGAACATGTACATGAATAAACTCAAATAAAAACAACAACTAATATCCAATGCTGGCAAAATTGTTCGCACAAGTCTTGTTTTTATTTTGACGTTCTAAATAAATATCGATAAGCACATAATAAAATTACATGAAATCAAAATAAACCCTCCTTATCTAATTCTTTCTCTCATTAAATGATCCGAACAGTTATGACCCAAATAAAACCAAATCTGTATGATAGACTCTGCCTGAAAATATAACCTGAAACGTCGTTCCACCTGTAATCCGCCTTTATTGCGTTTTTTTCTATTTTAATTATTTTATGAAAGCATTATCCAGCGCTTTTCATGATAATAAAACAAACAGTGTGAATAAAGCGCGTCATCTACGCGCCTATGAGTAATGAATAATGAACAATTTAATTACAGTTATTATTATCAACAACAAATTAAGAATTTCTTTCGATTTAGAATATATCCTACACATACATGTCTGTATGACTGTCCCACAAAAAAAACAGCTGTAGAGGATTTTTTCCAGTTCATTTACCTCTCTAACCGTCAGTGGTTAAAAAAACAGATATTTAATATTGTTTTCGGTCAACTACATACATACGTACGTACATATGGACACGTTATGGTTAAAGTTTAATTTAATTGTACATACAAGAAAACAAATATTTCACTTCAATAACTACATTTAGGAAAACACTATTTATACGTATACTATTGCGGCGATCGAAATGTGAACAGTTTTTGGTTCTCATTAAAATTTTTACTGAATTTTAATGTTTTAAACCAGAATTTGTTAAGTGACGTAGCACAGACTACATATTTATAAAAAAACTAGCGACCCGCCCCGGCTTCGCACGGAAATATATAAAAAATGGTTATTGTGGGTTATCCCTAAGAGATAGACATATACCATCGCGGACTTTTTTGTAGACCTTTTTAAGGTGTACAATATTGTAGTACATTATTTTGATCTATCTCGTAGGGTTCAGCCAGCGTTTGCAATGTAAGCGCAAAAAAATGTGTTTATTTACGACATCACATTAGAAACCTCTAAAATTATCAGTGTTTCTCTACTATATTATGCATGTATTATACATATAAACCTTCCTCTTGAATCACTCTATCTATTAAAAAAACCGCATCAAAATCCGTTGCGTAGTTTTAAAGATCTAAGCATACATAGGGACAGACAGCGGGAAGCGACTTTGTTTTATACTATGTTATGATTATGATTATGATGTATATATAAATGGCTGAAGAAAAAAGACAAATTTATTAATACGTAAAGTACACTTATGTATAAACAACGGTGTAATCGAAGTAGTTACAGTTAGTTCGTAGAAAAAATGTTGACATTTGAAACAATTACTGAAAAATATTGTTAGGCATGGTATAGTATTTTTTGCTAGAATAAGGATAGCGTCTATATCCAATTTGATTGTCAAAATTCTTTTAAAACCACAATAGAGGCCCAGAACAAACTCTCTTTCGAGATCTCAAAGAAAAGCACACAGGACCACAGATGCCTCAGACAACTTGAAGATTTGCGCTTTTGTTTATAAAAAATAATTATAAAGAACATTTCAGTCTTCTGGGCACTGACTTAAATACCTTATTTCGTAAGAGTGTAACAATTCTTCTTAGGTATTTTTGCTCTATCACATGATAGAGCTCTTTCCAAAGCATTTCTTGTATTATATTAATATTAATTAATATATTTTTGTAAACCATAAAACCTCACAATACATGTTCGTAATGTGGTTTAATTTCGGGTTTCTAGCTGACTAAGGCAAAATATTAACATTTTTAGTATCTAATTTCTCACTATATGTATGCGAATTTTAGTTCTACGAATAGATATTTCTTACATGTTGAAAGATGAAATTGTCAGGCAAAAGTTGCCTTACACATTCTCCTAAACATTGTGTATACCTAACACAGGGTTAGCCACCTAAAATTAACATCTAAAAAATAAATAAAAACCTATTTATTTCTCTAAATTTTTATCGAATCGAAAAATTGAAAAATGGATTTTACATGATTTTTTATGAATCTTTGGAATAGTTAAACAACTTTTTAAGAAACTCTAAATATAAGGCAGTTTTTTTAAACACTGTATTTTTTGTTCAATATGTTATTCGTAGTTTTCTGATCACAAAAATGTATTATGACTATTGTACAAGGGTGGTTTGATTAGTCCGTGACTTTTGAAGGAAAACATTTTTTTTTTTCGGCAAAAAACATTTTATTTTCTATATAATCTTCTTTTAGCTCGATACATTTAGTTCGACGTGATTCTAATTTTTTATTCCTCCTAAATAATATGATTCCTCAAGGCCCTCAAAATAAGCGTTTCAGCGATGACCTCTTCATTTCTTCAGGTTTGGAAACAGGAAATAGTCGGAGGGGCTAAATCTGGAGAATGTGGTGGATGAGGTAGCAGTTCGTAGCCCAATTGAGGAATTTTTTCCATGGTGATTACACACGTATGCACATTGTCCTGATGAAACAACACTTTCTTCTTCGCTAAATGTGATCGTTTCTGCTTCAAAACAGTGTTAAATCTGCCCAACAGCTGTGAATAATATTCGCCTGTGATCGTTTTACCTTTTTCAAGGTAATCGATATGAATGACACCGCGCGAATCCCAGAAAAGTGTGGACATGACTTTGTTGGCCGACAGACCTATCTTAGCCTTCTTCGGTGCACGTTCACCTGTTGAAACCCACTGTTTCGATTGTTGCTTGGTCTCTGGTGTGGTGTGATGGATCTATGTCTCATCTACGATAACGAAACGGCGCAAAAACTCGTTTTGATTGCGGCTGAACATCCCCAAACACTCCTTTGAAATGGTCACACGGTTGTGTTTATAGTCGATCGTGAGCAATCGCGGCACCCATCGCGCGGACAGCTTTTTTCATATCCAAATATTCATGCTAAATGTGATGGACCCGCTCAGTTGAGATGCCTACAGCCTCAGCCAACTCACGCACTTTCAATCTTCGATCGTCCAATATCATTCCATGCATTTTGTAGACGATTTCTGGCGTAACGACTTCTTTCGGACGACCTGAACGTTCAGCGTCACTTGTACTGGTGCGGCCACAATGGAACTCAGTAAACCACTTTTTAACCATTGAAATTGACGGTGCATAGTATCCCCATAGTATAGGAGTCCCCATAGTATTTCTCAAGCCTCTCCTTGGTTTCGGTAATGTTTTTTTTGCGCAAAAAGTAATGCTTAATCAGCACACGAAATTCACTTCCATTCCATCAATTAAGTCCAATTCCATTTTTGTGGAAATTAACGAGGTTAGCTGCTTTCAACGGCTGTCAAACAAAAACTAAATGACGTAGCTTGCTCAAAATTTTACATTAGTCTACCGATAGATGGCAGTTGACGGGAGCAGTGTTGCCATAAAAGTTACTGTGCGGGAAAAAAACCCTCGTATGATTACTCCAATTGTGTTCGAGATAAAGTGACCATACAATAATCAAACATGGTTTTGATTAGATAATTACGGATAGCATTTTTATTTAAAAAAATACAGTGTTTTATTTAAAAATATAATTTTTTGCACGCTTACCATGAGTATTACAGAAAAAATATTAAAAAAAAACTGTGTAAAACCATCTACTGAATTTTTCGATTCGATGAATATTAAGAGAAAAAAGGGGGTGTCCGTTTTAGGTGACTGACCCTCTATAATAGTTTTCTGCTGTATTAAGTCGCCTATCGATTTAATAGCACGCCTCAGGACCACAGTTAGGACGTGAACGCTGATCCATGCCCAACGTTCATACAAAAGTGCAACTGTTTAAATTCCCAATGTGTACTGTTCTTCGAAGCTTGTGTTTGAGTTATATACACGAATTCTACCATTGTTGGACGATTGGAATGTTTTATCATCAGAGAATGTCACCTACACTATTCCATTTAAAAATCAATTTTCAAACTAGACTTCTTTGTTTGTGCTCATCATACAGAAGGAGATAGAAGTACTTTGTGAGCAGCAACGCAGTTATGGAAATAAATCATAAGGGTTACAATGGTCATTGGTTATATACATCGGTCATCATAAAGTCCGTATATGTAGTTAATAAGTTTCATATTAGTTATAAAGGCCGCAAAGGTCATACAGGTTATATCCATGCATCACACTTTTAAGAATATAACCTAAGGTTTTTAGAGAAGTCTAAATAAATGCGGAAAAATTATCTGTGGAAGTAGTGATTCCTTAGGCAGCGGTTTTTTATAATCTCAATCGATTAGTTTTAGTTGTTTTAGCTGTGAAAGGAAATATAAATATGTGTATTTGTAGAAATGGGCGACCTGGGATATACCGGGATAAATAGGTGTTATGTATTTTTTTCTATCAATTATAATAATTAATTGTTTTCTCGACAACCTTCATATCTATTGTTTTCCAACACCACTTAAGAGCATACATGCAGGTTAGTTTTAGTTAAAAAAATTGAAAGGTAATAAGCGTGTCAGGGAAGTAAAAAATACTCATTATTAATAGTTTCTAATCAACTATTTCTCATATAACTCATCAATTCAAACGCGTTGATCAAAATCGAATGTTCACATTTTGAAAACAAGTGACTAGTCAACAAACTGTTAACAAACGCTGTTTCGCATAATATTAGATTCATTTACAATGTGTAATAAATATAAACATTTTATTTAAGATAATACACATTTTATTTAAGAAACCTATAGGCATGTATACAATTTTACATTTAAGTGTTGATTGTTTGTTGAACTACGTAAATATTTAAATACTATCAAATATTCTACCTACATAAGTAACTGTAAATATATGTATATGGTTACAAAAAAAGTAAGCGTTCATACTTCATAACATGAAATAACTAATGTCGTTTTATTTTTCCTTATAACTAACTAAACTGCTCGTCAAAATGAGCGTAACACTTTTTAGATCAACGCCATTTGCGTTCTATTCGAGTTAGACTTGGCGTTTTTAAATTTCTATAAGATAGCCTATCGCGTTGGTTTTAATGCCCCGAAGTCGCTACGCTGTGATTTAAACGGTTCGCCGTCCACACCCCCAAAAACCAACCCCATGTCGAAATATGAATTCACAAAATTTTGACGGCAATTCAGAGCCTTACGGGATGGACTAAGAAGGACGCTGTCGAATAAAAACTCCATCCTGGCACACATTAAGACCTCCTCTATAAGTTCTGTGTATTTGGTCGTTCTCCCACCTCTTCAACCTATTTCCAATCCTCATAAGCAACCCCTTTGCATCTATGCTGGATTTTGCGTGGTTTGACCTCTGTTGAGCAAATCTATTGATTCTAATGCTGCCAAATAAATTGGTGTAGAGGGCCACAACTCGCTTTCACATTTTGACAACTCAAACACCTCCCACACCCCCTCTCCATGTTGTCGCTCGTAAAATTAATAGAAACAGGTGCTGTTTGGGTGGTCTACATCGCAGGTGCTTGTCCAGTCGAGAGTTCATGAGTTAAAGTCACAGCATCTCTCACGTATTTCGCAATTGTCGATTAACACGAATGCAAAGGAAGGTTCCGCCTACCTAACGAGCTCTCTTTTAGGAATTTTCACCCACTCAAAAATTTTTGGAGGCCGCTAAAAAGTGGGTGAAGGAACACAAAAGAGGATTTGAAGGAGACGGACCACTCGGGTGTGCCGAAAAGGGTTCGATCATCCTCAGGAATGCTTTTCACCTCACACATCACGACCTGCTTAAAATCCCTCAGCGCGACAAATTTTAAGAAGTGGAATTTCACTTTTGGCGCTCACTCGGCCGTCTGCAATTGGTCCTGTCAACTTCGAGAGCTTTCAAGTAATGCCATGACATGAATTCTAGACAAAACGACATCCTACGTAGCCTCCTACAGGGGTGGAATCAGAGGGGATTTGTGGGGGTTGGTGTAGGTGTGGCCTGGAGGGATGGTTGCAGGGATGGATGGTTGAGTTGTCAAAGGGTGAAAGTGAGTTGTGGCAACTCATACCAATTTATTTGGCAGCATTAGGATCAACGGATTCGCCCAACAGAGGTCAAACCACGCAAAACCCAGCGTGAATGCAAAGGGGTGACTTACGGGGTCTGGAAATGGGTTGAAGAGTTGCGACAGCGACCAAATGCACAGAACTTATTGAGGAGGTTTTAATGTGTGCCGGGATGGAGTTTTTACCCACCAGCATCCTTTTTAGTCCATCCCGTAAGTCTCTGAATTGTTGTCAAAATCTTGTGAATTCATATTTCGAGATGGGGTTGGCTTACGGTGTGTGGACGGCGAATCGTTGTCACAGCGTAGCGACTTCGGGACATTAAAACCAATCCTATATGCTACCGAAAATTAGAAACTGCTTATCTAAAACGTGCTACGCTAATTTTGACGGTTTATATTGCATTAAGTATTTGGAAAAGGGAAACAGAATTTGAGGAACATATTATACAAGTAAATATTATTCGTATAAAAAAAGCTCAATGAGTACCAACTAATAAAATTTTAATTTTCAATTTAATGTATCACATTCAGTGTTAATTTTTTCGACATATTTATACACTGATTTTTGTTCACAGAAAAACGTGTATGTAAGAATATAAGTATGTATGTAGTAGATCTTTATCCCGCCATTGAATAATAAATATTTAACAAGTAAATACATATAACGATAACGTCAATACGATAGAAACCGAACAAATATATTTGTATCAATGACTGTAGCCGAGAATAAATACATTTTTGAAACTAATATTTATTTGGGATTAGCTACACTTTTTCACCAAAACTAATTCACTAATCAAGAAATCAATGATACATTGAAGAATTGAACTTTCTGCGTAATAAAAGAGGTCTTTGACCGTACTTGTTTGCTATCATTACATTTGTACTTCGTCAGTTAAAATTGTAGAAAAAAAATGAATAACTCCTCAATTTTTCAGTCATGTTTTCAGTCAAAACTATAATGTAAATTAATTCTTATGTGAAGTTTTCCAATAAATCTGTAGTTTCCTAATAAATAGTATAGTCGTAAGTAATTTAGACAAACGGCATAATACCCACATAATTTACAATGTTTAAACGAGATAAGCTGTCAAATTCAACTCATTTTATTGCAGATTGAAAATAAAAATTAGTTCCCCTAGTTAAATAGTTCCGTTAATTAAAGTATTTTTAGAAAAAAATAACAGGTATACCGATTAGTCAAAAACTAAAACTTGTCATGAGATATGATCGATAACTTCACAGTTTAGACATTTACAAAACAAATATTTTTGAAAAATGAGACTGGCTCCTCATAGCATTGTTTACAAAAATTTCTCTGGAAAGTTTCATGTTTTATTGCAGTTGTTTATGTTGTATTAATTAATTCAGTTTATGTACTTTTTTTTACTGTAAATTGGTATTAATAATGTTGGATTCTGCCAACATTATTAATATCAATTTACAGTAAACATCACCGATAAAAATTATTTCTCATATTTAAATATTTTTTTCATTAATCAGAAGATTTTCACAATTCACAAGTTGGGTAATATTTTTAATAGCGTATATAACTATTCAAAACAAACATTTTTAACACATTTTTCAAAAAACCCCATTATAAATATGTTTTTGATTTGGATAGTAAAAGGGAATTTTTTAGGTAGGAAAAGGGGGTTTTCACAAGTTGGGTAATATTTTAATATCAAAAAAATTTAAAAAAATCGCCTTATTCACACTTATTAATTGTGAAAGTAGCAGTTATACAGCAATTATAAATACAAAAACGTTTTTAAGATAAGAAATAAATAATGAAAGGGAATAAATAATTCACAAAAAAAGCGTCAAATGTTCTTCTACTGTGTATCGAATTTACCTGTTCTTTAAATTGAAACCAGTACTGGATAAATGCTATTTTAACTTTTTTATTTTTGACATTATTGATAATGGTATTTGGAAAAAATGTTTGTTTTGAATAGTTCTACACGCTATTAAAAAATATGATTCAACTTAGGAATCACTCAGTATAAGCAATATAACTTTATGTTCAGAAGGCATCATAAACAATTCTCATTTTGTTTGTATATTTTATTTTTATTAATAACTCAATGACGTTTTCACAGACACATAAAACATAAATAATGTAAGTATTCGATGTTGATGTACCAATTTCCATGGTACCAATGTACCGAAAATGGGTTATATTACGGTATTATTTACAAACAAAAAACATATTTTATTACTTCAAGTGAAACAGCATCATTCAATTATACTGTAACGTTTTATTTATTTCGGGTTCGTGAGGTGTGAAAAATTAAACTCGTACATTTAAACTAACACTATTTATTTACACTAATTTATTTTTATACAATTTATCTTCAGCGTTGTAAGCCGCGCCGGTTTAAATAGAACTGTTCCGTCCCGCGTCGAAACCCCGCGTTATATCCACCTATAGAAGGGTCGCGTATCTACGAGAAGCCTCCAGCGCGCGAAGTCGAACCGTCGCGAATACTCGTGGCGTTTCTGGGCGTCTTACGTCAGCACAGGTTATCGGCTGCTTTGGTCAGCCGGCGTCAAAACAGGCAGGGGCGGACTGGCCCAGCGTTCGTAACACTGCCCCCTCCTTAAAGACATTTCGTCTCGAATTGTGTCATCCCCTGGCCTGTGACGATACCTGCAGAATGACCCATTCTTGCATCGGGAGGTCTGGTAGAAGAAGCAGTCCACAGTCTTCTCGTTGAGCGATCTCCTGGGGTTGTAACAGCATACCAGAATCTCAATTCCAGTAAACCGGAAGAGGACTTCTAAAGCATACTCCTGATCACCCTCCAATCCAGGCCATCTAGTCCGCTGGCTATCTTCGGTATCGCCAAACTGCTTATGCTCTGGGACAAGAGCACATCCCTCAGCTCGACTAGGGTGTCCCAGACAGTTTGATAAGTTGGTTTATGGTGCGATAGCTGCTTGGTCACCAAATAGAAAACGGACCTCTCTTTCTCCTGCTCGGCCGCCGTGATTTGAAGGACTCGTCCAACCTCTGGTCTTTGTCTGCGTAACTCCTCCAACTGTCCAAACGCCTTCTTGAAGGTAAGTGCAATCCCTCGGGACATTCGGAGGTCCGCTGCCACACAGTGAGCAAGACAGAAGTCAGCAGGAGTCTGGAACAGGTCACGTGGTTCTTCTCGCGTTACACCGTAGCGAGCTTTCTGGCCGTTGGAATGAAGCGACATGAATTCCTCGAAGGAGAGCTCGCCGTCTGGTGGACTGACGTGTCGAACTCTGGCTTCAGCTTGTTCGTCATTGCTTCCGGCGAAAGGGGCTAAACGGTTGAAATGGACCACCCTAGGTTTTCCTCTTGGCAACTTCTGGATTCGGTAGACTACATCGTTAATCCGGGTGACGACCTCATACGGACCTTCCCAGGAGCTTTGAAGTTTTGGAGATAACCCACGACGACGTTGTGGGTTATATAACCAGACTTGGTTGCCGGGCTGGTACCTGCCATCGTTGGCGTTGATGTCGTAGGTCTCCTTCATGCGGTCGCTGGCGCCCTGGATATTTGAACGGACTCGTTCGTGGATGTCGTCCATTCTCTGGCGTAGTGTACTGACGTAGTCCTCTCCAGCCACGTCGTCCCCTGGTGTACAGCCGAACTTCAGGTCACAGGGTAGACGCAGTTCACGGCCCATCACGATGCTTGCAGGTGTTTGTCCAGTTGTTTCGTGGATTGACGACCGGTAGGCTAGCAGGAACAGGTGGAGAAACTGGTCCCAGTCCCTCTGGTGGTCAGAGACTACTTTGGATAAGTACCGGTTGATGGTCCTATTCATTCGCTCCACCATTCCATCTGACTGCGGGTGCAGTGCAGTTGTCCTTGTCTTACGGATGTCGAGTGTACGGCACACATTCTGAAACAGAATCGACTCGAAATTTCTCCCCTGGTCCGAATGTAATTCCAGAGGTACACCAAATCGACAAATCCAGTCCTTGATGAGAGCGTCCGCCACAGTAGAAGCCTCTTGGTTTGGAAGGGCATACGCTTCTACCCATTTGCTAAAATAATCCATCACGACGACGATGTATTTATTTCCATTATCCGTTTCCGGAAACGGACCTGCTACATCGATGGCAATTCTTTCAAACGGACTACCCACGTTGTATTGTCGCATTGGAGCCTTCGGGTGCCGTTGCGGACCATTACTTGCAGCGCACACCACGCATTTCTTGCACCACTCCTTCACATCAGTAGTGCAGTTCACCCAGTAGAAACGCTCCCTAACTTTTCCCAGCGTCTTTGTTACTCCCAGGTGTCCGCCAGTGCTTCCATTGTGGATCTCCTCCAATACCTCTGGCACTCTGTTTCTGGGGACTATCAGTTGTTTTCGCTCTTCGGTACCATCTGATTTCTCCAGAACGCGTTTTAAGAGTCCGTCGCTTAAGACGAGAGAATTCCACTGAGCCCAGTATGACTTTACGGTTGGTGAATACCGTGACACCTCCTCCCAAGTGGGTTTCCGATCTTCTTTCTTCCAATTCATAATTGGTTTCAGATTCGGGTCATTCTCTTGGTCTTTCAAAACCTTTTCCGACAGCCAATCATCGTTCACCGCCGTCGTTCTGTATACTAAGATGTCCTTTTCTTCTGCCCGCTGACAATGCTTGCAATCCTCAAAGCAGGGTCTTCTGGATAGCGCATCAGCGTTGCGGTGAACTTTGCCTGCACGATGTTCGGTGTCGAAATCAAATTCTTGGAGTCGCTCTATCCACCTGGCTACCTGTCCTTCAGGATTCTTGAACTGTAGAAGCCATTTTAGCGCCGCATGGTCCGTTCTCAGCAAGAATTTCCTCCCATACAGGTATTTATAGAAGTGTTCGACAGATTTCACTACCGCCAGTAGCTCCCGCCTGGTAACACAGTAGTTTCGCTCAGGTTTCGACAAGGTTTTACTGAAGTATCCAATAACCTTCTCTTGGCCGTCCTGAATCTGAGACAAAACTGCTCCCAAACCTACATTACTGGCATCGGTATCCAAAATGAATTTTCCATCTGGGAGAGGATAGCTCAGGATAGGTGCACTCGTCAACGCTCCCTTTAAATGTCGAAACGCTTCACTGCATTCATCGTCCCATTGGAACCGTCTTTCTCCTTCCGTGAGTCGAGTCAGTGGCTTGGCAATATTGGCAAATCCGGGCACATATCGACGATAGTAAGTGCATAATCCGAGGAAACTTCGTAGATCATGCTTATTGCCGGGTACTGGCCACTCTCGCACTGTTTTGATCTTCTGGTCATCCACTGCCACTCCTTGACTGGAAACAACATGGCCCAGATACCTCACTTCCTTCTGGAATAGATGACTTTTTCGGGCTAAGCTTTAGGCCAGAGGTTCGCAAACGTTGAAAGACCTCCTCCAGATTTTTCATGTGATCCTCAAAAGATTTTCCAACCACGATGATGTCGTCAAGATACACAAGACATGTCTTCCAAGAGAGTCCTTTTAACACTGTTTCCATCAGCCTCTCGAAGGTTGCCGGAGCGTTACATAATCCAAACGGCATTACGGTAAACTGCCATAGTCCTGTACCCAGAGTAAACGCAGTTTTCTCTCGATCTCGTTGTGCCAACTCTACTTGCCAATATCCACTCTTCAAATCTAAGGTTGAGAAAATCTTTGATCCTGATAGAGTATCCAAGGTGTCATCGATTCTAGGCAATGGATAGCTGTCTTTCTTTGTCACGTTGTTTAATTGACGGTAATCCACACAAAATCTGGTAGAGCCATCTTTCTTCTTTACCAATACAATTGGTGAAGCCCACGGACTATTAGATGGTTCAATGACCCCATCTTTTTTCCATGTCCTGCACGATTTTATCGGCTTCCTCGCGTTTGGCTAATGGCAATCTTCTTGCTGTTTGTCGGATGGGCCGAGCGTCGCCCGTGTCAATTTTGTGTCGGATTACATTTGTCCTGCCCTTTCCACCTTGCCCATCATCGAAAATATCTGCGTACTTAGTAATCAGACTCCTTAGCTTCGTCGTTTGATCACTTCTCAAGGATCTTGAGGACGATGATAGGAGGTTTGCTAACTCGCCTGTAATCTTCCTAACTGAATTTTCTTGAGCATCTAATTTTCGGATGACGGAGGAAACCGAGGAACAGTACCCTAAAAACGATTCCTTTTCTTAGATTTACTGGGTGATGATTCAGGTTCATTATTCTCACCGGTACTGTTTTCTCGGTCAGCAACAGAGCTTTTCCCACAGCTATTCCTCTCGCTACCTCGCCGTCGTGAGATCTTGGCTCAAACATCATTATATTTCCAACACACGGGTTACCGTCCAAATGAGCGTCCAAGATCATTTCACTTCGTTCTGGCACTGCCGTATCCTCTGCCAGTACAACTCGGATTGTTTCCTCCGTCTTTCTATGTAGTACGATTTCCTCGCTATTTATTTTCAGAACATTATTCTTGAAGTCCAGTTCAAATCCCTTGGTGTTCATAATGTCCATTCCAAGAATAAGTTCATCCTCAATTTCAGCTACCAGTGCTCGATGTTCAAACGACACGTTTCCAATGACAATTGTGATGTTGGTCTCACCGCGAATGGTAGCGGGATCTCCAGTTGCAGTACGTAGTCGCCAGCTGGTCGGAGTAATTCTTGCTGCTGTTCCAACAATATCTGGTCTAATGATAGTTCTCGTTGCACCCGTATCTAATAGCAACAGTCTCTCTTTTCCATCGACTAGTCCATCGATAAAAACACTATTAGACGGGTGTTGAAGAGATGCGACTCGTGCAATTTTCTTTGGGGCTTGCTTCTTAGAGGTTGACGATTGCCCCTTACGGTCAACCTCCTTTAGTTTTCCGACGAGAGTGACGTTTCCTTATTTCTAGGGCAGCGACTACGGACATGTCCAACCTTACCGCAATTCCAGCACCGAATTTGCCTCTTTTCCAAAAATGCCCTCGACGACTCGCCTAATTTCTGCTTCATTGCAGGTTCCCTCTTCAACACCTTCCTCCATCCTACGGACCTTAGCTTGACCTCTGCAACTCTGTTTAGCAGCTTCGAATTCCAAAGCTCGCGCCAAAGCATCCACCAACTTGCTGGGACGAGCGAGAGTCAGAGCTTGACGGGTCTCAGTATCACGCAGACCATCTAAAAATGCCTGCACGGCTAGTCGTTCCATGACATTCTCCGGCGTAGATGAATATGCCAAACGAACTAACCGCGCTATGTCCGCTTCAAATTCCTGCAGAGATTCGTTATTTTTCTGACAGCGGTTCTTCAACTGCGAGTGGTAGACATGCTCGAGATGGGACTGACCATAACGCATTTCGAGGTGTTTAACTAGTTGATGGTAATCATCTTGTTCTTCAAGAGAAAGCGTCTGTAATATATCGGTGGCGTCACCACGTAGCGCCAACGTCAGCGCTGTAGCCTTCTCTGCCAACGACCAACCATTTGCCCTCGCTGCAGCCTCAAATTGTCGTAGATAATTGACCCATGAGCTCTTACCATCAAACTGTGGTGGTTTCATGCGAATTTTCGAAATTTCCATGTAATTGTTCAACTCGGGTTTACTCAACCTGTCGATGTCGCTACCAGGTGACTTCAGAGCGGTATTAACCACCTGTTGTTGTTCCCCGCTTCCTAAACTCAGCGTTGCAATTTTTCTCTCAACTTCTAGAAACTTATTTTCAATTTCTCCAAATTTTCCGTCCACATATTCTCCTATTTGTTTCTGGAGGCAACTAGAATTTTCCGTAATTTTCTTTTCCAAAGTTGTATAACTTTCCAGTAGTTTTTGATCCATGTTTTCTATTAATTTCTGTTCCATCCCTCTTAAGTTTCCAGACGTTTCCTCCAATTTATGTTGCATTTTATTACCATTTTCTATTAAACTTTGCAACGCCGAATTTATATCGCCAGCAGTTTCGAATAAAAAATATGTCGGGATTTTCACCTTCATTTTCCAGAGCTTCTTTAAGTCTATTTTGCAGATCGGCCTTTTTCCCTGTCGTTTCACACTCCCGTTCTTCGAGTTCTCTTTTCAAATCCGCCACTTTAAGGTCCTTCAAAAACACCTGTCTTGAAGCCATTTCACTTAATTTATTTATCGCGAATTTATTTATTTAAATGTTTTTATTATTGTTTTGTTTCACACGCAACACCTGACACCAATGTAACGTTTTATTTATTTCGGGTTCGTGAGGTGTGAAAAATTAAACTCGTACATTTAAACTAACACTATTTATTTACACTAATTTATTTTTATACAATTTATCTTCAGCGTTGTAAGCCGCGCCGGTTTAAATAGAACTGTTCCGTCCCGCGTCGAAACCCCGCGTTATATCCACCTATAGAAGGGTCGCGTATCTACGAGAAGCCTCCAGCGCGCGAAGTCGAACCGTCGCGAATACTCGTGGCGTTTCTGGGCGTCTTACGTCAGCACAGGTTATCGGCTGCTTTGGTCAGCCGGCGTCAAAACAGGCAGGGGCGGACTGGCCCAGCGTTCGTAACAATACATTAGATATTAGTTATGTCATTTTTCTTGGATTTCAAAATAGCTTTAGATACATAGAAGCCTGTACTTTGTCTCTAAAAGGAAGTAAGTATTTGTTACCTATCGAATTGTAGTGAGGATGTAAATAGTCCCCCCTCCCTTCCATAACTTTTGAACCGAGCAAGATAACGACACACGCAAAAATCATTTGAAATCATTCTTCTTTTACTACTTTCTAACATAAAAGTGAGATAAGTCACTTGATCCACAACTTTGAGGGCGCCGATATTTCAAATCTTTCTTCAAGTCAGCTCTATTTTTTAATTTCCTAATAACGACATAGTCTATAATAGAGAATCCTTCTCAGATTGCTGAACATGTCCGGGGTAATACTCGAATACAGTGGCGGTTGGTGATATTTCAGTTAGTCATTTCTTGAAAACGACGCATGGGACCCACTTCACTTTTTTAGGTGATGACTATGTACCTCTTACAGAAAGGATTTATAGTGAAAAAACCGTCAACAAAGTTTGCGAAAAAAATTTCAAAAAAACTGGAGCACTCCCTGGGATCTCAGTAACGCTCTGTGGAATGTTTGCAGTAAATTTTTTCATAATCTAGAAACAAATATACGGAGAGGTTTTTCGATTTGTTACAAAATATTAACAAATTATTTTAATTTTGGGAAACAAAATGTTCCTATAAAATTAAAATTAAAATGGCCATAACATTTTGAAAAAAAATATTTTGTAACAAATCGAAAAACCTCTCCGTATATTTGTTTCTAGATTATGAAAAAAATTTACTGCAAATATTCCACAGAGCGTTACTGAGATCCCAGGGAGTGCTCCAGGTTTTTGAAATTTTTTTGCAATTTTCGCAAACTTTGTTGACGGTTTTTTCACTATAAATCCTTTCTGTAAGAGGTATACAGTCAGTGGGCCCCATGCGTCGTTTTCAAGATATGACCAACTGAAATATCACCAACCGCCACTGTATTCGAGTATTACCCCGGACATGTTCAGCAATCTGAGAAGGATTCTCTATTATAGACTATGTCGTTATTAGGAAATTAAAAAATTGAGCTGACTTGAAGAAAGATTTGAAATATCGGCGCCCTCAAAGTTGTGGATCAAGTCACTTATCTCAATTTTTATGTTAGAAAGTAGTAAAAGAAGAATGATTTCAAATGATTTTTGCGTGTGTCGTTATCTTGCTCGGTTCAAAAGTTAGGGAAGGGAGGGGGACTATTTACATCCTCACTACAATTCGATAGGTAACAAATACTTACTTCCTTTTAGAGACAAAGCACAGGATTCTATGTATCTAAAGCTATTTTGAAATCCAAGAAAATGACATAACTAATATCTAATGTAGAATTGAATGATACTGTTTCACTTGAAGTAATAAAATATGTTTTTTTGTTTGTAAATAATACCGTAATATAACCGATTTTTGGTACATTGGTACCATGGAAATTGGTACATCAATATCGAATACTTACATTATTTATGTTTTATGTGTCTGTGAAAACGTCATTGAGTTATTAATAAAAATAAAATAAATACAAATAAAATGAGAATTGTTTATGATGCCTTCTGAACATAGTTATATTGCGTATACTGAGTGATTCCTAAGTTGAATCATATTTTTTAATAGCGTGTAGAACTATTCAAAACAAACATTTTTTCCAAATACCAATTATCAGAACAATAAGAACAGGTAAATTCGATACACAGTAGAAAAACATTTGACGCTTTTTTTGTGAATTATTTATTCCTTTTCACTATTTATTTCTTATCTTAAAAAACGTTTTTGTATTTATAATTGCTGTATAACTTTGTTACTTTCACAATTAATAAGTGTGAATAAGGCGATTTTTTTTATTTTTGTTTTTTTGAAAAAATGTGTTAAAAATGTTTGTTTTGAATAGTTATATACGCTATTAATGTAAGAGGTGTATAGTCATCATCTAAAAAGTGAAGTGGGTCCCATGCGTCGTTTTCAAGATATGGCTAACTGAAATATCACCAACCGCCACTGCTCGAATGTATATCTCTAATCATATTAATTAATTAGATCCGGCCATTATTTTTCAATAAAAATATTCAAAGGTGAAGATATTTTTTCAAATAACTCGAGAACGGTGGCTTATTGCCGACCATTGCGCCGGGCTCTAATAATAACATTGCTTTCCATATGTTGCAAACAGTATAAATAGTAGGTATTTATATTCTACAATTTACGGAAAGCCGTATTCTCACAAGTGACAATTTTGTACGGTTCACGATTGTGGAATATGTATTACATTACTTCCCCGTAAAAAAAAAGAAAAAAAAACAAAGCGAGGGGGGCCAGAGCGAGAAGCGAGGGGGGGGACAGGGGCAGGGGAGGCCCCGGGACGGGCGGCCCAGACCCCGGCCCGGGGCCCCCCCCGCCGGGGGCCCGGCGGCGCACGGCGGACCGGGGGCGGGGAGGGGGAGGGGGGGGAGGAGAGGCAGACAGAAAAAAAAAACAACACACAAAAAAAAAAAACAAAAAAAAAAAAAAAGAAGGAGAGGGGGGGGGGGAGGGGAGCCGCGGGCGCACTACACCACGCCCCGGGTAGACCACCCACCGCCGGCCCAAAGCAAAGCCGAGGCGGGGGGGGGGAATTTAGCGGGGAGAAAAATAAAAAAGGAAGAAAAAAAAAGAGGCCGGAGGGGAGAAACACCCCCAGGGGGCACCGAGGGCGAGGTCTTTGTGATTAATAATAAAAAAAAAAAAAAAAAAAAAAAAAAAAAAAAAAAACAAAAAAAAAAAAAAGAGGGGAAGAAGCAAGAGGGGGGAGAGGAAGAAAGAGGAGGAGGAGACAGAGAAAGAGAAAAACAACCCCAAAAAAAAAAAGGGGGGGGGGGGGAGGAGGAGAAGGGGGAGCATAAAAAAAAAAGTTATCTAAAAAAAAAACAAGCCAAATAAAAAAAGAAAAAAAAAAAAAAAAAAAAAAAAAGGGGGGAGGGAGAAACAAAAAAAGGAGAGAGAAAAAAAAAAAAAAAAAAAAAAAAAACACACACAACACCCACAAGCACACACCCGGGCAAAAAAACAAAAAAAAAGAAAAAACAAAAAAGAAGAAAAAAAAAAAAAAAAGAAAAAAAAAGGGGGGGGGGGGGGGGGGGGGGGAGGAGAAAGGGAGAGGGAAGGGGGGGGTGTTAATGAGTGGGGGGGGGGGGAAAAAAAAAAAAAATGTATTTTAGAAAAAAAAAAAAAAAACCCCCCCCCCAAAAAAAAAAAAGAGGGGGGGGGGGGGGGGGAAGGGGGGGGGGGGGGGGGGGGCGCCCCCTTTTTTTTTCTCCACCATCTTACAACAACCCATTTTTTTGGGGGGGACCCCTTCCTTTCCCTTAAAACCCGTTCTTTTTCCCCCCCTCTTTTTTTCACAAATTTTTAAAAAAAAAATTTTTTTAACATAACTTCCCGTACACGTATTGGAGAGGAAATATAGAATTGTAAATAAATACATCTTTTCATTTTATAATCGCATGTAATCTACCAGATATACAGTTTAGTTTTTTATATAACTTATTATTTCATACTGCACTTTTTTATTATTCAAGCCATTTTAACTGGTATGTTTTATACAATTAATTGTTAAAAAATGGTAAATGAGAACTTGTCTTTACCAATCTTTATCAAAGTCCTCAAAGGATGTGTGTCTTTAGTTTTTATGGTAGAAAGATTGATGGCCACTGGGTTTACTAGACACGAGACTCCTTTGATGATTTTTATTCCACGGCATACTTTGAGAAGTTTTTTTTTATCTTACGACATGTATGTTTTTGGGCCTATCATGGTAGTAGCGTTAACGGTACCAACCCCCCCCTAAACAGTTGCCGCCTTACATTATAGGCGTAGTTAGTTAGCATGTTGGTAAATCCAGCAAGAATAATAACAATGGAAAATAACACAGGACCACAATTTTTGTTTTTGTTTTTACGCAAACAAGATTAGGTGATGTCTTATATGTATTTTTGGTCGCTGAAAAAAGAATCTGTTGTCCGTTTCCCTCTATCACGTCTGGATTTTGCGCAAATCAATGAAATATAACCTCAAAAGCATGTAAAAATAAATCAGCATAAAAAACAAAAAGTTTTGTAGCAGAAAGGCATTATACCATTCCATATGTTTTTTTTGTATACTGAACACAATTTTGAGATCAGAATTGTTCCATAGACCGTGCCATATGTTTGTCAGGTCATATTCTATGCCATATGTTTGTTGGTGTGCTAAAAACGTCTTGGACATCACAATTTTTTCATATGGTGAGTATTAACACATAACTTCCAAATTGACTAACATTTTAACACAAAAAAAAAATGATGACAAGGGGACTCACCTTTTAAAAAAGCACTCTGATGGTGAGAGGCGAGGGGACTCACCTTTTAAAAATGCACCCCAATGGTGAGAGGCGAGGGGATTCACCTTTTAAAAAAGCACGTTTATATGGAAATATTTTATATTTGTGACGCGGTTGACTGCTTATACATCTAAAAAAAAAGTATTTGTTTTAGTCAATTTGGAGGTTATGTCTTAATACTCAGCATATGAAAAAATTGTGATATCCAAGACGTTTTCAGCACACCAACAAACATATGGCATGGAATCTGACCTTTCTACTACAAAACTTTTTTTTATTTTGTTCGTTTAATCTTTTAACTTATGTAATGTCACATTTTGGTCATATTTTTTACCTGTTTCTTTTGGAGGTTATGTGAAAATATATACGCGAATTGTTACTTTTGATCAGATATTCGGATTAGACGCTCCAAAACGTATATACGCATGCTCGCCAGCTTAAACTTCTAATTTACTTGATACACGTATTTATGTTTTTCAATTTCAAAATGTTTTTTGAGGTTATGTCTTAATGCACGGCCTATGGAACAATTCTGATCTCAATATCGTGTTCAGTATACAAAAAAAAACATATGGAACGGTATAATGCCTTTCTGCAACAAAACTTTTTGTTTTTTTATGCTGTTTTATTTTTACATACTTTTGAGGTTATATTTCACTGATTTACGCAAAATCCAGACGTGACAGAGGGAAACGGACAACGGATTCTTTTTCAGCGACCAAAAGTACGTATTAGACACCTTAGACACCATCTTGTTTGCGTAAAAACAAAAACAAAAATTGTGGACCTGTGTAATTGTCAGAGAGTTATTTTTCATAAGAGTAATGTATCTACATAAAAATTATGTAGGTACAATTATATATTGATAATGTAAGTTTATATCTTCTCAATAAGCCTTTCTATGTGCACACGAAATTACGAAACAATTTCATCGAACAAATAGAGCGCGTCGCTGCTCTAAAGTCCGGTCAACAATGGCCTCTCGATGAAAAGCCCCGTCAGGCGTACAGGGGTTGCACTGCTCTGCAAGTCCTCTTATTATTGGGGTAAATCTACAACAACTGTCAGATGTACAGCTGTTTTGTAGTGCCCCTCGACGCGTGTTCGATTTTATTATCTGGGCTTCAATGAGGATCTATACTTATAAATTTAAAACGAATAAGGCCGTTATAAGAGCGTGCGACCTTCTTACAATATGCTTACATAAAACATTTATATGTATGTCAATAAGAGTAAAAAATGGAGACTATAATTTATTTTTAATTTTTATTAAAATATATGATATACAATCTTTAAACTGTAGTAATAATTTTACAAATAACACATTACTGCCATACACCCAGAATAGCTTTGCCCGCGAATTGCGCACAATGAAAGTAGTACGAGGTAGTACGACCATACCCCCAGAGATATGATATATCCACAAACACCAATCCAAAATCCACGAAATCCAATATTCATATATTTCATCAATTCCATAACCATATAATCTCAAAACTCCATAACCTTAGGCCCCATAACCTCAAAAACCCAATAACCTTATGATTCTAAAACCACATAACTCAGTAAAAAAGAGACTTATAGGCGCTTAAGCAGTGTAAATCGATATGTTTGAAACGGATTTGACCTCCAATCCCAGTACCACTTAACCTCAAAACCGCGTGATCCTAAAACCTCATAACCTCAAAAATCCCATAACCTTGTGATTGAAAAACCTTATAAACCAATAAAAAAGAGACTTATACGCATTCAAGCAGTGTAAATCAATATGTTTGAAACAGGTGTGCCCTTTAACCTCTCTTAAAACCTCATAACCAAATAATCGAATAATCATGTGGCCAACAATGGTCCACGTATTTTCGCCACAAACCTTACATTTTGCCGAACCCAGGAACAACGACGTGGACGTAGCAGGCTTCTGTTCCCTTCGAATGCTTTATTTACGTGAGGTCCCCTCGCCTCCCACAAGTAAAATAAAGTAAAATGAATAGATAAAAAGATTATGAAGTTTTCAAGATTATGAAGTTTTAGGATCACGTGATTTTGAGGTTGAGTTGTAGTGAGGTCGAAGGGCACACCCATTTCAAACAATCATTGATTTACACTGCAATGCGTATTGAATGCGTAAGTCTCTTTTTTACTGGTTTATAAGATTTTTCATTCACAAGTTATGGGATTTTTGAGGTTATGAGATTTTAGGATCACGCGGTTTTGAGGTTAACTGGTACTGGGATTGAAGGTCAAATCCGTTTCAAACATATCGATTTACACTGCTTAAGCGCGTATAAGTCTCTTTTTTACTGAGTTATGGGGTTTTAGAATCATAAGGTTATTGGGTTTTTGAGGTTATGGGGCCTAAGGTTATAGAGTTTTGAGATTATATGGTTATGGAATTGATGAAATATATGATTATGGGATTTTGTTTGGGTTTTTATCAAATTATATAATTTTTCATGGTTTTAGGCCTGTTTTTTGAGGTTAGGAAAAGAACCAGATCTGATGGAGCAATTTGGACTTCAGATTCGGTTTCAGCGATCCAAAAAACGTATAGTATACATAGTCAGACCACTGCAAACGATTTTTTTTTTTGTGGAGCTGTGTAATTTATTAACAAATGGAAGTGTATTCCTTGCGACCGCTATGGGCGATGATGTCATGTGGATATCGTCCTAATGCAAGGTTTTGCTGCATAGTGCATACCTATGCAGATGCTTGGACAGGGACTGAGACATGACTGAGAGAATATGCGAATTACGCGGGAATTCAACATGATCTATGTATGTACTTACTAACAGTAACGCACATAGCTTGTTCATTTCTGATTTACCTAAATTTATATATTTTGTACCATAACAGTATAATACAGTCGCTTCCCGCTGTCTGTCCCTACCTATGAATGCTGAGATCTTTAAAACTACGCAACGGATTTTGATGCGTTTTTTTTTAATAGATAAGAGTGATTCAAGAGGAAGGTTTATATGTACAATACATGCATACTATAGTAGAGAAACACTGATAATTTTAGAGGTTTCTAATGTGATGTCGTAAATAAACACATTTTTTTGCGCTTACATTGCAAACGCTGGCTGAACCGTACGAGATAGATCAAAATAATGTACTACAGTATTGTACACTTTAAAAACGTCTACAAAAAAGTCCACGTGCACCCGTGCGAAGCCGGGGCAGGTCGCTAGTATTTTTATAATCGGTTTAATAAAATTATTGTTAACAGGTTTATTCTTATTTCTCGCTTAGACTAATTTATAAATTTGTAATAAGTATTAATTTATTATTTTCATAGTTTATCGTTTTCGTTCTTCATGTTCTTATGTTCTTGCATTAGTACAGATTACATGCAGGTACAAAAAAAGAGGATATTTCTGTTACATTTTATTTAACTCATATACTTTTCTCGGATTTTTTTTGTCATTTTAGAATAGCTAGGATATGATAACTTTTAAGTAAAAAATCTCCAACATTTTCCTTTTTTAACATTCTACTTTTCTTACTCGTTCGTTGAAAATGGTCTTTCTGGTGCTGGTTCTACAAAATTATACTTCATAGATCGAAAACAAATGACTTGGAAATGTCACTTACTGAAAAACGTGTCTTTGAAAAATAAAATTGTTCGGGTATATTTTTGTAGAAACCTCAAAAAGAAATATCGATTTTATTCCAAACTTTACGACCTCACTGTAAATGCAGCTCTATATACATATACTACAGATGCTTATGGTATGTGCAGGGTTTTCGTTTCTATTCTTTTTTTTACACTTGTCTCTAGGATTTATTATACAAGATATAAAAAAATTGTTATATACCTAAGAGATTTAGTAAATACTCTGTGTTATCTTTTGAGCTTATCAAAAATAACAATTCAACATCATAAAACGAAACACACATCAATTTGTTAAATGTAACACCCTGTATATTTATTTACGTTTCTCTTTAGCTACTCTAGTGTTATTCTGAAAGTTTAAACAAGTGTAATTCTTGTTTTGAAATTTAATACATTTTGACATGAAGCGAAATAAAATATGAATTAATTCGTCTATTTTTTTCACATAATAGCAAAACATCAAGAGCAGTAAAATATTTGAATATTCCTTGTCACTTTTAGTTAATGTTCTGGTTTTTCTCCTAACGCTCTTTGAGTCCATAAACTTGTAACAACATATTTTATTGTATTTGTTAACAGTACTCACTGTCCAGGAAATATTTGTCTACATACGTTCTAGTCCTGATGTTTTGCTATTATATGAATAAAACAGAATTAAATTTCGAAGCAAAATTAAATTTGTCTAGCCCTTTCAGAATAACGTGAGTAATTATTCACAAGTCAACGTCAAAACGCAATATAATGGGTATGGGTAGTAATTTCGTTTTTATGGCAATATAGAGTCGTAGTAGATATTCCCGATAATCCAATATACCCACATACAATTAATTTAAAACTTTAAATTTAAATTATTCGCAAATTGTTGATATAAATCTCTTGCATCTTCCTTAAAGCATTCATTCTTCTAAAAAGTTTAGAAGAAAAAAATAGACAGGGTGTTTGGTGAAAAAAAAGTATGTTTGTTGCCTTTTGTGACTTCGATATTTAAATTTAAATATGTTCAAAATATTTTTTTTTTTCTGATTATTGACCTCACACGTTAAGTGTATTAGCCACGAATTATATTATTGGTTTAAGGAAGGATATAAAATAATGAGGGAATAGACAAGGCCACCCGCTTCTCGCCCAGGGGTCTGTCAGGGCATTGTAGTTTTCTAGACATACAACACTTGACCACGGGTAAGATAGGTTTAGAACAAACAGAAGGGTAAATACAAAGGTTGTGATAAATTTGAGGAAGATTAGGTACATTATTAAATATCTATTTTGATTGCCTTGAAAAAGTTTACGATGTGTTGCATAATATCTTCATCACCTATACTGAGTATATACGGGAGCCATATCGGAGAGTTAAAACCTCTTTCATGTAGATAACATAAAGGTGTATCTGTACTCTGTTTAGTTAACGAACAATTAAAGATGTAGTGATAGATGTTTCCAGTTTCGCCACATATACAATTAGGATTATCTCGTACGCCGATTTTATGTAGGTGGGAAGGAAATCTTCCGTGATTCAGTTTTATTCGCATAACTGTTGAAATAGTTTTCCTACTGAGGCTATTATTATACCGGTGTGTATTCGGAATATTAGGATGGATCGTGTGATAAAAGGTATTTGATATATCGCCATGGCGTTGCCACTGTTCTTTCCATTTCTCCTTTTGATGATTTTTAAAAAAGGCTATAAAGTCAGTTATAACAAGATGTGGTATACGTGAGCTGTTATGTGCATTTGCTTTCTTTGCAATTTGGTCGACTTTAATATTTTCTGGAATATTGGCATGTGCTTTTATCTGACATTTTCCTATTTATTTTGAACGAGGCATGTGCTTTTATCTGACATTTTCCTATTTATTTTGAACGAGGAATATGCTCTCGAAGTTTCCCTATTGAAACCTGAGACACCCTGTATACTAAGTTTCTCGTTTCTAGTATAATATATCCTATATAATAATAAACACCTAGGTAGGTGTCAAAGTATAAATGAAAACCCTGCACATATCAATAATAAAAAATCTGGAAGTAGTCAAAAATCAATGTATTTGAATACAAGTGAAGATTTTTATTCAGTTTATTACTCGTAAAATAAAAAGTAATAATAATTGTAATTTTCTGTAATTTGTAATAAGCCTGTATTGTTTACTTACTTATTTATTTTTTTTTAGTTTAATGTGATACCTGTATTTTCCGGTTATTTACACTTTACTATTTATACGTTTTACGACAAACTAACAGACACGATGCAAGTAAAACATCAGCGTGAGAAATTCATTCACAAGGCATTAGGTACATACCTATTTCTGTCACAATTAATTTTTGTTTTATTTTTTACTTATTTTAGATTAAAATCAATTTATTTGAGAGGCATAAAATCGTTTCGTTTCATTGAGTTACTTCGATACTATAGCGTAAGTCAGATCATCCAATTTCAGATTTTATAAAAAAAAAAATGCATAAAAAATATGTTAAACCACCGTACGAGAAACTACAGTTTATAGAAATATAAAGAAAATGTGTTGAATATATGTAAGTATAATAATTGTATTTTGAAGTAATTTTATATTACATCATTGACAAACAATTATCAAGTAATACAACAAGTAATATTTACATAAGCTACAATTTATTATTTTTTTAACTTAGTAGGTAACTGCCACTTCCTGAAATTTTATTAATTCATTTTTCACAATGGATTTTTTTAGAAAGAAAATTCCCAATGTTTGTATTTTGCAGAGAAAAATCCCAAACCAATTGATGAATTGGTATAGGATTTTTTTCGACAAGACAGTGGCGCACCTAAAGTGATGGTGTATAGATTCTTTATATATGGGTGAAGTAGTCCATAAAGCCACGGACAAAGTTCTCACGCTGTCTATATTTTTCTTTAAATCCCTGCGTGTTTTGAATTTGATTTTTTTTAACATTAATGTTATTCAAATGATATTCTTTTGCTATTTTTAAATTCACACTGGTGCAAGTTACCGTTTTGTTCAGCCTGCAAATTAATAAATACTATTTAGGCAAAAAAAATCTTAAACAAAAAATATGGAAATTCGTCTTCATTCCATGATAATTTGCATGGTTCTTTGCAGGGCTTACGAGTAAAAGGTTTAGCTCCTTTTGAGATTAAATCCTAGAGCGAGTCATTTGAGAGGCGATAGGTATAACTCCTATCGCGAGCGATATACGCTCTGCAGAGAATACGATCTAATCCGTGGGATTCGAACATTATAGTCCTTCTATATTTAATTGAAAATGATAAATACGCCTGGGGAACAAAAAAAGCGGTGGAACTTTATGATTCTATGAGCGTGCTCGAATAATAACTTTTAGGGATAGGTAATAATAAGTAATTAACGTCGCTTTTATATCATGACTTTTTTTAGTTACATACATACATATGTATATGTATGCAAATAAAAAAAGTCAGGATAATACATGTATGTATTATTTATATTTATTTGTATAGTATACTAATGTTCATTTGGCCAAATATTCTACTCGAAGTATAACGATACGTCTTGATTCCATTATAGTCATTCGATTATTAATTTTTTTATATTTAAAACCAGAGTTTACTAAGATGCCACGTAATGTTTCTAGAGATTTATAATTATAATCAGGGTAATCATGTAATTTTTGTTGAATTAATTTCAGTCGGGACTTTGTTTTCTTTATACGTATCATAAATTATTCGCCTAATTACGTCCGCGTCGCCTCGTCGACATTTTTGAATTTTTTGCTTTTTCTGATTTCGTAATTCAAAGTGATCTATAACAGTCCCAGCTTTACCAACGCGATAAATTGTGGATATTGAAATTTTAGTTAATTTATTAATTCGATTAATAATTTCAGTATCAGTCATTTTCTCATTTTCACGTTTTAGGCATTCATATATGTTACAAAAATAATACGCCGACTTTGAGAATGTAAGTCTTTATTTTTTAATTCATCGTACTCGACCGTTTCGTCATTTTCGCTGGTTATATCTAAAGCTACGTTATTTTCATCCGTTTCGAAAAGTCTCCAGAAAGCCATGCTTATGAAAGAGGTATTGATTAAACATATTATTTATGACGCAAATAAAATAAAAGTGTATAATTTAAACCTTTTAAAAACCCACTCCGCCCGTTAATGTAGCCGACAGAATTTAAGACATCAAAACACTCAGAATAACGAAAATATATATTTTCGCTATTGCCAACTGATTGCCATTCGCTATTGCCAAACAATTTTTCATCATTTGAGATTATGTCTACACTATACAGCATTTATATCAAATATCAACCAAAGATGGTTTATAAATGAACTTAATAAAAAGCAAATTTAACGGAGTAAAAATAACAACAATTTTTGTGTTAATATTCAACGTTATTAAAAAATATCATAAGAAAATCTTACCTTGTTCTCTTAACAAGCAAACTACGCCAGAAATACCAAAGAAGGTTTTGGGATGGATGTGATTTACTTGGATAAAGTTAAAGCGCGTAATTTGAATTAAATATCTAGCTTATGCGAAATATCAGTCACCCCTTAAAATCAATTTCACCCCACCTTACGGTATTGATCTGTACACCACCTAATGGGACGTCCCTGTAATGCTTGTATTACTTATCAATATGTTTTAGTTAACTCTACTTTTTTAATACTTATTTTTTGATTTTTAAGTTTAATAAACTATTTTGGTTTTTTATAATTTTTTTCGTATTTTTCAATTCGTAGTTTTTTATAACTTCGTTCTTTACACTATTTCATTTCTAGTTTTTTCTTTAATTTTTGTGATTAGTCAATCCTTTCTGATATTCCGATATTATAATTACCGATAAAACCGAACATAAATTAGTTTATGTTCGGTGTCGATAAGAGAGTTAAACTCGAGCAAGGAGTTAAACCTCATCGCTCTTGCTGCTCTTCGGGTTTTACTCCTTTATCGAGTGAAACAACAAGAGGTGCGTGAGGTTTAGATCCTCATGTAGTCGCTCGCTCAAAGGAGTTAAACTACATAAGAGTTAAAGGTTTCGACTCGGTAGATGGATTCAATATTCAATCGTTAGAGGATTTAATCGTTGAGGAGCGTTTGCCTCACTACTCGGACATCTCGTGCTCGCTCATAGAGTAAAATATGTTTTGATCAAGCAGTTAAACTTAAGAGCAACTCGCTCAAGATTTAATCGTAAGCTCTGGTTCTTTGTTTAATAGCTAAGTATCATCCTAACTGGTGATTTCTTGGGGAGCTTCCTAGTAAGTTTCAAATTAAACATAACACAGGATAGAACAGATAATTTTTGAGTGAACCTCGATTTTATCAAATAAGCCACGTCTCGAAAATAGTACACATCACACATCTGTGTATTTGCCCCTATTTAAAGAAACTCTCGAACACGCGGCCCATGTCTTTGTCACGTGTTCCTTTCGGGTGCCATTAAAATAGTTATGGAGGAAAACTGCATCAGGCAGAACGCCTCTGTAATGTACCGGACAGCTATATTTCGCTGTTCCCTTTAAATCACCTGGTGCACGGCAAACGACACCTGGAGTGGTAGGCGCTCAAGTTGCAGAGCAGAACAACGTGTCGTTATTATTCAAGCATTGATAATGTGCATCTGCAACGCACGGTAATGTAAGCCGTGGCGCATACATTGTCGACTGTATATCGAAACGGTGTCGTAGACAAAAAATATTAACCGTTAAATGGAGACACTGAAAAATAAACATGAAGATCGTGAACTTTATTGTCGATATGTACAATGAAATTTGAGGCTTCATGGTTTGACTAACGGAGATAATGTGGTGACGCCAGATGTTTTAATTACAAGTGTCAAACAAGGAGACATAATTTAATATCTTCAATAACCATACACGAGAATTGATCGATAAAAATAGTGCAACGCTGATATACGGTAGGGTGATTTTAAAATATGCTTGTTTGTTGAGTAGTCAAAAATTGATTTATTGATTTTAACAACACATTAGAACTCGACTTTTTGTTTACACTCTTGTGACTCTTAAAAATAACATCAATACAGTAACCTGTTGACGTGATTAAAACATATATACATATGTATGTATGTATGTGCTTGATTTATGGCTTTTAAAAAAGATTAAAAAAAAAAAGAAAAGGTTTTAAAAATATCTATGTATGTATGCGATTACTTTGCCCTTGGCCGTAGTAGACAAAACCTGAAATTGTGCTCATTTCTTTTGTAGTTGCAGCCGTGACCGCTTCGAAAAATACAGTCTGTTATTGTTTGTTTGTGGGTATCTCTTATATATATATCTGGGGTATTCGCTAGATGTACGGCTGTAGCGCCAGAATATGTATGAACTAAAGGAGACTGTTAGATATATGTTTATTATTAACTAGCCATACCCGTCACGCCTTGCTATGCCGTTTACTAAATTTAAATAAATACTAATATCGTTACAACAATATTCAATTTATTTTGGATCATTGTGTAAAACCGAAAACATATCTACGAACTGCCGCTAAACAATATGAAATTCACACATTCGGTGAAACTTGCGCGCACGCGCCATCTATCGGAACATAGTTTTACCAACTTAGAAACCTTCGCGGGCATGCAGACAGCGTAAAGCCGAATTCAGATTCATGTGAATCGCGTACGCGGAAGCCGCGCTTTGCGTTATGATTGGTTAAAATCATAACCATAAAATTCAAATACCTATCTGATTTTAACCAATCATAACTCAAAGCGCGGCTTCCGCGTATGCGATACGCGTGAATTTGAATTCGGCATAAGCTTCGGCCTTCTTACTGCAGCTATCCACTTATTTTCTTTGGTTTATTTTCCACTTCGCAACCGGAAATTTATAAAATTTACATTCATTTTTTCAACTTGTATTTTTACAGTTTACAACACAGCAACTCCGGTGACTCATTTTATTTTTATTTTTTACATTAAAACGAAATTAAAATTTACACGTGTATTTGTCCACTTGCAAATTATAAATAGCGTCCTTTAACGCCTATATTATCCACTGCGTACGTTGGCGTCGATTTGGCTCTCCCTACCATGAATAACGCACCTAGCGAATAGCCGTACTAAGTCGGATTACGTGCGTTGTGCGCAATTTGCGGGCAAAGATATTGTGGTTGTACTGTAACAATAAGTAGGTATCATATTCTCATATAATAAAAAATCAGAACAACTATCAGATAAGATAGGAATAGGTAATAAACAGAGAGTATGAAAGTAGTTTTCGCAAAATTAAATAAATTAATCATAAACCTTTTTGCTCTTTTAGCTTAGACCTGAATATATTATGTATTTCTGGAAACACGAATGAGAAGTACAATCCTGTTGTTTCAATAAAACATATGATTTTGTCACCCCTTCACATTAAGCTTGGGCTAAGCTTAATGGCCCAAAAGGTTGTATGAACATCTTTTAAATTCGCGGTCAAAAAATTCCTGGGAAATAAAAGTGACAATTATAAACATTTGTTTCCAAACTTTTGGTTATTTACCACACAATTTGGTGTGCAAAAAAAGCCACGTCTTGACTTTTTTCCTCAGAATCTAGGAAGCGTGGCTGACGATGATGATGGACCTTTTTATCAGGACTAAAAGCAGCTTTAGCAGCGATACCTGGAAATTGGGGCGAGCATAATGTTAGGAAACTATTGTTAGTTGGTGATAAGAAAAACTGACTCAAATTTATACAAAAGGAAGCAAAGCGGCATGTTTTTTAAAGCCTGTTTATTTATTATAAAATGATAATAAATATATTTTGAAAATGTGGCGTGAGTGAACTTTTTTGAGAATAAATTTGGATTTAGTAACCCTAAGGATGATTCATTTCTTTGTTTGTTGATTGAATGACAGTCAACATTTGATCTTTCCACACAGGTAGTCCTTTCAACCTTGGTAGATTTTTTAGGGTTACCTGAAAATTTTCCTGTTCTTTTTTTTGCATGAGAGTGATTCTAAGAAATAACCTACAGAGTATTACATCATTAATAGTATTCATAAGAGTATTATAGCTTCTTTATAACCGACTATAAAATCTAAACGGTCACCGCCTACCACTACAGCTGATTTTCTAATATTTCTCGGTACATACCACTTGGTAATTAGCCAGATTACGGCCTCAATTATGTATTTAGTAAAAAGTCATTTTCTCGAGCAAACTTCAAAGCCCGCACGCCGACTATCTCCGAAAGTTCTGAAAGGGGTTTTCTGCCGTAAATTCCTCACGTGTTACCCATGCCGTGGGGTAAATTACATAAACTAAAGACCAGACAAACGGCACTGTTTACGCAATGGCGCAAGGACACATGTTCACCGGCGTACCTTTTCGTCTTTTTGTTATTTACGCTGCAGTATCCACACGTGAAAGAAATCCCACAGATATCGATGAACTATTTATATCTGGTAAAGTATACAGTGCGCTGTTACGATGCCATTTACGGATATACACCCGGTAAATGGAACCGTTGAGGGATTCTTTCGGTATATATGTATAGATATAGACGAGAAGGGGTTAGCTGCACTTAAGTAAGGGGAAAGTCAGAGCCCATTATTCAGAAATTAAAAATTACAGATAAATGCACGCGTTTAATATCAGTCAAGGAAAAAGTATGAACTCTCACTGATCGTGCGAAAAACTGCTGTCAAGGAACTATGTTTCTACATAGTCTGCCAAATGTTCTCCATTGCGTTTTAGAAAAACATGCTCAATACCAAAGTTGTACTGAAACTACGATCAGGTTCATCGTTAATTGATTAAAACCCCTTGACTGACACGACCCGTGACAACTTTAACTAGACATCTCATGTCCGACGTATTTTGATCCGCCCAATCCTAGAATTTCTGAATAATATACAAACTTTGAGAAATCAAAACAGTTTTTCCTTTCCGGGCATTATCTTTACCTATGCGACGAAGAAATCACATCAATTCATCGACATTCCCTTTTTTTACAATTCGAATCAATAATGTGATTTGCACCAAATCAAAGTTAGTTTGTAAACATCGGTTGTCTATTTATGTGAGAACACCCATTTAATTTCAAAATATTTCTGATCCATCGTCTATTTCCTCATCGACATATTCGACCTGTTCTACTGGAAAGATTATACTGGCCATTTTTTTCATTCTAAATAATAAATCAAGATCATTTTTGAATGAAAAAAATACAAATGATATATGTCTACTAGAAAGGGAAAAATGTCATAAACTGAGTCATTTTTTTGGGGCAATTTCCCCCCAAAATTGGCCGTTAAGAGCACTTGCCCAAATTATGACACCATATTGTTAGTGGGTCAAAATACCTCGGAGATGATACAGTTTGTCAAAATAATACTGTTTAAATGCGGCACATAACTTGAGTGAATGAGGACAAAGATTTTTTAAAAACTGAAAAAAATGGTCATTTATTTAAAGCTCTAGTCTATTTTGGGTGCAAAATAGCCCAATACAGGACAATACTATTTTTACCTATTGTCAGTGTGTTAGTATAATATAGTTACTTACAGGACAAATATTTGTGATTTTCCGACAGTTTGGGCCAAATCGAAAAAACAAAGATCTGTTCTCGACAGTCAAGGGGTTAACGGTGAGCTTGATTGATCATGTACAGTGCTTTTGTAATGGATACAATTTATAAAACAGTCAGGATTTTTTTTTTGGAAAAATCTCTTCTGATTGAAAGAAAGACGTATGCATTTTTTGATAGCGGTCTTTAATTTACAATTGACACTTATCAAAAAAGTTACGATCTCATGGATAGTTTTTAGTGACAACCCCTAGTTTTACACGGAAGGAAATATAACTACACAAATACTTTCTTCTTAATTGTCTGTGTTATGTGAGTAGTTCTTTCATTTATACATAAACGTTTGTAAATATATGACTAAAATTCAGCGCACAGTGTCGTTTGCTGATAAATTTCATAAAAATGTCCAAGGAATGTAGTCCAGATTTTAAAGTACATGAATGTATGACATAATAATACTACGGCCTACGGAAAATATTTCGCGAGGGTGACATAAAATACTGTTGTTATATGTATGCACATACATACACATATAAGGCAATCATTAAACTACGTGGTATCCCTCAGAGGCTGTTTGTTTTTTATTTATACCTATGTGATGTGCTGCGTTTGTAATTTATCTTTTTATTTGGTGGACAATCCAACTTTTCTTGAATTCTGGTGTAAATCTGCCTCTCAAGATCATTTTATTACTCAATAGTTTCTACTAAAGGTATATAAAATAATTATGAATTCTTATCGACTTCATATCTCTTATTAACCGTACTTAACCGTACACGATTCAATGAAAAATCTGTCATCGCACGTCTTATATTTTCCGACCTGACAGGCAGCAGATAGTTAGTACCCCAGTATGCAATACAACAATGGCCTGAGGAATAAGTCTTCATTATGCTGATAATCCGCTTAATTCTAGAAAGGCAAAATTTAGACCTTGAGATCTTTCGAAAATAAAAACAAACATTTTCGCGATTTAATACACTAATACTGACAATGAGGTAGGTATTTACATATATGAGATTTGTTGTACATTTAACCGAGTTTAATGATTGTGTATTTATAGCCAGACACAATATTCACGCTAGACATGTCTTGACAGATGGTTTTCTTAAAATATTCCTCTTTGCGGATTATTTCGGCCAATCAACTACCGGCGTCAGTGGTCAAGAGGCTGATAAAAGTGATACGGAATATGGGACTGAAGTAGGAACATATTTTGGGACTGAAGTAGGAACAAAATTAGCAGCGTACTCGAGGTGGATATTTTGGATGCAAAATATTCTCGTCTGGATACTGTCAGGAACTAGGTATGCGAACTGTGCGGTTATAGAAACAGAGAAACGTAGAGTGTACGATTTTAACAGTAACACCACTGACCGATGATGCGCTATATTCAATTTTAAAAATTCAGTTTAAGTCACGTAGACTTATAGATACACCATGGCCGTAGCCAGAATGAAAATTGTGTGGCTACCAAGGAAAAAAGTAGCAGGTGCCAAAGTGTGTGATGATCGATGTGTCAACTGGTTATCAAAAAGCAGATTAATTATGAAAAAATTTTCCATAATGATAATATAGACATCCAAAAAACACGTCATCAAAGTTGGCCGAGAAAAAAAAGACGTATTTCTATTCTTAATAGAATTTATAACCTTATTTACTTGTCAAGACTGTCACATCATATGACAGCCACTGTTTATTTTACAAATTGTGACAGCCGCTTGTCAAAAGTTTGACACAACCGAAAAGCTTAGACATGACTGCTATTTCCATCTCTCTCGTTCATAGCCAGAGTTGATGACGTTTTTTTTGGATGTCTATATAATACTCGATACAATAATTTATGCTCAGTGACTCACCCCATACCATTTTTGTATGCACAAATATAACACTATGGAATTTTAGACTTTGATATGAGACTTTTCCATTTATTGACATACATACTTTTCAACTTTTAGTCACTTATGGTTTAACGGGTAATGCTTCCGAATTTTATTTCAACTTCCGAATCCTTCCATGCTTCCTTCAATTTCCAGATTTTCAACAGTACATACTGTTTATTGTCACTTGTTTTGATTTAAAATGCTATTCTGTACACAATAATACACCACATGTAACTTTTTGGCACACGAAGTCATTTATTTTTTTATTTATATATTTCGATGTAATGTAGAGCACTTCGAATTAAATCGAATAGACGTAAAAATACTTTGCCTTGTTTTATTTTAGTTTTCCTTTCTTAAGTGTTTACATATTTCGAAGAGAAAATGCTCATGTGTTCTGAATTATTTTAAACGGGATTCTATGGCTCGATAGATTTTTCAAAAATAGTCTTTTATTACCGACAGTTTGTTGTTACACCCCCGATGCCTCTTTAAGAATTCTCCAGAAAACTGCAATAAAACATAATACCTGTGAAAACTGACAAAAAGCGGCAACTAGAGTATTGTCGAGCTCAGAATACCATTTTGAATCAGAACAAGTGAAAATAAACACGTGCTATTGAAAAATAAAATAAAATTTCGATGTTTTCAAAGAAACGTAAATAATTCCGAAAATAGTAAATCCCTTTCGAAGTTGTTGGACTCGTATTAAAGGGAAATCTTCAGTGTATCTATTTGACTAACTGAGTCATTTTGTAAAAATTTTTCCTAGACATGAAACAAATTTAAAGTTGAACCAAACACATCATAAAAATGAAAATTCTACCATCCTTACTATCGTTTTCGTAAAAATAATTGTTTCTGAAATTTTAATAAAACACAGGGAGTTCTAGAGGGATATTAATCCCTAATTGTTGTTGGAGTAATGGGTGGCGTACAGGGCTTTTTTGAATTTTCGTGATATTTTTGGTTCAACTTTAGATTTTTTTCATGTCTAGGAAACATTTTACAAAATGACTCAGTTAGTCAAATATATACACTTAAAGATTTCCCTTTAATACGAGTCCAACAAGTTCGATTTTCGGAGTTATTTACGTTCTTTGAAAACATCGAAATTTTACTTTTTTAGCGATATCTCTTCACACAATAGACATAATGTCTTCAACTTCGGCTTATTAGACGCAGAATCACACAAGCTGTAATCCTGTCAGAAGCAAAAAAAAATCAATGCATGTAATACAACAAATTATCAGAATTTAAGCAAACTTCAAAAAGTGGGTGTACGATGACTTTTTTATCTTTTCTATTTTTATCTTACTTTTCATCGTACGATGACTTGTTAATCAATATTTTCACTGCCGTATTAGATTTGTCAGAAAACAGTTCCGTACTAATTATACCTTCCACAAGTGATTAACAGAAAGTTCTATCAATATTTTTTCCTCCGGAAAATTTTAAACGAATAACATATGTTGCATTCTTTCTCCTACGTACATATATAGTAGGATCAGGTTAGTGGAATACTGAATCATCAGCCTGTCCTATTAACCACAAAAATGGTTATGCCTGCATTAATTAAATAATGCGATATTTAGAATTTCAACCAAAATAATTTCTTCCTTTATCAAAAATAATTCCTTTTATCAAAATTCGAAAATTTTATAGTGTTCTATGGCTTTTATTTTCCCTACTTATTGTTCTGTTAGTCAGTTACATATACATACATACATTTTTAAATTCAATAGTGTACCTACTCGTAGGCGTGTACAAATGTTAAACATTGACAATTTTGCAGCCGGCAATTATGAATCACCAGTGACGTTATATGCATACTTAATAAGACGAATAAACAGACGTTTATTAAATCTCCGACTTCCAGATTCATGCCAATACTTATCGCTGTTGATCTTCATTCAAGTTTTTATTGATTAAAACATTCACTTGTTTTCAGTGGCAGGTTTAGCAATCCTCTACCCTACGATGGCGAGCGGAAAATTTTATTTTGGGCGTTCACATGAGGACACGCTCTTAAAACTCACATGAGTACACCCTCTTAAAACTCCCGTTAGTAATTATTGCTTTGCTCTCTTTTCCTCCCAAATTTGCCGCCCTACCATGGCGTAGTCGGCGTATAGGAAAATTCAGCACTGCTTGTTTTATCATATCGAGAAACGGGACTTTTGAATTTGGTCTAGTAACCGAATTCTCGTCACAACCAATGTTCGTTAAACGCAAGTTTCACTACATACATATGTTATGAGGAAAACCGAAAAATAATTATTCATTTAACCGTAATTTTTATTTTTGTTTCAAATTAGTACTTTTTTTCGTACCCAAGATTTCGAAATATACTCGAAAATAGGATCTTTTTTTTTTTTGGAAAAAAACTAACCAAAAACCTAACACAATCTAACTTAATCTAACCTTTCAGAATTTTTCAGAATTTTTTTAAGCAATTTTTTAAATTTTGCAATTTTTTTTTTTGGAATTTTGAAAAAATTCCAGTGCATTATTTGAGTGATTATAAGAACTTTTTATTCTCGACAATTTTTGTAAAAGTGCATCATTTTCCAATAAAAAATTCTTGAATTCTTACGCAAAAATTTTGCAGTTCAGGCGCCATTTTGAACACACAAGGCAAAAAAATCGATCTTTAAACCACGTATACTTAAAGTTCAAACATTTATTCCACCGGTTAGTGAGGTTCCAGGTCCATTGCAGACCGTAAACCCCTTGAAAATTTGTTTAAAAAAAAAATGTGCAAAAAAAATCGTGTTTTTTTTAAACTGCTTTTTTTTCATAATTAATAATTTTGTGGATGAATTTCATGGACACCATCGGAAAGGGCACGTCTCAAACTTTAAAAATATATCCCTGTCAAATTTTTCTGTTGCAAATAGTATTAGTTATGTCATGACGATGTACCGGGAGTGGCGTTTTTGGCCGAAACGGGTTAAGGAAACTAAAGACAACATTGAAAAAATGGACGAATGTTCAAGAACTTAAATACGTTTTACCTGCCGATTGGACAGAATTTTACGAGGGGGAAACCACGAGTCTGATTTTATATACCAGATTTCCTCTAATAACGATATGACGTGATTTTCCAAATACTTTCCCCGAATTTCTTAGGACTTTTTAAGCCGTATAGCAGAATTCCTTTGTAGTTAACCCTCGGAATTTTATGACAATTTATCTCCTTCTATTTTAGTTTAATTGGTATTGGTTTTTGTCCCAGTATAAGAATTTTTAAAAAAGATATATTAACACTGTTTTCTTTTCAAGAGAGTGTATGTAGAAGTGCATTAATATGTAATCTTTGTGAAATTACATAATATATATTTATTTTTTATGTTTAACCCGATATAAATATATTTCTTAACGTTCATGTTTTTTTTTGCCTTTATCATTCTTTTATTTACAATGATCCATATTTCCAACTATATTCAAATTTTTGTTTGTATTCTGTGTCTGTCCTAAAATATGTTTCTTATTTTTTCATAAAAATGTATATTTTATTGATACAACAAGCGCACCTAAAACTTTCATTACCAACAAAATATGGATAATTTTCGTTAACAAGTAGATGTGTTTTTTGGTTCCTGTAAAATTTATCATATTTTAGATACGAGCAATAAACATGCCATCAGTTACTTGGTGACTAGGAAAAACTTTTTCGAGTCCTGTATCTTCCTGGGAGGGGGGACATACATTTTTTAAAATTCTTTTTTGCAGAGCTTCTTCGAAAATTCTGTTCGTTTCAAGTTTTTTGCTATTATAATATAATCTGTTTCATCCAAGCACATGCCTATCTGAATGGTGAAATCATGAAATTATAATCCGAACGCTACCTCGATAATTCGAATATTGACAAGAAAAAGACTCGTCGTCGCTCTCAAATCACAACCATATTATTTTACGCCAGATCTACGTTTAAAATCTATAGAAATCCATATAAAATATGAAGAATCTATAAATTTAATTCCAGTATCCTTGTCTATACTCAAGAAAACACCTAAATTTAATAAGGCCCATAGTAACGTAAAACAAACAAAATATCCCGAATACACCAACTAAAACATAAAACAGAAATAAAAGTTTAGCGCAAACAAAAACAGAAATATTCTTAAATATACTAGAGTCAAATTAATTTTGATAACGGAAAACATGTTCATTAATCAAACAAATCTCTTACGTTAAAGTTGCATCATTATAGATAGCCTTCTTAAAACAAATTATCCGGTAAAATGAATGTTCCTACTAAAAAAAATCTTAACCCACCAAAAATTCTGATGCATATTCATTCATACCAAAGATGCATGTCATTCAAATAGGGTTTGGCAAAGAGGTGTTCGGATTGAAGATATTTGCACTGTATATCCTTCTATTCTAGATAGGTCTGGTAATAACGCTTTAAAATTTGATGTGGATACCGTGCATTCGATATTATCAAAATAATGGTTCAAATCCACCAGTCGCCATCGCAGTGCAATCAGCAATCACTTTATTGTATGCACTGTACCTTAGCGAGCGTTTACATTATGTCTTGACAGACGTATTTATACATACATATGTATGTATGTAGGCACTCGTGTCTTCTACACCCGTTGCCCAACTAGGAGCGAAACAAAAGCGATTCGTTAATGGCACCAATACGGCACCCAGCCGACCGTCTCACGGTTCACAATCACCCCAAGTCAATGGCGCGCTTTTAACCTAATAACTTATGGGAACCGGAAGCACGTATTTAGATCTGGCGACGTAAAAATCCAGCCGAATCGATTGTCTGCTCGACCGGGTTCCACGTTATCGCCAAATAAATTACCTTCACCTGGCCGCAAACCATTGTGATTAATTTATTTTATTAGGGATCTTAGGTCAATTAGAGCCCTTAGAATAAAAGCATCGATATGAGGGGGTGCTATTGAAAAGGTATGATTAAAATGCTATATCCTCTAGTTCCTACGCTGTTTTACATGCGACAATTTTTGGTTATATTTATTAACTACAGGGTTTGTCCGGAAAGTAATGTGAGTGAATTTTTTTTCGCGAGACTGTACGCGCCAGCCCGCGCTTTACGTGCTGGGATTGTGGTGGGGGGATCTGGCAACAAGATCCAACAAGCGTCAGTTGGCTACTGGTCGTTGTAGCGGCCGCATCACTCGTTCTTTGAGTCGTTACAGTGACCCGGTGCAAGAAAAATGCAACGTTCGCTTGAGCAACGAATGGCAATCAAGTTTTGTCTGAAACTGGAGAAGAGTGCTGCGGAAACCGTTCCAATGTTGAAGAAGGCTTTCGGCGTCGATTGTCTTTCGGACAGGCAAATTTTCCGGTGGCACAAGGCCTTCGCAGAAGGTCGGGAAGATGTCAACGACGAGAACCGCGCTGGACGGCCATCAACCTCCAGTTCCGATGACAATGTGAAACGTGTGCGTGACTTGTTGAACACTGACCGTCGTCTAAGTGTCCGTTTAATTTCCGAAACATTAGACATTACGAAAACCATTCTTCACGAAATTGTGTCGGAGTCTTTAGGAATGAGGAAGGTGTGCGCGAAGCTCGTGCCAAAAGTGCTAACGGACGATTAAAAAGCGAGGAGCGTCGAAACCTGCCAAGAACTTTTGGACACCTGCGAAGACAACCCCGCTTTCCTTGATGACGTCATTACCGGGGACGAAAGTTGGGTCTCTGAATACGATCCAGAGACGAAGAGGCAAAGTGCGGAATGGCACACGTCGAACTCCCCTCGCCCCAAGAAGGCCAGGATGTCCAGGTAAAAGATCAAGACAATGCTGATTGTCTTTTTTGATTGCCGGGGATTGGTCCATCATGAGTTCGTTCCGCAGGGGACAACCGTAACCGGAAAGTTTAACTTCGAGGTGCTGAAGCGGCTGACACGCAGGGTGAATCGCGTCCGCCCAGACATCTCAAAATCCTGGAAGCTTCACCACGACAATGCGCCTTCGCACACCTGCTTCCTCGTGGCCGATTACCTCGTCAAGGCAGGCATCACCGTTGTTCCCCAGCCTCCCTACAGCCCCGATGTGGCCTCCCAATTTTCTTCTGTTTCCGCGTCTCAAAACCCCAATGAAAGGACAGCATTTTGGGTCGGTGAAAAACATTCACAAGGCTTGCACCGACGCTTTAAAGGCGATTCCGGAAACGACTACCGTGCGGCTTTTGATGCGTGGAAGACCCGCTGGAACCGACGGACGTGTGGACGCAGGAGGACTGTATTTTTGAAAGTTTCCAAAGATTTGTACACATAGAACCAATAAAAACAATTTTTCAAAGCTCACTGACATTACTTTCCGGACAACCCCTGTATTTGGTAATACAAGAGCTAAATAAAAAATATACTACTAGCTACTAAGCTCAGCTACTAATTATTTATTTTACCCGAATTTGTTCAAAATTGGATCTGAATTTCGATAATTTCTATATTGTTCTCCTTGCAAAAGAGCAGACAGTAGCTCTGTTGAATATTCTCCACCACAGCGACTAGCCCGAAGCTTCAAATTCGAAGCGGCACTGATACAAAGCTGCAAATAGAACTCTGTTCTACTGGTTATCTTTATGTTTTGTATTTGGATATTGCATTTCACTGGTGAAAGGCAATTCTAAGCGATTGTTTTGAAAAATGTCAAATTTGACAGATATCGAAAGTCACGTGACCCCGTTGAGTAGTTCATTTTTCACCGTTTATAAAGCACAAGTTAGCTCCAAAGTTAAATTAAAAAAAAAGTGTTAACCAGGACATAAAAAACATCAGATTGTTTCCACAAAAAAGTAAGATCGAAGCAAATCTAATATAGAGACATCCAAAAAAAACGTCATCAACTCTGGCTATGAACGAGTGAGATGGAAATAGCGGTCATGTCTAAGCTTTTCGGTTATGTCAAACTTTTGACAGTGACTGTCATAATTTGTAAAATAGACGATGACTGTCATATGATGTGACAGTCTTGACAAGTAAATAAGGTTATAAATTCGATTAAGAATAGAAATACCTCTTTTATTTTCTCGGCCACTTTGATGACGTTTTTTTTTTTTTTGGTTGGCTCTATATATTTATGCAATTGCTAAACTGTCTTCTGGTTTGTAGCGTGTAATACTGGTTTGACCTATTTGGCGGATTCATATATTTCACCATTTGTGGAGTTTATTTATTTTACCTGATGTTTATTTCTTTTACCAATGCGATATTAATAGGTATCAATCCAGTAAATCTCACTTGACCAAAGATAATGAGTGTAAAAATCTCAGGTAAAAAAATTAATCATGTATAATTATCATGTACAATAATCAATAAACATTAATCTGCCATATTACTTAAGAGTAATGTTAAACTATATGAAATGGCTCTGCCTGCGCTGCCGATAAGCGAACTCAAGGGCCTGGAACGATACTTATCCATCCTCGTTAGGATACTGATAATACAGATGTGCATGTAAATTAGGAAACTAGCAATGCAGTCTCATTAAGTCTGCTAATTCGGACTATCAGAATGAAAGGCTACTTAAATACAAGGAAAGTGACGGAACTCTCTTTCCGATTTTCATAAAATTTTATAGGTTGTTGAAGCACTGAAAATTAAGTGAGACGGTTTTTTTAGCTGCCAATAAACAGTCTAAGGAGGCGAAACTGACTTAAAGTTACCCCTAAAATTACATATTTCGGCCATTTTTTGAAATGTTTCAACTTCGTTAAAAAATATTTACATAACCCCAATAAAACAAACATCTAATACAGTTATGGTAGGGGCAAAATTGAAAAAATCAAAATTTTGTACATATTATGTTTTCCTCATCTGAAAGGAAATACCTGCTGGCAAACCCAAACCCAAAGAAACCCACTGCCCTTAAGAAGCAGAGGAAGAAAGAGCTGGACGTTGGAGTGGAAGAAGGCATGCTATATGCAACCAGTTGATATGGATTAGTAATGACACCAATGAATCTCTTAGAAAGGATAGAAAACACCCAGAACCTATTCATCTGAATATCAACGCGTTATTCTCAAAACACCATTTTCTGATATAGTGATAGCTTTGAAAAAAGCAGCACAAATTATTTCATGACTTCCCACAACATATGCCACACGTTGAACGAAAAATTACTGTTCAGAAAAATAAATTATTGGAAACAATTATAAAGTTCTTTAAAAATATGGTCATTTGTAAAGCATACATTTGGTAATCTTTTTCATTCCTAATTTATTTTACATAATAATTTACTTTAGTTCGATAAGTGTTAATATACTCGTGTCAAACTACGTAATGTTCAACCTGGTATCACTGAATACTGCTATTAAAACTATGAACATGCCCGTAATGAAAAGTGAAATCTCTTTTTTATATACATTATCTACATTATGTTCGGCATAAAACAACTGTATGCAAGAAAATGCAACTCAGTTCTACCTATGTAGTTCCTCCTAATAAGATTATCTCTCAGTAGAAAAATAATTTTGTATTGGGTAAATAGGTATTATATAGACATAGCTATTACTTTAAAAATAGGTATCGAATGTCAAATTGAGTTAAATATCAATTACAGAATGCATAAAATGAAAATTACAACTTGCATCAGGCATATTAAGCACAGGTTATAATTTAATAAAATGTCACAATTATTAAAGAAAAAATATATATGTCGGTATTCTCAAAGAAGGTAAGTAGGTACAGTAGTTGTATTACATATTCTGTAATCAAATTACGGGGGGAAATTAAAAATTTTGATTAAATGAAAAATATCATACGTGCAACTAAAAATACTACTTCCTCTGTTTGGAAAATAGCTACCACCAACTATTTTGAATAAGTATATATGTAATTATTAGCACTATTGTTAAATTTGTCAGAATGCCACGTCTAAATTCGTATTTTGTTAAAAATACCGCGAAAGTTCACGGAGGTCAGAATTTTGTGGAACATACATGTAAACGTCATTTACTTATTATATTTTTATTTCCCGGGTTAACTTTCTTTTAATACCTCTTGGACAATAAAATTTGTAAAATCCAAGCAAACAAATAAAAATGCAATTTATGGCACAAAACTAAATAACCTATTCTAAAACAGTTTGCATATTTTTGATTTGATTGCCACATAATCGGTTCTTTATAAAAATAAAGGGCAATAAACTTGTTACATAAATCGTGGAGAGTCTAATAATAATGCACCTAAGAATAATATTAGCACTAAAAACATTAACTATTTGTTTTGTTGTTTGTAGCAAGTTTATTAGGAGTTCTAAAAATACCCCTTTTCTAATTACTTCCTGGTCTACAATACTGCAACTAAGCACGCCTTTTTAAAGCTTCCTTATAAGCGAAAAGCTCGGCCAAAGGTTTTCTTGACCCCACAGAGATTTGTGGCTTCTTGAGTAACGTGCGTCCTAGTTCTCTTTTTTTTTACTCGCATATTAAATATATCTTATATTAGTATGGATATTACAGGTATATAAACAGTGAGGTCGTAATATTTGGAGTGAATGCGATATACATATCTTTTTGGAAAAATTTTTACTAACAATGCTCGGACGGGTTGTCTTTTGTTTTCGGGCTATGATATCTGTCATTTTTTTTTGACAACCAAAGATAAGATGATATTTTTCAGATTTAGAAAGGTGACAATACTGATAATGTTCTATGCATTTCATATGTTACCTAATGTTCTTTTTTCACGATTGAGCTTATTTGTTTATTCGGTAAAAAGCTGTTAATGCTAGAACAGTATGTTCGTTTCAAATTTTCGTGATATTAGATCCTTCTCTTTGGGTCTAGTAATATTTTCTTAGAATATGACGTTGGTCAGTTGCTCCGTTATGGAAATATGATAATTTCAGATTCCAGCATCCATCACTGTGCGAATAACTGTTACAAAAATAATTAGTTACACGTCCATTTTAATATTAACTCGGAATGCAAACATTGCACGACTTCTTGAATACTCTATAATACCGCTCTAAAATTCGACTTAATTTTCCGAAAGTTAGTTTTTTGGGAATATTTTTTAGCAACACCCTGTGTAATAATGAAACCGAATTTCGGATTCGGATAACAGACACATTTATTATACTTCTTGTATTCTTTTAAAAATATCTCGCGCTAAAATTCGACTAATTTTCTTCTTTGGAAATAGGCCAAATTTCGATTCCTTGAAAAATTCTGCCAATCTTCAGCGTTTAAAATTTCTTTCTAGCTCAAAAATAACCTAAAACATAGGCAGTAAAATTGGGACACCCTGTACATGCCCCAGATCTCTAACATAATTCCCACCTAAACCTTTAAACAACATACGTATAAACGCCTAAGCTTAGAATTAATTACATTAATGTAAAGAAACTAAAACAAATCAAGAATATAATTTCATCACCCAGTACTTTAACAATTTTATGTTATGGTCAACATTCTTTCTCTTGGGAAAATTAAAGAAACTAAACATTGATCGATAAAAAGCCCCTCTTCCTTAATCCCTAATGCAAAATTAAAATACAGGTTTAATAAATAGATTTGGTCAGATTAACAATTAGCCCTAAGCAATTCACACAATGTCAATGAATTACAAGACGTGCCAATAACTAAATCATGGCGAGCTTTTGTTGACAGACCCATCTAATGTCTATTTACAATCGATTGAGCAAATATCTGTTTCCTTTGACACAATGTCCCTCAAGTCGACACACCCTCAACCAGGTCCCCGACTATAATGTCAAATGTTTTTAAATAGGAAATTAAACGCCTAAGATGTTGGTCAAATTTTGTACAAATGAATGATTGGTGTCCCGACTTTTTTCAACTAAGGAAAAATCTTTGGTGTTTAAGAACTTTTACTAACTGATCATTTTTCATTTAGAATATATCCAAAGACGTCATAGGTCGAAAACAATGACGATATGAAAATGGCACTTCTGAAAATGTATGCATTATATTTTGTTACCTGATTTTATTACAATGAAACTACAAATAAATTTCAAAACACAATATTGTTACCTGACTTTATGACGTATTTTCTAAAGCTAAGAGATTTGAAAACACAATACACCACAATTGTAACGTTTACAGCTGTACATACTCGTAAGTAAAATCTCGTAGGTAAAATTACACAGGTAAAATTTTGATGATTTAACCAATACAGTAATATTTATTTTATAGCGTACTAAATTTGAAGACAACGTTGTTGAGGATTTAAGAATAGTAAATAGATACATACTTACATATATTATTGTCGTATTATGTTCATGAATTAAACTTTCTCACTCTCTTAGGGTGGGTATTTCAGATTAGATATATGAGTATTATATGTATTTTTTTGGAACTGTTCTGTATACCAGTTGTAATTTTTATTTTGCCTTTTCATAAGTCATATTAACAGGATTCAATTCATGAAAATCAAACTCCATTACTTTCTACGTTCTCTAGAATAAAAAATTAAATATTTGTATTATTGCTAGGAATAGTCTTTTCATAAGTCATATTAACAGGATTCAATTCATGAACATCAAACTCCATTACTTTCTACGTTCTCTAGAATAAAAAATTAAATATTTGTATTATTGCTAGGAATAGTTAATTCTTCAGTACTATCAAAACTTCACTTTCTATCTGTTATATTACTTTTTTTCGCATTTAAGGATATACATAGATTTAGATAAACATTTTATGACTTTTGGTATTCAATGAATTCCCCTTTGTCTCAAAATATTAAAATTAACTAATTTATCCAGATTCTAAAGATTTTCCCAATAGTGGTAACCCTGTATTAGGTCAGTTATTTAGGGGCATTTAATATAAGTAATTAATGCATTGCATTCTGTAGCATGCTTTGTACTTTTAAAATGACAGAATTGTTTATCAAAATATTTTTGGAATTTGAGCTAATTAAGTATCATATTACATATATTATACAGGCGAATAAACATTTTTTAATACGTTACATCTGTTAAAAATAATCAATAAAAGTAAACTTAAATAAACTCTTAAGCTAGTCGTTTATATACTTCATATTATGTATCTTTAAGGCAGTTCCATAAACGGAGGTACATATGTAATTTTTTGTCTGGGAGACAGAAAGAACTGACGTCTATTAGTGACACCATATGTAACTAAAAGAGAAATGTGGAATTAATAGTTTGTTTTATTGTTTAATGCACGCAAGGATATTATATTGAGACTATGTTGCATGTCATGCGTTTTTTTTTTCACATGAAGTGGTTTAAAGTTTTTGCCACGAATACGACGATTATGAAATATAGTCTTTAACACATTTAAAAAATTGCCGCCTAAGAGTTACAAGTTTCATAGGTCATCTCTTCTACGTGTCTCTTTTTCTTATTCTTTTTTTTTAATCTCCAATCCTATCGATTGATGCATTGTACAATATACAGGGTGTTCCACCTATGGCGGTTTCTTCCATAACTGTTGTAAAAGAAAATTTGCCCATAATGTGCATAGTGGTGTGGGGTGATTGGAGATATCCAACTGTTTTTGAAAATATCACGATGACAGTTCTCTAAATATTTATAAACGGCGTCTAAACCAAAAAAAATTAGAGACGTACTGTTTGGACAGTTCGATTCGTCATCATAAATTACTCTTTCATTTTCATTGTTGCAAAATGTAAGTTATAACAATTTTTAAAAAGTTTCGTTTTTACTACGTACTGTGTTCATTGTTGTCAGTAAATGCTGTAAATAATATTGTCAAAGCCTACTCATTTCGTTCAAATCTTTTTTCACGAACTTTGGAAAAGAACCGTTTTTTTCTCGAAAACTGAAGAAGATATGTAGAAGGAGTAGATATGAACAACCTTATATCAGTTAAAAGGTAATTTAATTTCGCGTTCAACGGTATAAGTTTATGTGGGTTATTCCATTAAAAAAAAGTTATTGCTATTGGAAGATTGTCAGGTTTCACAATAATTGGTATTGCGACACAGAACAACGTACATTTTTAAACAATGAAAAAGACAGAGTAATTCATCTCTAACTTTTTTGACTTGAACCATAGGGTTCAATTTAGAAATATTTAGAGCGTTGTATCGATATTTTTCAAAAACAGTTGAATATCCCCATAACAGTTGGCTTAAAAATGTCGACCTAAAATTTAGTGGAGTATCCAAAAATGTACAAATATACAGTGTTCCATTTAAAATAACGAAGTTGTGTGGTTACGGGGAATGGGGCGCCCTGTGTAATTAGAAATATTTTACAAAAATGCTCCACATCATTTGGGTTTTGGGCAACTTTTAATTGAAACATTTTTTTCTTAAATTTACAATAACAGAGTTATGGAAGAAACCGCCTTAGGTGTAACACCCTGTATTAGGGTTTTGACTACATATGTCTAAATAATAAACGAAATTTAACTTTTCCAAAATTTTTAAACTTCATTCCTCTTGAAAATCAATATTAACCAAACTCCAAAAAATTCCTTCATGTCAACAGATATTATTAAAATAGTGAGAAGCTATGGTTATGGTTAGCTATAATCTTATTGGACTGTGGCTTCTGTGACGTAATGTTCGGCCACGTTCACTTTATACAATTTCCATAACAATTAATTACACAGGTCTACAAAAAAAAAGTTCTGTCTTTGCGATCAGACCCATCATTTCCTATGTATTTTGATGCACTCAAACCAAATTTGGCAAAAAAAATTTCTACCGCATCAATTTTTCTCTCCACCCCCATATACTCTTATAGAAGAAATTAAAAAAAAATGTTATATTGTTTTTTTGGGTCGCTGATCACGAATCTGAAGTCAAGAATAAAATTCGACTTAATGACAGCTGTCAACAAGCTGTCAAATTTCACTAAAAAAGTAAAAAGTTGATATTAAATGCATATTATAAGTTTTTTGGGTTGCTGATTATGATTCTGAAGTCAAAAATGAAATGTCAAAAATAATTTTTTGATGCGGTAGAAATGTTTTTTTGCCAAATTTGGTTTCAGTGCATAAAAATACATAGGAAATGATGGGTCTGATCGCAGACAGAAATTTTTTTTTTGTAGACCTGTGTAATTAATTGTTATGGAAATTCTAGAAAGTGAACGTGGACGAACATTACGTCACAGAAGCAACAGTCCAAAAAGGTTATCGCTAACCATAACCACAGCTTCTCACTATTTTAATAATATCTGTTGACATGAAGGAACGCAATTTGTGGGTACATTATTTTTAAAGTTTCAACAAGAGTCGCCCCAAAAATTTTTTTGGAATTTGGTCAATATTAACTTTCAAGAGAAATGAAGTTTAAACATTTTGGAAAAGTCAAATTTTGTTTATTATTTAGACAGATGTAGTCAAAACCCTAATACAGGGTGTTACACCTAAGGCGGTTTCTTCCATAACTCTGTTATTGTAAATTTAAGAAAAAAAATGTTTCAATTAAAAGTTGTCCAAAACCCAAAATGATGTGGACCATTTCTGTAAAATATTTCTAATTACACAGGGTGCCCACTCCCCGTAACCACACAACATTAAATGCATATTATTAAGTTTTTTGGGTTGCTGATTACGATTCTAAAGTCAAAAATGAATTATGTCAAAAATCATTTTTGACTTCAGAATCGTAATCAGCAACCCAAAAAACTTAATAATATGCATTTAATATCAACTTTTTACTTTTTTACCGAAATTTGACAACTTGTTGAGCTGTTAAGTCGATTTCCTCAGATTCGTGATCAGACAAAAAAAATACAATTTTTTTTTAATTTCCTCTATAAGAGTTTATGGGGGTTATATGGGGGTGGAGAGAAAAATTGATGCGGTAGAATTTGTTTTTGCCAGATTTGGTTTCAGTGCATCAAAATATATAGGAAATGATGAGTCTGATCGCAGACAAAGCATTTTTTTTTTGTAGACCTGTGTTATTACATAATTAACAGAAAAATATTGATGAACTGAGAGAGTGTTCAGAGTGATCAGAGTAACTTCTGAAGAAGCAGGCAGGATGATCGGCGAAATGTCAAGAATGAAAATTCATCATACACAGCAATACCCGGAAACCACCGAGTCATCAGACAACGGCCGTGAAAGCCTTAACTCCAAGAATTAATTATTGGTTCACTCACTTTTAGAACGTGTTAAGATGCACATACAGGATTGGAACGTCCAAGATTTCAAAGCCGAGCATCATTAGATAGAAAAGAATAAACTCTGACAGATAGAGGAACTGACAGAGGAATATTATATCCATAGTTGCCAGGCTGACATGTCATTTTAAAACTTTTATGGGCGTTATTCTCTGTCTTTCGTGATAGGTTAGCAATAAAATATGTAGGCGGAACGCCCCGCCCATAAATTATAATGCGCACGTGTGAATTGAATTATTATATCGTTATGGGTCTACGGAAAATAAGCACTTTACAGAGTATTCCTTGCGTACGCAGTTGGTATTTTAGGCGATTCCATTATTGGGCCATTTTTTATAAACGATTCCTTAAATGCAAACAAATATTTAACAAATAAAACAAACTGTTTACGGACATGAACATGAAAGACCACGAAATTTAAATTTACGCCAGAATTGTAAAATCCTAAATAATATTTCCCCTGAAGTGTTAGAACGCGTAAGAACTGAGTTTTACGATAGACTAGGTTTTTGCGAAGCACAAAGAGGCGACATTTTGAACCACTTATTCAATAGGCATTTTTTCTTTCTTTCGTCTTATAACCGGGTTAATTTTTTTTTTTTTTTATAGAACCTCAATTTTATTTTCTTGCAGACCGGTTAGTTAAGGAATATAACTATTTGAAAATAAATACAATTATGTTCGTACACTTCTTTTAAATGTATGGGATAATTGTAAAAGTCAGAATTACGTAAAAACTTCGTTTCATACAGATAAGTCGATGTATAGTCCTTCTAATTTTAATTGAAAATGATAAATACGCCTGGGGAACAAAAAAAGCGGCGCAACTTTATGATTCCATGGGCGTGCATATATCTTTTATAAATTCGAAAATTGTGAAATAATTTTTTTCATTCAAATCAATATAGGAGATTAAAATTAGCCTGCATACAAAACTCTTAATATTTGTAATATAATTTGCTGTAAATAATGCTTATTTAGCCAGACAATCTCAAAAAATTGTCTGTGTTAATAAACCTAGCTGAAATACACGTCACTGGCGCCTTAAACACATAGCATTTCTAAAATCGTAAATCATTTTAACGACGTCATAAAAATTTTATGGCACAGTGGACCGAATAAGTATTTGGATGTATTACATATAAAGCAATCCTATAGTATAATGGTCGGCATTTGCTGGCGCATTCGCGGCATCGCGTTGCCGGCTCTTCAAATTCTTAAGTTTAGTAACATACATAAAGTTGTTTTAATTTATAATTATCTTTTCCAACAATTTTAAACGCTTTATTTTAATGCTATAAATTTATATCTATAAACTAATAAATTTATATCTATGTATATTTTTTTTAAATATTTCCAAACTAGCTTTCTAAGAACGTCACGAACTAACAGTTTACTGAAGTATGAAGTATAATTGTATAGTGAGCTTAGCAATTTTAGAAAATATATCTGACAACCTTGCTTTTTTCTACCTATTTTCAATTTAGAATGGAAATAGGGTACACCCTCATAGCTGCGAAAAAGCACTGAGTCCCACTCACTCAAATTTGATGGGCGGTGTCTCTCCACCTCCACATTCCAGTTTCTGACGCGCAGGTAACGTTTTACATCATACGTTTCTAATACGTACACAAGCGTGAAACACTGTTTCATCTAACTGTCTTTGTCTGTCCTTACTGGTGTCTTTTAACTTATTCTCTTCTACACATGTATCGCCAATATGTAATAGTGCAATTTCCTATGGTGTATAAGATCGATAAGTATGTATCTACCTGTACAGGGTGTCCGCGGAAGTTCATAGCATCATACGGAGAAAAAGTTCATGTTCCAAGTGTATCATTCGTTTATAGTAAGATCCCACCGGGTCTTCATAAAGAAATATAATGCATGTGTTGGGAATTAAAGGTCTTGTATATACTTAGTCATAGAATTAAGGGTATCTTATTTCATTCCGGCCGCAAGTAGGTAGGTAATTAACTAGTAACTCGTAATAAATGAAATATTTCTTTCTGTTTTGTTTTTAATTTTTTTGCCAAATCGTCATTCAAGACAAAAAGTTAAGGCGTATGAAAAGTATCTCGTCAGGCCGCGTCTTTTTTGTTGTGTGTATTGGGGTTTTTCGGAGGAATTGGAAGAAAAATATGAAAATATTTGCATCCCAAAAACGCATTTTCATTTCATCGCATTACATTTTTATTTACATAGCGGTCCAAACGGATCGACAGGTACACTTAACAAGATGTAGTCGAAACGCCTGTTCGCAATTTACCGACATACTTCTAATAGTTCCAGTTCGATTCCCAACTTTTATCCCGACGTTTTGACACCCTGTTCTACTTTCTAGCTTTAAAATTTTCTAGCGTCAAAATTATGCCGAAAATATGGCGACGGAATTTCGAGTTGTGAGCCCCGTTTACAGAAGTTTTACTTTAAGTGAAAAGTGTCAAGTCCTTTTTGTAAATATCAAACTTTACATACAAACAATATGGTGCGGTAACCTCATTTGAGCATAGGAATATACATAAAACATGCACCAACAGCTTACACGTAATAATCATAATTAATGTCCGGGAAAGTATGCTGTCATGCAGAGCCGGCACCACACAACTCTATGATAATTAAAGTATAATCCGTAATTTTTAAGCGCAAATATCTTGCCCCTGTATACCCACGCCACTGTTCGTGCGTAGAATGTTATCCCGAACGAAGTCTTCGCGGGAACCTGGGACGTCGTAATACACTTTCTCCGTAAGACGGCGAGCTATTCCAATAGTGTTAGCTATCTACCGGCGGTGTAAACAATTTTTTTTCGCGAGTTAATCACTAGTGAATTCGTGTACTGTATTTACATATTACCTGATTTTATGTGGATTTCTACAATAATGGCACAGTCGTTACCATTTGTAAATAGACTTAAAAAAATGATTGAGAATTACAAGGGTTTTACAATAGACGGATCACATATTTAATGTATTCCTTGAAATCGTGGATATATATATTTCGTGATCACCGAGAATGTAGAAGACATTTAGATCCGAATATCCATCAAAAAGATATACCTGGCACGGTTAGAAAAGGAATTTGGTTTGATTTGTGCATAATGTTTTGCGCATATAGCCTTGCGTGGAATGTGGTCGACAATATTTAGGTACTTTAAACGTTTTTTGCCAAATATGTATCCGATTCCATTGCCTAGTAGCCATACACTGCGTAAAACATATTTACATAAGACATATCACCGTGTCATGGGAAATATTAAAGAAGACATATGTAATAAATGTATGTGGCTGACAGTGGACGAAACAACAGATTTTGCGGTAATAAGGTCGTTAATGTCCCCGATATTGATAGCTAATAAACGGGTTTTGCAAACAGCGGCTAAACGTATAGAAATAGTAGTAACATGTGTATTGTCCTCTGTAGATGTAAAAAATATAAATGTGCTGATGTTAGTGACAACAAAAAACTGTTAGTAGTATAAACAACTGTGCGAAATTCGTGAAACTATTGTGCGTGTTGTGTTGTCCTTTGACCATGTAAACTATTTTGAATTTGCACCTTTAACTTCAGTAGATGTGGAATGATCATTTTCCCTCTACAACCATATGTGCAGACCAAATCGCTCACGTTTAACGAAAATAAATGCAGAAAGATTATTGGTCGTGGCAACGTACGCTCAAGCAATGAGGACAGTCGGTGTTTCTGAATGACACAAGCAATAGGTACATACATTATGTACACAATGTACATACATTATGAACACATTTTTACTCCTGTTTTTTTTATCTCTCACATGTCATCTTCCGTCAATAACATGACGGATTACGAGTCCGGCCCTGCGTTACAGCACATCTTCGGAACCCTAATAATAACTATTTTTCCCATATGATGCCAATTTTTGTGGAGATGCTATACATATATCATATCTACATCCCTGAACAGTGTCGAAAACAATGTAACTACATACATTTTTGAGGCTAGAAACAATGTGGGCACAAACCATTCTAAAATTAACAATCGAAGACTAACTGAGGATTTATTAGTAGGTTATTGGTAGGTACTTTAGTATCTTGCAAAGACGGATAGAAACAGCCATACTTCTTTCGATATGGTTGTCTGTATACCAACAGCCAACAGACATATAACAGGCATTACTTGAAACCGATATAGGTACCTGCGTTTATTTATTGTAGTCAGTCCACGAAATTAATGTCATGTGTCGATGGACTTGAACATTCCTACTAGCCAAACGTATTTTTAACCTGGTTAAAAATACCTTTTACTATTAGCTGCAATCACTGTCACTCTAAATAATTCACGTAGACACTTACAACACACGCTGATAAGGAAACATACCCTCAAACGCCGCAACAAATATTTTAAATAACACACGATATTATTGTAATATTTATTTTAAACTGCTAGAATGCAAAAAAAAAGAGAAATGCGTAGAAGATCCCTTCCAAAAGACATCTAAATGGGATTTTCCTCTGTTACTGATTCAAACATTTTGTATATCGAAACAAACTTACAATACATACATATAGTCCTTCTAATTTTAATTGAAAATGATAAATACGCCTGGGGAACAAAAAAAGCGGTGCAACTTTATGATTCCACGGGCGTGCATATATCTTTTATAAAGTCAAAAATTGTGAAATATTTGTTTTCATTCAAATCAATATAGGAGATTAAAATTAGCCTGCATACAAAACTCTTAATATTTGTAATATAATTTGCTGTAAATAATGCTCATTTAGCCAGACAATCTCAAAAAATTGTCTGTGTTAATAAACCTAGCTGAAATACACGTCACTGGCGCCTTAAACACGTGGAATTTCTAAAGTCGTAAATCATTTTAACGACGTCGTAAAAATTTTATGGCACAGTGGACCGAATGAGTATTTGGATGTATTACATATAAAGCAATCCTATAGTATACTGGTCGGCATTTGCTGGTTGCCGGCATCGGTGTTGCTGGCATCGCGTTGCCGGCTCTTAAAAATTTTCTTAAGTATAGTAACATACATAAAGTTGTTTTAATTTATAATTATTTTTTCCAGCAATTTTAAACGCTTTATTTTAATGCTAACTAATAAATTTATATCTATGTATTTTTTTTTAAATATTTCCAAACTAGCTTTCTAAGAACGTCACGAACTAACAGTTTACTGAAGTATGAAGTATACTTGAATAGTGAGCTTAGCAATTTTAGAAAATATATCTGACAACCTTGCTTTTTTTCTACATATTTTCAATTTAAAATGGAAATATGTACTCTTATTCCATTTTAAATTGAAAAATAGGTACTTATACGAGGTCGGATAAGGATATATCAGTTTACTAACTGATGTTTTTGTTACTAACGCGTGTTTACTAAATACGCGTTTCTATGCTGATCTGTACCCATATATGCCGTATCGCAGTCCACGAGTAGGTGACGAGACCTGTCAGAGTTGGGAAGTGGGCGGAACCTACACGCCATTGGTCGGCTGGTAGCCACAAGACATTCCACAGTATTCGACCCAGTCGACCGAGTTCAGTACGTTGGCGGTAAAACACGGGTTATAACCACGCTCTCTTTGACCGACTGTATACAAAAAAAACGTTGTTTTTGTGAGTGTTTTGATGTCTTAAATTCTGTTGGCTACATTAACGGTGGAGTGGGTTTTTATAAGGTTTAAATTATACACTTTTATTTTATTTGCGTCATAAATAATATTTTTAATCAATACCTCTTTCATAAGCATGGCTTTCTGGAGGCCTTTCGAAACGGATGAAAATAACGTAGCTTTAATAATAATAATAATAATAATAATAATAATAATAATAATACTCACCCTATAATTACTCCGAAGAGTAACCCCAGAGGTCCTCTCAGGGATCTGTGCGGGGAAGGAGTGGCTATTATTATTATTTGCCACGGCGCACTGGGAGCGACTTAAGATTATTTCGGTAACGCATTTGCTTTACAGTTCTGAGGAAACCCAGAAAACTCAGAACATTACCAAATCTAGGGCATGTGCGGTTGGATTGGCATCTATGCATCCACACCTATACTAGTGTGTACTAGTGGTTGCATATCAAGTCCTGACAGAGAAAGCGAGACAATTAAAAATCCTCTACTTCGGCCAAGACTCGAACAACGCGCACAGAGGTATCGCGACTGGAAAGACGGTGCTTTAACCCACTCGGCTACCCGTGCCCCAAATAGATATAACCAGCCAAAATGACGAAACGGTCGAGTACGATGAATTCAAAAAGAAAGACTTACATTCTCAAAGTCGGCGTATTATTTTTGTAACATATATGAATGCCTAAAACGTGAAAATGAGAAAATGACTGATACTGAAATTATTAATCGAATTAATAAATTAACTAAAATTTCAATATCCACAATTTATCGCATTGTTAAAGCTGGGACTGGGAGTTATAGATCACTCTGAATTACGAAATCAGAAAAAGCAAAAATTCAAAAATGTTGACGAGGCGACACGGGACGTAATTAGGCGAATAATTTATGATACGTATAAAGAAAACAAAGTCCCGACTTTGGAATTAATTCAACAAAAATTACATGATTACCATGATTATAATTATAAATTTTTAGAAACATTACGTGGCATCTTAGTAAACTCTGGTTTTAAATATAAAAAAATTAATAATCGAATGACTATAATGGAATCAAGACGTATCGTTATACTTCGAGTAGAATATTTGGCCAAATGAACATTAGTATAATATACAAATAAATATAAATAATACATACATGTATTATCCTGACTTTTTTTATTTGCATACATATACATATGTATGTATGTAACTAAAAAAAGTCATGATATAAAAGCGACGTTAATTACTTATTATTACCTATCCCTAAAAGTTATTATTCGAGCACGCTCATGGAATCATAAAGTTCCACCGCTTTTTTTGTTCCCCAGGCGTATTTATCATTTTCAATTAAAAATAGAAGGACTATACATACATATGTACATCATACACGTAGACGCTAAAGAAATCATTGCCTAAAGAATTACTGTGTGAAAACTCTCACTACATTTTTATACAGTAAGAGGTAAAAACACATAATTACCTAATACTAATAATAATAATTATTACTCCAAAATTACCTAATAATAATAATTATTATTATTACTCCAATCACTCTATAATTACTCCAAAAACGAACCCCAGAACTCCTTCCAGAGATCTGTGCGGGGAAGGGATGGCTATTATTATTGTTTGCCATGGCGCAATGGGAGCGACTTAAGATTATTTCGGTAATTTGCTTTATAGTCCTGAGGAAACCCAGAACACTCAAAACATTACCAAATCTAGGGTAAGTACTGCTGAATTGGCATCTATATATCCACACCTACACCAGTGTATTAGTGGTTATATATCAAGTCCTGACAGAGAAGGGGGGGGACAATTAACCTTAGTAGGATAGCGCTCTCAGTAGGGTGCTTAAAGCGTTGTGTAAAATTTACATGTATCAGAAAACTTACATGCTACTAAATAAAGCACGGCATTGGGTCATTAAAACACAAATACATATTTATTGTAACATCTTTACATACAACATTTATAGTATGCATTTATGAAAACGAATATGCAAAAAAGCAAAGAAACTAACATTACATGACAATGTATATTTCATTCTTTCACCTTGCATGGAAAAGTAACTTCTACTTATTGCATTCAGAATTTATAAAAAAAAAACTAGTATACATCACAGTAATGTAAATAAGCTCTACTTATTGCATTCAGGATTTATAAAAAAAAAATTGTATACATCACAGTAATGTAAATAAGCTAGATCACAAATTACTCTTGTTGAATTCTTCTAATTGTAAGTGAAGAGGTATCATTCTAAACGTCTCTATTTTTTCTAATTCGCTAGAGGTTGAGACACTACTAACCATCGGAGGAATAGACAAAGAGGAGACCAAGATGGCGCCACTCAGCTGGATAGGGCCCATCACTGTTTAGCAGAATTCGTAAATTTTACACGCCGCTTTCCTACTATGGTTAAAAATTAAAAACCTTTTCTCCGGCCAACTCGAACAACTCGCACAGAAGTATCGCGACCGGAAAGCCGGCGCTTTAACCCACTCGTGACTCGTGCAATACTGCACACCCCCTGTGTGCATTACTGTGGCAAAAGTCTATACATTATTCATTATTCCTTTATACCTATATATGCATACGTCTACATAATAATATGTAGTTCTTTTTTATAACAAACCTGTCAGAAAAAATATTTGTTTTTATTTCCTACTCGAAAAGTAGGGGTAACAAATTAAAAAAATGTCGTGGTAACTGATAACTACAGAAGTAGTAGAAAGTTTTGAAAATATTGCATTATGAAAAAGAAAAGTCGATTTGCCTCGGCTTTTTTTTCCAAAAATCAGCCATAATATAAATATTATTGATTTTATTTCAGACTTATGCATCTGTGTTACATTTTTTAAATATTATCATCGGTTTAAATGTATGATAATTAAAGTTCGGACATTTGTGCTACAACGCAGGGCTCGACACTATAAAACTTTATGATAATGAAAGTATAAACCGTATTTTTAAGTGCCTTGTAAATTATAAACGCGTCTATTACTTACCCTTGCATACCCACGCCACTGAACGATCCTTTCCGATGTCCCGGGATTCACGTCTGCGCGGTAGTATGCCGATCTCATGCGGGAACGGTGGATAATTAAATGCAGTTTTACATCCGCTAAACCGGGACTTCCGAACTCTAATGATAACGATAATTCCAATTCAAAATGACATGATTAATTTACTTACGTTAAAAACACATAATAAATAAAAAAATATAATTTATAAATACTTGCACAAGCGTTAATTTTTTTATATTATTTTTTTCACACATCAAGAGAGAAAAATAGTATACTTAATAAAAAATTCTTTAAAATCAAAACAATCGGTATATCAAAACACACAAAAAAGATATTTTAAGATTAGATTCTACAAAAAAATGTGACGGTATCTGAAAATCAATGAACTTTTCCCCTATTAATTTTTCCCGTAGTAACGTTAATTTTTCGGAAAATTATGAGGGATACTCTGTACAGTTTAATGTCATATTGTATGTACTATGTATTTTTGAAATTATTGGTTTATTTATAGATTGATTTTGACATTCATATATGTTTGCGATTGCGAACATTATACCTATGTAAAACAAAAAATATATGTTTCCAGGTATTTACGCAATAGGTTTATAATTTACAAGTGGATCTTGGAAATTTATTAATGAATGTCGATTAAAACCGAGCTTTAAACCGACAAAAAAATACACATCCTGAATTTACTGAATAACTATCGACATACTAGAAATAAAACCGAGCCTAAAACCAGGGAAGCCATCTCGAACAGTATCTTGAAGCTACAAAAAATATTTCTGTGGTTTATTAAGTAGTAAGGGATCTCTTCGCATTGGCAGGTGTATATCCTTCGAGATATCCTGTCGAGTGTCGATTTATAGATCCACGTACTGCTAGTGTTTCAAAAATAAACGTGTGGTAAAAAAAATAAATCAGAACCGAGGTAATACCTAATAATATACTTCGTACACAGTAGAAGTTGCAGTACTACGTACATTGAATATTAGATACTACCTTTTTCTGTCAAAATTATGTAAATTTACCTACGTAAAAGTCAGGGTTTTAATTTGCAGCTACGTACTCAGGTCACCAACAGTGGACCTGTTTTGTACGTACGTACATAGGTAATTCACATATTTTCCTCATATAAAAAATCCAGCATTTAATATACACCAATTAGCCGCAGACTTCTTGACCAAAAACTGCAAAAAAAGTGTTTTGTAAAGGGCAATACATAGTGGCAACAACTCGTAAGGCCAGTTAGTGGGACAACTGGCGGTGGCGCGCTTTGAAGAATGGTGTAAAACAAAACCTGTTGCAGAAGTGTAATGACTAAAAATGTATGCGTAAACAGTGTATTAGATACACATATATTTTTTAAAAAGTGGTCAAAACGCATGGTTCTAAAAGGTAGCGCGTCCTAAATAGAAGTGTTTTGTAAAAAATTAAAACTTTATAACGAGCCATCCAAAAAAAAAACGTCATCAGTCATCAAGTCACCGAGCAAAAAAAAAACGTATTTCTATTCTTAATCTTAAATTATAACCTAAAACTTCTCTAATCTATGGTTTATAACTTTATTGAATTGTCAAGGCTGTCACATTCTTCACAAGCTAAATACGCCTCTGTTCTTCATTAAATATGAATTCCAGTACACTCGACATCCACATATCCGAACTCACGATATTTCCTAACTTTTTTCCACGATATTTCCGAACTTGTACTTCCACATAATCGAACTTATCGCTGATTGGTTGACGACAAAAAAAACATAGAATGAGCCAGAAAAACCCTTTGCGCATGCGCCAGGTTCGGTTATCCCGAGATGAAGAGTTCGGAAATGTGGAATTTTGCGGAACGGAAAAGTTCGGATATGTGGATGTCGAGTGTATTTATTTTACAATTTTGACAGCCACTGTCAAAAATTTATCAACAACAAAGCTTCGTTTCGAGTTTCGACGTGACCGTTATTTACATCTCTCTCGTTCATAGTCAGAGTTGCTAACGTTTTTTTTGGATGCATCTTTAGAGTGTCAGATTTATGAGTATAACCAAGAAGACTAGATCTAAGGAGACCGAACTGCGGCTTTTCGCTGTATAACGCGACGGGCTCGAATATGTCCGCCTCCAGAGGCGCTGTAAACAGTTATGTACCACGGTTGCCACGGTATACAAATAGAAATCTATACGTATACCGTGGTTCTGTACCTGTACTAACCTGTGCGCGTTAGAGGTGAGAGTCCGTGTGGTTAGGTTATGTCAAGAAGACTAGAACTAAGGAGACCGAACTCGTTCGGTATCTAGGGATCAAATCTGTCCGCCTCCAGGAGGCGCTGTAAACAGTAATGTACGCGAGTCACGTGATGAGCAGCGGTCAGCGGTCCACATGTGAATCTTTATCATAGAAAACCATGCTATGGTTTTATATGACGTTTATCATTAAGCTGTCAAAGTGGGTGCTTACATGCCGTTTGGCTTTAACAAAAATATATACAAAAATAAATATGGTTCAAAAGTGCTGTGTTGCATTGTGTGATTTAAGAAGCGGTCCGAATAACCGGACATTATCTCAAATTATTGATGTATGTATGAAACGAAATATTTTCCTTTGTTGTATTGTTAACGTTGAAGCACGTAACATGAAACATTTTGAGTACATTTTCATATTGATCATTGCGAAAATTTGTAATTGCAAAGACTTGTGTAGATTCAATATAATATTCAACAACAAATTAACGAAAAATATCGAGCGTCTGTCAAATGTATTCGCACCACGGACATTCACACGGACCCTAACCTCTAATGCACACATATTAGTACAGAACCACGGTATACGTATAGATATCTGTTTATATGCCGTAGCAACCAGAGTACACAACTGTTTACAGCGCCTCTGGAGGCGGACATATTCGAGCCCGTCGCGTTATACAGCGAAAAGCCGCAGTTCGGTCTCCTTAGTTCTAGACTTCTTGGGTTATGTGAATGTCCGTGGTGCGAATACATTTAGCAGACGCTCGATATGTTTCGTTAATTTGTTGTTATCTTTGCAATTACAAATGTTCGTAATTATCATTATGAAAATGTACTCAAAATATTTCATGTTACGTGCTACAACGTTAACAATACAACAAAAGAAAATATTTCATTTTATACATACATCAGTAATTTGAAATAATGTCAGGTTATTCTGACGCTTCAAGTATCTTGTATCACACAATGCAACACAGCACTTTCGAACCATATTTATTTAACATTCGAATTGTATTTTTATTAAAGCCAAACAGCATACTGTGACATTTGTGAAGTGTCATTAGTGACAGCTGACAGTTATAAGTTTTATAGTTTACATACTTAGTCTATTTTAGTTTATACGCTAACTGTTAGTAAATAATTGTATGGAATGACATATTAAAATTTCTAGAATTTCTAGATGTCAAATGAATTTTCTAGAACACTTACAAACTATAAATAGTGCTATTGTTGCTAAAATAGAGTTAGTTGTGATTCAAATGTTACACAGTTAAGATCGACAATTTGTAGAGTATTCACAAATGTCGTCCGCTGCTCATCACGTGACGTCGAGTACATTACTGTTTACAGCGCCTTCTGGAGGCGGACTTTGAGCCCATAATACTGAACGAGTTCGGTCTCCTTAGTTCTAGTCTTCTTGATTATAACATATGAAACAAAAAAAAAACATCTAGCGGTTGCTGACCTTGTCAGACCAGTTGGAACACGTCGGGTTCTATTTATGCACACTAGAGGGCAATCCTTTATGTCACCGCTATATTCTCCTGCCGAGAAAATAAGCCAAAGCTCTTGTTCATTGTTGTACGTCGTCAGATGTTCACACTGACAATAGTGTGAACGTGTGAAACACGACATGGGCAATCGAAATCCGGATATATAATTTCTGTTGAGATATTCTGATGGTATTAACAATGAACGGGAATTTATTACCATTACAACAGTGGCTATTGTTTAAAAAAAATGGCATATTTCATTAATCAAATATGATTTTATGAGGCCCACTCAAACTATGTAGGTTGTTCAAGAGTTGATGTTACTTGCTAAAAAGATCGCAGTATATTCATAAGAAGAAAATCATAAATATTCATTAGTGATGGGAATCGAAAGCAAAAATATCGATACGCGGTATTGCAAGTATTTTGAATTTTTCGATACCCGGATATCGATACATCTATCAAAATTAATCGATATATTGGTAATCAAATGAATACTTTTCCAAAATTTGAACATTTAGATATATTTAATGTGAATATAAAGATAAAAAATTATTTGATGTGCAGGAAAATAATCAAAAGTTTAACGAACGATTTATTGTTATTTTTTTATTATTTATTAAAAAAGGATAAAAGAATTGCTCTGGAATAAACATTCTGAAATAAATTAAAACTTCAAAAAAGATTCAATTCAGTTTCATTCAATTTTTACTGTTTTAATGGTAAAAATTGAATGCAAACTCCCTCCATCGTCATACTATTACTATTTATTAATGCTTACATATCTTTTTTCCGTGCATCACAAATATTGTCCCTAATAATAAGCGTTTTCTCATTTTGCTAAAAATGGAACAATTTTTTTTATAAACAAGTTTTTCTAACAGTTTTTCAAAAACTAACACACATATAAAGTTATAATAACAGTTTTTTTGCAAATTTATTTCACTCATTTTGAGTGAAAATTCCAAATTTCTTCAGATCGTTGCTAAAAAAAATTACCATTAGCAGAAAAGTGTACAGAGAGTTAGGTTAAGAGATGGCCTGTGATGTAAACACAGACTCTTGCCAACATTAAAGCAAAGACAGAGATTTAGGATATGTTAAACACTTACTTGATGTTCATCGAAGTTTTTGCAAAAAAAAACCGCAACAAACAACAGAAATTCACTCTTATACGATTGTTTTGGCAACTAACAACACAGGGCGAACACGCGTATCGCAAGGAAAATATCGATATTTTAGAATATCGCTCGAGAGAATTATCGATGCCAAAAACTCGATGTATTACAAACGAAGTATCGATACTTCGATATATCGGATCGGTATCGCCCATCCCTAATATTCATGATTTTCTGTTCTTGGGAAGTATTTTTTTTCTGAACTACCGATTTTTTAAATGAAGGGTGTGCAAACGAAAAATAACAGATGGGCAATCGTGGGCTAACCTTGGTGCAAACAAACTGCATTTGAATGAAATCGTTGATTTTCAGTTTTTAATGTCTGGTAATCAACCATTTTTTTTTTCTCACGTCCTTAACTGATGTATAGGCAAACAAAACTATGTATTGGGCAAACATGGGCTTTCATTGGGCAAACGAATACCAAAAAAGAAATAGGAACATTCAAATTTGGGATTTGAGTGACGGTTTTCTCTTTGCATCTCGATTCTCATATCTCACTTAAAGAATACTTTATTTTACGAAATGTTGAATAGTAAATGAAGCTTAATCACGTCAAATAAATGACAGATAAAAAAGACATATCTTATCTTCTTTTTTTAAATAGATATACTCTATTTCCATTCTAAATTGAAAATAGGTAGAAAAAAGCAAGGTTGTCAGATATATTTTCTAAAATTGCTAAGCTCACTATACAAGTATACTTCATACTTCAGTAAACTGTTAGTTCGTGACGTTCTTAGAAAGCTAGTTTGGAAATATTTAAAAAAAATACATAGATATAAATTTATTAGTTAGCATTAAAATAAAGCGTTTAAAATTGCTGGAAAAAATAATTATAAATTCAAACAACTTTATGTATATTACTTTACTTAAGAAAATTTTGAAGAGCCGGCAACGCCTGAGCTGCCGGCGGCAGCGAATGCCCTGGGAATGCCGACCCAGTATACTATTGGATTGCTTTGTATTTAATAATCCTTAAATACTTATTCGGTCCACTGTGCCATAAAATTTTTACGACGTCATTAAAATGATTTACGACTTTAGGCACTCAACTTGTTTAAGACGCCAGTGACGTGTATTTCAGGTAGGTTTATTAACACTGACAATTTTTTGAGATTGTCTGGCTAAATGAGCATTATTTACAGCAAATTATATTACAAATATTAAGGGTTTAGTATGCAGGCTAATTTTAATCTCCTATATTGATTTGAATGAAAAAAATTATTTCACAATTTTCGAATTTATAAAAGATATATGCACGCCCATGGAATCATAAAGTTGCACCGCTTTTTTTGTTCCCTAGGCGTATTTATCATTTTCAATTAAAATTAGAAGGACTATAACTATTTTGTTTTATTTTCACCATTAATAATGTAAAATCCACAATAAAAATTCCATTTTCGAGAAGAGAATAAAAATTGTTTTGCAGTGAAAATAGTACACAGGGTAGGAAGTACAATTCGCAATCTGAATGTTAAAACTGAATATAAAAACTCGATATACAAGAAAAGGAAATAAAAGGTTATAACTCTAGAAACGCAACCGCATTAAACCCCGTATTCGACACTTGAAAATTTAATATAGAATCATTAAAGTTAACTAGATTACCCGCTCCTACTGGGCACTATGGCGATACAACCCCTGTGTTTTAGCAGAAAGGGTGTTTCAGGGGGTGTTTATACGAGCATCGTGGGGTTGCAACATCAAAGAACGTCAACATTCAGTAGCCAAGCTCTAATCTCAGAATCGATCTGTTTGCTGCCGCTGTTAAAACAAACGCTGTTTTGTCAACGCGTATATGCATAGAAATGTCCAGAAAAATGATAACTTTTTTTGCTTTCACTTTCTGGTAATGTTTCTGTCAAGAAAGGATCGATCATAATAAAATACTTAAGCAGATACTTGGATATGGATAATATTACCACGTACTTGGTGCGTAAACAGTAGCACTTCGGCACTACCTACTGTCAAAACAGAACAATATTTTATACAATTTTTTTTTACGTAATTGAAATAGTTAATAATGTTAATACATATTAGAGATCAACATCTCTGTCAATATCACCAAAAAAAAATAAAACTATTGAATTTGGTTATTCCTACAATACGTGTTCGACTTTATGTTGAAAATGGTAACTGATTGGTATTGTCAACCTATTTGCCACACTTTTCTCGCTGTTATACTATTGATTTTAAAAATCATTCAGTTCCAAAAAAAACAAACAACAACCTCAAGTTGCCATCACAAAAGACCGTATGTATAATATACTCAAACAGCAGAATTTTGTTCGCTTATTTTAAAACATTCCGACTATATTTAACCAATAGACATTATTCAAATACGTTTAGTATTACAAAATATTTTCTCAACTTCTACGTCACTAGAGTAACAAATTTAATTCACTTCCATAGGCGTCGATTATAATAAATTACAATAAAATGAACGTACATATATTAAATAAATAAAATGTGTACTTATATTCGAACGGAATGGCTAAAACTACCGAAGGCACAACAGGCAAAAACCTTCGTCAATGATCCGACCCGAGGCCAAACGGTTATTCACGATAGATGGCAGGCGAACCGGTCGACGCCACTGGAAGTGAAATGAGAAACTGATGCTCTACATTTTCAAAAATTTCAAATAATATAAGGGATTTTCCAAAAATTTCAATTTTTCTGTAAAACATTAGTTTTGGCCCACTTATAGGGAAAGTTATTTTGCACTTAAAGGGGGTATCGATTTAAAATCCCCCATTAATTTAGTGTTTAACCGCACTGTCAAAGTAATTAGACCATTAAAGTCAAAGTAATTAGAATAAACATTTATTACGTAATAACTAGAAAACAGTAAATATAAAAAATGTGTCTTAAACTATTAGTTGCAAACCAAAACGTTTATTAACTATTAATGCTATTATGAAACTATTAATAACTAATTATGGAATATATTGAAGTTACAAATAATAAATACGAGAAACTCTTAAATCAAATTAAATTTTCGACGTAACGGCCATTATTTTCTATGCACATTTGACATCTTTTTATAAAATTTAATCGAACCCTTTCAAATAATAGTTCATTGTTATTTAGATTCTGAATATTATCGGTGATCAATTGTTTCAGATGTTCTGCATTTCGTATTTCCTCTTCGCATACCGAACCCTTTAATGCTCCCCACAAAAAGAAATCTAAGGGAGAGAGGTCCGGACTTCTAGGTGGCCATGGAATGGGACCTCTACGGCCTATCCACAAATCATAACTTCTGTTTAAAAACTCATGGACTTGCCTTGCATTATGCGGTGGAGCTCCATCCTGTTGCCATATTATCATCATTCTGTTATTGAAATATTCAATCGGCCCTCTCAAATAATTCAAATAACTCTCAGAATTTAGTGAACCTTCAATAAAAATGGGTCCAATAATTGTGTCTTGAAAAATGCCGCACCAGACGTTAATAGTATTCCTACCTTGTTTTTTAATTGGTCGAATAGCTCGTGGATTTTCTGCAGACCTTCTATGGTGAATCTTTCTATTGAATAAACCAGAAGTCGAAAAGGAAGATTCATCTGTCCAAAATATATTTCTTAAAAAATTACGATCCTGACGATACCTGGCAAGAATTTCCTCAGAACGCAACTCTGTTAATGCAATCATTTGGATATATATGTTGCACTGGCAAGACTTTATATGGTTTGAAATTGTGCTTTTTTAATACTCTTAAAATACTTCTCTTCGATATATTTAACTGATTGGCTGCAGCCCGCGAAGAAGAATCTGGTAGTTCAGTAAAATGAAGTAAAATACCAAGCTCCATTTCCTCTGTTATCATTGAATTATTTCGTATTCTTTGAGCATTCTTTAGTGAACCGTTTTCTTCTAATTTGCTATAAATCCTCTTAAAAGTTTTCGCATCTGGAATTGGACGTCCGGGGAAAGTTGTTGCATATTCCCTTCGTGCAGCATATAGATTTTTATTACATTTAAGGAATATTTCTAATATCTGGCGTCTCACTTCAACTGAATAACCCATTATAATTTATTATACACTACTTAGTTTATAACTATATTTTGTATTTATTTTACAATAAGGCACCAACAGGTAACAACACCAACAAATAACTTGACGTTTGCGTGACAGAACTTTTGTTTATAACTTATATCAAAGCCTGCTTCGTAAAAGAATTCTGAAAAATTATATCAGGTATTGTGTGCCTTCAAATTGTTGCTATAATACTATAACCTAAATTACGCTATAACTTATATTTTTGAAAAAAGAGTATTAAGGTAATAGAAATTAGGTATCATGTTACGTATGGCATAAATATAAAAGAAAATCGTAATTATTAAAGTAAAATAACACCAGCAAAAAGTATTTCTAAAGAATTTGACTTTTTCAGTTTTGGCGGTTAATATCTCCACCAATTTAAATTTTATAAATTTAATTTTTTGGGGGGATATGTAAATCGATACGCTCTTTCAGATTATGCAAAAATATACAGGGTATTCCATAAGAGATAATACACTTGGCATTGACACCCTGTATAATTAGGCCAAAACTAATTTTTTATAGAAAAATTGAAAATTTTGGAAAAAAGTACGTCGCATAGTGCTTTGAAATTTTTGAAAATGTAAGAAATAACTAAAATAAAGGGGGTGGACTTTTACGTGCCCCACCCTGTACATAACATACATACATCTGTGCGTAAATAAAAATAGGAACGAATGATAAAAAATCGCGTTTTTTTTAATAAATTATCACTAGGCCTCGGAATGTTTGTCTGCCCGCATGTCAAATTGCGTAAGAGTATCCCGCGTTCCCGCGGCGGGATGGTGTACTACTGCTCATACGCGGGGTTTGGAGAGTTTTCGGGAAGGGTCAATGTCGTATGTAGTATGTATCACGGGCAAGAAATATAAGCGTATATAAAAGCGCTTAAAACATACGGTTTATACTTTCATTATCATAGTTTTATAGTTCCGAGCCCTGCTGGCTGGTTTTGAGTAATTGAGTAAAAGGCAATTAATTATATCTCTGGTTTACTTTCAAACGAGTAAAATGGAAAATATGTATGGTGTAGTTATGTTCACTTTCTTTGTTGTACGTTTGACTGCGAGGTTGACTGACGATGCAGATGCAGACATAACGGCGAGTCAATTCATACGAATAGGTCTGTAACCTTCTAATTATAATGGAGGTGCAGTGAGCACTTATTAAGTCACTTACAATTAGTCATCTTTTTAATGTATTCTGCCCTGTGTTCTGCTTAGCAGTATATCTTAACTTTATCAACAATAAGTAGTATTTATTGAATACTACCAAATAAAAAAAAGAAAGATATAAGTATCACTAGATTAATTAGAAGACAACTTAATAATATATAGGCTTTCATCCTATTTTTTAGTGACCGAATTCATAATAAAACAATTCACACAATTATTTTGACTCTGAATCCGTAGTTTTATTAATTCCATCTTATTGATACTGACCTATTTATAAATCATTACTGGCTACACCCCGATGCCCCCGAACTTAAACCCGACCCACACCTTATCAATTTCCATAAAACATTATTAATCGGTTCTATTCGACTGAAAACGTGGTTTTTATTGGATTAAAAAGAAAGCTACAAGATTGTCCTCGAAACTTCCTCCATTTCACATAATAACTAATAACTGTAAACCGAAGCTAATCGACAGGGTTGTCAGGTCTCCTTCAATTCCGTTCACACTTTTCGTGAAAGTATAAATTCTGTATGTATAATAATTTCTTTTGTAATTCCCTTTCTATTTTCATCTAGACTATTAAAAATATGTTAAAGAAAACACTACATACATATATACATATTTAGTTACTGATCTCCATATTACAATTATTGTAATATGGACTTGGTATATGTAACATCTTTTTTAATAGTCTAAAACTGGGGATGGATTTCACATATGTATTCTACTAGAATAAATATGTGAAATCCCCAGTTTTAGAATACTAAGGTATAACATTTCCACTTAAACAGGTGCCTACATAATATGTACATATGTACAGTTGCATAATTTTTACGTTTTTTTATCCAATATGCTTTTTAAAAGAAACATTTTTAATCGTAACTAATTAATTTCTAATTGAATGACTTAAGAAAACAGTTAATTGTCGTGTTAATGCATTGCTTTGGCAATTGACTTTGGTATTTATATCTGAGAAGGCTTAAATATTTTCAGACAAGCAGAAATTATTGTCATACAATTTTCTTTAATCCAAATTAAAAATGTTTGCCGAGATATTTTTCCTATTTTATGCCGTCTTGATGACAGTCCCCGTATAAAGTAATAATAACTTTAGATGTTGACTTTGATAGTAAATAATGGCACAAGAGGCAAACAGGTTAATTAATCTGTAATATAATTAACATTTTGATATTATATTTGATAATTGTCAGTAAACATCATGGCGATGCTTTCATTTTTCAATCGACTTGCATGATAACAAAACCACATACTTAATATGTGGTTTTGTGGATATATTATATCCACAGGATACTTTTCTTTTGCTTAAAGTAGGAGATATCCCCAAATGTTTGACATGTGGCAACATTGCAAACCATAGGAATATCTAGGTAAAGTAGTATGGCCATGTCTCAGCATTGTTTATGTCAGTTTTTAAAAAGTAAATTGGTAAAAATAAAACGTGATAAGCCTATGATAGGTGTGTAATTTAAATTAATTAGAAAAAATTAAAAATCTGATTTTGGAGTCTTTTTGAAAATTGGCACGTGTAAGATATCAGGACAACTGTTCCTTTTAATAACTGTTCACTTTTTACAATATTTTTTTATCAGAAATTCGACTTTTTGCATGTTGGTTTAGTGCAAAGTTAATGAGTGCATTTAGTCAGTCTGGAGGCTTTTTTCTGATTCTTCTAGGTCTGGAAAACTGGGTTTTACTTTTAGACAATTATTTAGTAAAGGAATAGCGATTCACTACTATCATACTATATTAAATTAAAAAAATGGCAACCCCTTCCAAAATAATAAGGTGGTTCCATTTCAAAGGGCACACCCTGTACGTACTTAAAACCAGTGGCGCAGCCAGAAAATTAGTGTGGAGGGGGCACCTAAAATTAATCATATTACCAGATTTTTTTTACTTACCATAATTTTGATAAAATTGTTAATTAAACAACAGGAAATAAGAGTTCTTTCATTCTCTAAATAGTCGGAATTCAAATGAAGTGGATGAATGGCTTTAAGAGGACCCTGACACTCTGGCTGCCTCAGTGTTTAAAACATGTAATATACCTAAAGTTGAGCATTTGAATGATTTTGATCTACAAGATGAGACCACATAAAAGTGAAATAGTGTTGCGAACATATAAACTGAAAAACTGACATATCCAAAATTTAATAGGAAAGGCATTGGACCTACTTTTATGCCTGGTTTCTATTAAATTGTGGTTAATTTGTTCGGGTTTATATGGTCGCAAAACAGAATTTCAGTTTATATGTGAGCTGACCTCGTATGTACCTACATAAAAATCAGTCAAATGCCCGGTTTTAGTAGTGACACTAATAACGTAATTACATAACACATTCCAAAATCAGATTATCAAAACATCTAATATTTTTTTACCAAAAGATACCAACTTTTGTGGATACACCAAGGGACATACTGTAAGTAAGTATATTATTATAATTTAGCCAAGAGCAAAATCCGTAATTTATGGTCCATATTACTCTATTGTAATTGTTGAATTTTGTAATTTTGTTACATTAAAGTAGGTACAATAACTTATACCTATTTACAGATACAGCATAATACATATTTGTATTTAATTTTTTTACATCTATCCCTATTAATTATTTATTGTAGATGGTACATTGTTTATATCGTAGTTTGCTGTTATAGCAGTCATAAACTGCAAATTAATTTGTTTTACATTAATAAAACAATAATTAATCGTATGGACTTAGATATGGTATGTACATATGTCGTCAAATAGTGAGGGTTACTTATATGTATTTTGTTAGCTATCTACCTGAGTAGGTACACAAAACAGGTTAGAAAACGGTTTCTCAAATTACTAGTTAAACAGTACCTAATAGAAAATTGAAAACACAACGATACAAAACAAATCATTTCCTACCTAAAAAAAACAGGTGAATTTGAGGCATTTTCAACAATATTTATTAAACCACTTATAAGTGACTCATAGAAGGCAATGGTCATGAACCTTATTCACCGCTTAATTATTTTTCATTTAAATCAGTATTTAATGCCCAACCCATTTTTTTTAAAAATTATACCTAATGGTTAATTTTGGATAAAAACATATAAAAAAGAGAACAAAATAGTCAATGGAGTGAGTATACGCTCACCGCTGTCGTAACAACTATTTAAATGGTACACGCCCAGACACACCGTCCATCAGCTTACCTGTGAATTTGTTGTTATTGTCCACCTTCGATTGTTTGTTTATAAATAAAACAAGGACACTATGCACTCATCACTCATTTATCTAATCTCGCTACCTTCTTATCAGTGAGCTTATCACTAAAAACATTGCGTTTGATAAAATCACCGAAGATAAACACGATATATCGTAATGTTTGTGTACACGTAATTGGAACACCTCCACAACTTATCACGTCGAATTTGAACTGAAATCGTCACTCGTTAAAGCCGACACGGAGTTTATGCGCTTGCGCGTTTAACGTTAAACTCAGGCAGGTGAATGATGCCGAAGAACCACGGTATACGCCGAAGAACGATGTTTGTGGCATTTCGTCGTAGATTTGCATTTCACGGAATAAGCGTTAAAGATATGTTTTTACCTAAACTGTGGTAGTAGGCATAGAGAAATCAAATATTTGGTTTCTTTATAGTAGTAGCGCAGTATAGAAGCTTTTTTACTCTGTACTGTGGTAGTAGGTACCATAAAGAAACCAATTTATGTATGGTAGGTAACTGACCCAGTCTATAAGTAACCAATCGAGGTTTTGATGCTTGTTATTTATTGAACGCTTTTATGAAAAGCCAACCATAAAACCAGACTTTTTTCCTCCCTGTGGACAAAACCATAGAAGATAAAATCATAGAAAACTACATACATATGTACATATGTGCGTAGCATGGTTTTCTATGATTTTCATTTATGTATGTATTTGGATAGCTGAAAACGGATGGAAGGAGTTTCTGTTTAGATTCTGTTATACAGGGTCTTCCAGAACTAATGAAGACGAGGTTTTTGCATCAAAATCAAAAACTTTTAAAATTTTGGGATTACACCATAAAGAAATCAAACTCTATTTTTCTGTAGATTACACCATTCTACCACTTAACCTTAGACAACATTTTCAATTCTGATTTAAATGTTTAATTAAATAATTGTAACGTTATAGTTGACTGTGATTCAAATTTCCTCGAGTTTTATATTAATTAGTGTTTAATTAGCTAATTTCCAGGAATCCTAAAGTGTAAATTTTGGTTATCCTGCGATTTCTCATTTTATCAAATTTTCATGGCTATTTGAACTACAAAACCAATATTGTGAAAAACAATATTCTGTGTGCTTTAATGGGTGCTTTCCATTTACACGACTCCCAGCGACTCCTATGTCGACTGGTGTCAACTTGTGTTGACTCTCATCAAATGGGTAAATGGAACGCTCGCTAGGCTAGTAGTTTCGTGCAAAAGTTGTTGAAAGTAATTACTGCAAATAATTACATTTGTCACCTACTTTCATTTTCTTTAATCAAATTTCGCATTAACTCTCCACTATATATTCTGCTTTGCCGCGTTCGTTTAGGGTTTTACTTCTTTTACACTCGCACTCAGCGTGAACTCTGCTGTCTAGCGGAGTCTGTTTGAGGTGACTTGTGTCGTCGACTCACGGCGACACAAATCAAATGGAAAGCACTTTCGCAGACACGAGTCGACTCATGTCGACTTGTGTCGGTAAATGGAAAGCACCCATTATGTTCTTAGCATCCTTAGCATATTACCATAACCTACGTATACCGTGAACTTAACCTATATTTTTACTATTTTTAGTAATGTAATCATTGATTTTATGGAATGTGGAATCTATTTAAATGTTTTGTGGTGGAATCCATTTTCTAATTACAGTTTTTTGCATTTTGAGGAAGATAGCTGAAATGTAGGTACTGTATCATGTATGGAATATAATGACATAAAAAACATGGAAAAAGCCTTCATAAAAGACAAAAAGAAGGTTAAAAATTTTATTTAATTTAATTGAATTTGAGTTATTAATTTTGTTTATCGAAAAATACAAAAGCATTATGGGATGAAAATAATGGTTTGATCATGGGGTGAAGAATTATAGAGCAAACTTGCATGATCATTTATCAGGAAAAATCTTTTAACACGATGCGTGTCTAAAGTGACCAGACGTCCGTCATTCAGAAAGCATGTCCATCTTCAAGAGCAGTCCGTCAAACTGTCCGTCATTGAAATGTTTTTATTAAAATGTCCGTAATTACGTCTTCTGGGTTAATCTGAAGACGTATCGACGTGTCGTATCGATCGTGATTAAATATTAGTATTTCAAAAAGGCATCAAATCCCCAAAAGTATCCTTGTGAAAGTTTATATTTTTATGTAAATGTATTTTTCATTGAAATTCTGAAGTGCCAGGAAAACGCGTGACTGAATGTTTTAAAAATTTTCGTCTGCGGCGCTATTTGGCTGGCGCCTCACGGCGCGAAAATTTAACTCTAGCTTCGTCAATGTGAACCAGCTGAACATGTCCGTCTTTGGCAAGATCAAAATCTGGTCACTTTATCCTTGTCACCTTGATTTATAGGAGAGAGTTCCGACTTTTAAAACTCAGGAAAAGCGCTGAGACACAATTGTCCCACATGCCAACTAGGTCGATAAGACTGAAGCCATTTTAAAGGCACTAGCGCCATTGGTCTGTTTTATGAAAATAAATGAGGCAATAGACTGAGCTGGCTTGTGAGACAAATTTGCATATGCATATTACAGTTTTCTGAAATTTTACTGAAATTGTTATACTGCAGTGAACTCCAGTTTTTCAAGTTAAAAAAGTAATTCCGACAACTACCACATTTAATATTCAAAATCTCAGTTAATGTTCCTCCAGTTGTGCAGTACTTATTCTAACGTTAAAAATAATTTCCGAGAATACAATTCATATCTCATAGTCAAATCAAGAGAATGTACTGCTGGCAGGTAATGCATTAAAAGGCCATAAAGTCCTTAAAATCCACCCTAAAATACTTTCCACCGTTAGATATAAACAAAGATAAGTAAAAAGTTTTCGATCTAACTCTTCAAAATAGTTTGGCCAAAATTTTCTTAATTTGGGTTTTTCGATTATTTTATGTTTATAGAATATGCATTTATATCACAATACATCTAATTTTAAATAGGTAGTGTGCGTATGAATTTTATTATTAAAAGCTATACTTCCACCGGATTCCAATTTTGAAATTATGTAATTGGAAGTTAAATCAACCCTTATATACCAATTAAGATAACTAGTAATTAACTACAATGAAATGAACTAACCATTGAAAAACACTAATTTTATATTCATTCTCAATTTATTCCTTAATTTGAACTTAAATCATATATTGTAAAACTGGGCTATAGACATCATATAATTTTAACAAACCCTTAGTGGTGTTCTCCAGGAACAACGTCTAGTGGTTGCTGACATCGTCAGACCCACTGGAACACTTCGAGTCGTATTTAGTGCCTATTTTATGCCTTCTTACTTGGAACAACTCCAAAGCTTCTATTTATTTCTCACATTTAGTTGGTTATGGAAAAACGTAAAGCTAAAAGTTTGCAAATTTTGAGCCATTTGTAACGTGCATCTCTTTCCATTCAAAAGTTGTACTCCATCTTCATAGACACGTTATATGTCGATGCTACATTCTTCTGACAAGAAAGTAAGCCGAGACTCTCATTCCGAGTAAGTTCATTGTTGTTCGTCGTCAGATACATATTATAATGTATATCTTACTTATTACACCTAATAAGGTTGATATCCGGATCTGTGATCAGTGAATCGTAATCTTGTTTTTTTTGGGCGAGCTTTTATTTTCCGGCTGGCAATATCAATTTCGAGCGAATGGCAAATAAAGCAATTTTAATTAGGTACATATGTACAGATTTATTTGTGCTGTTCGAAAGTCATCAATGTTCTTGTTTTCAAAGCCACCTTAATATCGGTGTTTTAAAATCATGCCCTATTTTGTGTTAATATTAACAGGTTTTTGTCTTTTAAGGGCCTTTTAGACGGTTGCTTCAGTCGTCAGTTCAGTTTCAGTTCCCGTTTCATTTCAGTTCAGAAGCGCGAGGTTCTTTTACACGATCCCTTCAGTTCTCACACTATTCCCAGTCGTTTCAGTTCTCTGTAGAGTATAGTTGCGAAAATTTTAGCACTCAAAAGTTCGTCAATTAAAAGTGTTCAACATATAATATTATATTGTTCATTCTGGTTTAAAAGTGTACATTTGTTGTATTACACAATAAATTATGGATGAAGACTGTCCCATTGCAACAGCCTTAGTTTTGGTTCTGAAGAAAAAGCGGAAGAAAAGAAGGCAATAGAGTAAGGCTTGGCTTCTGAAAAGAAATTCATTGTCGCATGTAAATTTAATGAAAGAACTTAGAACCATGTGATTGGTTGAATTATTTACGTATGAATGAGGATTCGTATCCTGTTATTAAGCACATTATTTGTCAGCAAATTGAGAAAAATAGTCTGCAACAGATGCATGGTTTCCTTGTATCTCAAGAGGTGATATATTCGTGGGAAATTGGCCTCGCATTGGTTGCAGAGTGGTTAAATGGGCTTGGGATGTTTGCAAAGTTGAAAAATGCCTCGGTGCCGACAGTGGCGGCAAAAAATATTGTTGTGATGTGTGGCTCTGTGGTTCTTTCAAGAAAACTGACGTGAGCGAACGAATAGAGGCATGACGCCCTTGTTTACACATATGAATTCTAAGAACTGAAGTGAAACAAATAGGTCTATCCATACCGTCAGTTCTGTCTCCGTTACAGTTCTCCTTTCAGTTTTTACTTTTTACACGTAGGAAAAACTGACCGTTCCACGGAAACTGAAACTGAACTAACGACTGAAATGACCGTCTAAAAGGACCTTTAATTGTTTTTCTTGAGAAACCTAAAATCAATATAGGAGAGTGACGGCATAAAATTATTGACAATAAAGAGCACTTTTTGACAAATCTTATTGCCCATACTCCTCCCATTTAAAAAACTTTAAAAAACATGAAAAATTGCCCGTAATATTTATACGCTTAAAATATGAAAACTGTTCTGGACTGTTTTAATAAACTCAAAAGCACTTTAGGTCAAAAGACACAAATGAATAAATATTGCGTCAAAAAGTTACAAAGAGAATATCTTAGCATGCACAATGACATTTTAAATGAAAACGCCATTGTGCATGCAATTTAAATGAAAAAAATAAGAATAAACATAACTTGCTATTAAATTCGAAAGTTACGCCCAGTTTCGGTTGTACCAGAAGTGAATAAAAAGTGAAGACTATGTTGATAAATACAAATTTATGTCTAATAATCAATTCTAAAATTCATTATTTTATCTCTGAAAACAAAAAGTTATGGGACTGAGCCAGTTTTAAGTGTCACCCAAGAGAAGATTGAGAGGTATAATAGATGTATAGGAGGAATTACTAGTGTAAGTAGAGTAGGATAGTGCGTAGATGAATTTACCTACACAGAACCCAGAGCCTGACTCATACTTATGTACGCAGGTCACCAAGAGGCAGTGGCGGTGCGTGATATTTCAGTTAGCCATATCTTGAAAACGACGCATGGGACCCACTTCACTTTTTAGGTGATGACATATTTATGAAGCAATCAATATACGCCCATGTATATAGTACCATAACTCCTACTGTAGCCCAGAAAAATTCACGAACTAAATTTTAAACACCGACATTAATTCCTTGAAGGTTTTGAAACCTTGAATATCTTGAAGCTTTTCTTCTGCCAGAGAAAAAATTGTGTTTCATATCCATTCAAAGTTTTCTGTCAAATTGAAACAACTACAGCCTTCGATTTTATAAGATTATATTTATTTTTGTTTAACAACATTGAATGTTCAGCATTTACACAAATAACGATATTTACTACATCTCGACCCGTTCCTAACAAAAAAATATATGCAAAATTAATTCGGTACCTCAATCTTATATATTTTTTTTAAATTACAATTTTGGTGCAATTTGTTTTGTTAGTAGGGTCCAGAAAATGTGCTGCAACGCAGGGTCGGACTCATAATCCATCATGTCATTGACGGAAGAACATATGAGAGACTAAAAAAGACAGGAGTAAAATTGTGTTAATAATGTACAGGGTTAGTTTTTATAATTTGAAAAGTTATTGCGGGTTGATTATTGAAATTAGAAAATAGTTCTTCAGACAAAAGTTATAGAGTTTTGCATACATTTTTATAACACGGTATGAGAAAAAAACAATTGAACATCAGAAATCATAAAACTGAATCAAGGTAGTGTTTTATTAAATGGAACACCCTGTATATTATTACATATTCTAATTCCTTGAGTTTTTCTTTTCAAAAATGTATAACATGTCGATTTTAGCTTCAGGAGGTCTCGACATATTTTTTTTTAAATAAATGAATAACTTCGAACTTTTCCTATTCGCTAAACATTATTCTAGTTTTACACAATTAGTAATAAAATTAAATTATTAAAACATAGCTCAATATGTTTTTTTCTTCTTTGTTCTTTTTTTTCTGGTCTAGTCAATGGTAGCTGCGATCCGTTGTCGCTAATTACTTTTTAAATAAAATATATCTCGACCTTCTGAAGCAATATATATCTTATAATCTCATATATTTTTGAGAAGGGAAACAATCAAGGAATCAGAATATGCGATAGTATAGAATTTCCATTCTAAATTGAAAATAGGTACTTATACGAGGTAGGATAAGGATATATCAGTTTACTAACACTTTGTATGGAACTAAATATGCGTTTCTATACTGATCCTTACCCTTATAAACCGTATCGTACTCAACGTTCATTTGACGAGATCTGTCAAAATAAGAAGTGGGCGGAACCTACAGTTCATTAGTCATTGTCGCCACCCTGGTAGGGGAAACAGGATCTATGGGGAAACACATCACGAGACACCACATAAAGCCGACCCAGTTGATTTACGTTGGCGGTAAAACACGGGTTATAACCACGCTATCTTTGACCGACTCTATACAAAAAAACCGTTGTTTTTGTGGTGTTTTGATGCCTTATATTCTGTGCGTATACAATAATGGCGAAGTGGGTTTTTAAAAGGCTTAAATTATTCTATATATATAATTTTATATATTATATAAATTTATATTATTTTTAATCAATACCTATTTAATAAACATGGCTTTCTGGAGGCCTTTCGGACCGGATGAAAATAACGTAGCTTCAAATATAACAAGCGAAAATGTCGAAACGGTCGAGTAGTCAATGGATTAAAAAATAAAGACTTACATTTTCAAAGTCAGCGTATATTTTAAACAAATATGAATGCCTAAATAAAATGAGAAAAGCAAAAAAATAAAATAACAACATAAGAACATTCAAATCGCCAATAATTAATAAAGAAACCCACTTTGGAATTAATTCAACAAAAATTACATGATTACCCTGATTATAATTATAAATCTCCTGAAACATTACGTGGCATCTTAGTAAACTCTGGTTTTCAATATAAAAAAAAAAATTGTTCTGACGCATTTTTAAATATTTTTAACATTACTTGTTTGCAAGTACAAAAAAATTAAAACATATTACTGGCCAAATGAACATTAGTATAATATACAAATCAATATAAATAATACATACATGTATTATCCTGACTTTTTATTTACATACATATATGTATGTATGTAAATAAAAAAAGTCATGATATAAAAGCGACGTTAATTACTTATTATTACCTATCCCAAAAAGTTATTATTCGAGCACGCGCATGGAATCATAAAGTTGCACCGCTTTTTTTGTTCCCCAGGCGTATTTATTATTTTCAATTCAGAATAGAAGGACTATATATAGGGTGTTTCAAAAAAAAAACGAACCTTTGGTTCAGTTTTTTGGTTTCTGATGTTCAATTATTGTCCTTTTCTCATATATTATAAAAATATATGCAAAAATCTATCTCTGAAGAACTTTTTTTCTAATTCCAATAATAAACTCGTAATAAGTTGTCAAACTGAAAGTTTGAAGTTTTTTATTGATTTTTAAATGAAATATTCGTGAAATATGTCACGACCTGCCAAAACAAACATAGGCATGTTATATATTTTTGAAAAGGGAAACATTCGAGGAATCAGAAATTGCAATGATATATAGGGTATTCCATTTAAAAAAAAACACAACTTTGGTTTAGTTTTATATTTTCTGGTGTTAAATTGTTTTTTCTCATATTGTGAAAAAAATTTATGCAAAACTCTATAACTTGTCTGAAGAATTTTTTTCTAATTTCAATAATAAACTCGCAATAACTTGTCAAATTATAAAAACTAACCCTGTACATACCTATAACTTGTGCCATTCAGAAACACCGACTGTCTTCAGTACTTGAGCGTACGTAGTACCCAGTAGTCTTCTGCATTTCTTCTCCTCATTAAACGTGAGCGATTTAACCTATACATATGGTTGCAGAAGGAAAATGATTGTTTCATATCTACTGAAGTTAAAGATGCAAATTCAATATAGTTCACATGGACAGAGGACGACACACCAGCACATTATTTTCACGAATTTCGAACAATTGTTTGTATCACTAACAGTTGTTTGTTGTAACTAACATTTGTACATTATTGTTTTTTACACCTACAGAAGACAGTGCATGTGTACTACCAATTATATACTTTAAGCCCTTGTTTGTTATCAATATCGGGGGCGAAATATCTGAAACACCTAATGTTCGTATCAAAACATTAACAACCCTACTATCACAAAAATATGTTGTTTCGTCCATTGTCATCCACAGAAGTTTGTTACGTACATCTTCTTTGATATTACCCATGACACGTTGATGTGTCTTCTGCAAATATATTTTACGCAATGTATGGCTACTAGATTTGGCTACTAGACTGGTATCAACCACCGAACATCCCACCTTTATTTTCATATTCTTCAAGGAATAAAATATTTCCATATTTAACTCGTCTAATTTTAATCAACTTTTTTCTATCACATGGCACCTGTGCCAATTGAAATCCAAAGGTGTAATCACACACGAACTATGAAATACGTACATGGTGCAGAATACGTATGTACACACGTTTATTAGTTAGTCACTCACGACACATAAAATTATTTTAAATTCGGCATTCTTACCATCTGTCCGCTCCCATCGAGTTAACGTTAAATACTAAATCGACAACATATAATTTACAACACGCTTACATTTATACTTTAATTATCATAGATGCTGTATTGTTGTAGCACACTTTCGGAACCCCAGTTATGAGTATAGGAAATTACAGAATTAATTTTCAGAACTTCAATGGATTCAGGTGATCACCAACTAAACGGAGCTCTTTCCCTTAAAATTCTAACTCCAAACTTTTCCCACTCACCCGCCTGAATCCACAATTCATGTGCTGTTTCTAGACACGACATAATACAGGCCCCTTTCCACGCAACCATGGCAGAATCCATGTCCCTTGGATTCGTAATGATATCAAGTTGTTCAGCGCGATACAAATACGGAATTTGAAGGGATATCCTGTTTTGCAACCAGGTAGCTATTCCAGAAAATTTCATACCACCACCTACAACTAATGAAGATTCTTGTGAGTCTCTTGTAAAGGTGAAATTAATATTATAAGGAACAGGTCCTCTTACCTAAAATACAGCCATACATTTTTCTCTTAAGATCTTCATTTGGACATCTATCAATACTCTGCAAAACTGCCTGATCCAGTCCAAGGATCTGTCCTGGATTGGTGACAAACTCTCTAACAGAAGTTGGTGCAACTGGATCCATTGCGTCAACAACGATATCATCCTCGTTTGCATTGTTCTGTTGATTCTCCAAATAGCCTTCACTCAGAAGATCTGAAGCAGAAGGTTCCATGTTCTCTTTCATACCTAAAAAAAGTTTTGGGGTTGAATGTCAAGATCTAGATGTGTGTAATTCCTATTAACCTTTCTTTCTTATATCCCTCAAGTATATTTCATCGTGGGGATCTTCTGGATCACCAGTTGATATTTTTTGGGTATGTAAAGATTTTGGGCCTGTAATACCAAACAATTCAGGGCTAAAAAGGCTCAATGGGGCAACAATGCATTCATCTCCGACCTGGATTGTAAAATGGTATACTGACTTCCCTGGCTGTTTCAATATAAAGAACTTTTCTTGTGAGCCACATATATCAAGATTAACGTGGCAAAAATCTTCCTTCAGCTTTCTTAGGAGCATTGTATCCAATTTATTTTTATCACTGCATTCTTTATAAGGAAAAGCACACTTCTGCAGAAGCCAATAGAAAATCTGGGTTATATCTCCACCTCCATATTCTAATCTAAAATAGCACTTAACTATTTGTTTTAAATGGATAGGTCCAACCATTTAGGTATATTTAAATTCATGGATAATAGAAACTTTTTTTAGGAAGTAAGGGAATTTGAGTTAATGATTTGATTTAGTTACTAGTTAAGATGGATCATACCAGTGGTGGTTGGTGAAATTTAAAATTCTCGCGTTTTTATAAAGAGACATGGGACCCACATCATATTTTAGGTCAGGCCTCTCCAACACGAGCACTCGGTGCCACTGCGCACCGGTGCTGCACTTCGCAGCACCGGTGCCTGTCCCCCTGCCTTTCTCACTCGTCTGCAGCACAGCCTCCTTTGCGCGACAGAGACAGCATCATATTCTTGCATTTAATTCCTACCTAGTGCTTTGCCGGCGCTCGGCCGGAGCGGCAATAACACCAGAGTTGGAGAGGCCTGTTTTAGGTAGTGATTACTAGACCTTAGTAGCTATATAAAAAAAAACTTCAATGAAACTCAAAAATTTTTTCAAAAAATGCCTGCCTCCCCAGCAGATCTTGGAAACAGCTTGTAAAATATTTGCGAAATATTTTTTTTTTACAATTACCAAGTGTGAACAAAACCTTTCTATTCTTTTGGTTTTTGCCAAATTGTTATTTTGCTTAACAAGTTGAGTGCGGATGTTAGCCGGGGCTAACAAACGTAACACTCTCTGGGGTACGTGTGTTAGCCCAAGCTAACACAGTCCTTGTCAACCCTAGCATCACAATTTCTACCTGCTAGGGACTGGTGGGGGACGAACTCGGGGTAAGATTGTTAGCCCGGGCTACAACCCTAATATATAAATTTTTTATATTTATCCTTCATTATTGAGGTCATCAAAAGTGATTTTAGACGAGGAGAAAAAATATCTGTACCCCGCGGTTGAAATGAAGGTTGTGCTCCGCACTCAACGTGTTAAAGATATCTGTTGTAAATCTCAAAGACGAAATGTTGGGATAAAATAAAAAATTTTATGGAAAAAAAAAGTGTTTATGGAAAAAAAATATGCGAATATTTTCCAAGATCTTCTGGAAAGCCATTTTTGGAATAAAAAATTGGCAAGTTTCACTTGAAGAATTTTTGCTAGTTTAGTCTTCTACTTACATCTAGTCCCACCCCCTAAAATACTGTATGGGTCCCATGCCTCCTTACGAAAATACGAGCATGCCAAATTCCACCAGCCACCAGTGGATCATACTATAAGTTAACATAAGTTTATAAAACTATAAACCTTTATAAATTAAAAATAAAACCAACCATAAAGCAAGCATTTAGTATTCATATACAGTAGAACCCCGATTATCCGTGCTCCACGGGACCGGAGGAGGCACGGAAAATTGAAAAGCACGGATAATCCGAACATTTATTCCTTACTGTACATATGTATGTATACGGTATGTGAGGTCAAAAAAAAATTATGTTTGAAACAATCAAAATCGATAGTACTTGCTAAAAAACTAACTTCCTTAAAACTTCAATTTCAATTTCAAAGAAAAAATTTCAATTTTTCTCGGTAAAAATGAAAAAAAATGAAAAAAAGGTTGCAATGGTTTTCGATGTGTTTTTTTGAGTAGAATACGATAAACATATTTTCAAAATTGAGCGACTTTGACAGGCCCAAAAATGAGGCCCAAATGTGTAAAAACGTAATTTCAAGAGTATTGTTTCTCATCCAACATTACCAACATTTCAACTTTCATGAATTTTTTATTCATAACGGGGGCTCTTGAAAAAAAAAGTCAAATCACGTGGACATTTTCCCATCTTAAATTTCCCATAGAATACGATGGTATTTTTGCTAAATTTCAAAATTTAGCCATTTTTTAAAAATTCACAATGGCATACTGGATCCGCCATTTTGTTTTTTAAAAATGGCTAAATTTTGAGATTAAAAAATACCGTATTCATGGGACCCTAAAAACTGTATGGAATGATGTTTTTTCACGTGCCACCGTTACGAAAAATTCACAGTTGAAATGTTGGTAATGTTGGAAGAAAATACTCTAAAACCACGTGTTTTCACATTTGGGCCGTTTTTTGGACTAGTTCCTGGTCGACGCCCGTTATGAATCAAAAATTAATCGAAAGTACAAAAAAAAAGAAATAAAAAAAAACAAAAAACGCCAATACTTTTCGAAATTTCGATTTTAAACTTTCAATCCTCAAGATAAGGGTGAAAACTACCCTCAATAATTTTGAAAATATGTTTATCGTATTCTACGCAAAAAAACACATCGAAAAACCATCGCAACCTTTTTTTAATTTTTTTTAATTTTTTACCGAGAAAAATTGAAATTTTAGAGTCTAAACGAAAATTTGTATTTTCTTACCCTCACCATCCCTCTCCTTGTGGCTCAAAAAAATCTAAAATTCTAGGGAAGTTAGTTTTTAGCAAGTACTATCGATTTTGATGTTTCAAATAGAAATTTTTTTTGACCTCACTTAGTTGGCATGAAATGCCCAATACATAATAAAAAGATAACAGAAAAAAAAATCTCATAAAATTTCATAAAAAACGAATTCTACATAAGTAAACTAAATAAGAAAAATAAAAACTAGATAGGTAGGTTAACTTGCATTTACATAAAATGGATATGTATTTTAGGTAGCCCAAACATTTGAATAAAAGTCTGTCACTTTGGTCTGTGTTAAAATTCATCGATCGTTTCTGTCGAGTAATTTACGGTAACGCTATTTTGACAAAACTTCAAAAATGCAATTTCAATAATGGGAAATCATGGCACGGATAATCCGCAGCCCGGAAAAACCGCGCACGGATAATCGGGGTTCTACTGTAATAATATCATTAAATAACAAGTTGTTGCCAATTTACTCTTACCTGACTCTGGTATTAGGATGGCAAATACCATCTTCCACACACGAAACAGAAGTCTTTTGATCTCCAACATCAACCACACACGCGTAACTCAAACCAGACCCAAATGTAGCTGCGACATGATCTTGCACTAAAAAACAACTACCAAACCCCATTTTACTCAAAAGTAAGTACATAAGTTCTCTCAAATATGTTCTATTATAAACATCAGGTATAACTAATACTGCTTTATGATTTTTCAAGTCTTTCTGGTTTATCTGAAAATTATTTTCTAACACATAAGTCCATATTGTTTCTAGATTAGCTAGTACAGCAGTCATAGATCCACCAAGACCACTGTGTATATTAAAATCTCCTCGCTTATAAGGAAAATGGATGTTAAAATCTTCATTAGGGTCTAAACGGAGAATATCATTCCCGATAACTATGTTGCCTTCAGGTTTAATCCACTCTCCTCCATTGTTTCCTAGTAATTCAGGTTCAGATCTACGGTTAAAAGCTGCTATTTGCTGGGGTGGGGTAGCATACCGTCTGCGCCCATCCGACTGTAAACAAGACTGTAACGTGTGTGAGACTGCCAGTCGGGCTTCTTCAAACTCCTGAGGATTAGTTAAATCTATTCGTTCTGGCAGAAAGGTGTCCATATAAGTCTGACCACCTGGCAAACGTCGTCTCGCAATAGCATGGAGTATTGTTAATGGGTTCAAGTCAGAAGCCCTTCCAATTCTTAGGTTCAAGGAGCCGGGATGGATTACAATAATACTTTTTGAATGAACTTGTTCCGGTGGGGTATCTCCACTTGAGCCCAGAGTCATTGTTAAAATAAAAAATTATGTGCCTAATTAGGAGTATAAATATTTCCAAGGGATGTTTAGTACCTGCCAATTTACTCTTGTATTTATAGACTGAACTTTTTGAATTATCACGTAGCGTGTGTAGTGTGTATTACTTTATAAAATTTAGACTAGGGTTTAAAAGGGATTTAACCTAATATTGAATGTTCAGTATCAACACGGTATCAATATATTTCTGATCAGCATCAATTATATACAGAACTACTAAACTTGATGAGCTTAATATACCTCGGTGATAATTTAACCTCTTTTGTGATAAACTTAGTCACAAAACGTATAGGGAACTTAAAGTCCTCGGTGTTTTGAAATCTTGGAATACTCTGAATTGAAAATACGAAATTCAAATTTCTAATTATTCAAATTTCAAATGTCGAATAAATGGGTTATTAGGTTAAATCACAATCATAGATACAAATCTAACATAGAACGTAGATGTATGACCAAAGATCAATAATACATAGTTTTCTCTTACTTTTCCCGCATCTGTTGTCACACTCTTACACCTCGTCGTCCTCATATAGGAATTCACTTCTTGGGATTCCATTTCTTTTATTTTCTCGGTGTTTTAGCGACTTTACGTGCTTGTCACATTGTCCTTTTCTGTAAACATGTAAGTAACATTTGCATATTTCACAGTACACAGTGGTAGCTTTAACACTTCAAATCTGGAAAACCCTGCACATTTTTTTTAATTAATAAGCAAATGGGGCTGGCGTTTTAACCATCGTTATAATATAAATTAAGTATAACAATCAGTAATGCACAACTACAGGCGCGCGACCTTCAAAGTACTAAATAAATACGGAATCTGTTTCGCGCCGCGTCGTCCCGGCCCCCGCCCCGCTGGCCGAGCCACGGCCACCTGGAATACGGGATACCGATACGCGGCCGCCTGGAAGACGGTCGGTATCCGAGACTTTTGTTCTAGCCCTAATACATAGTGTGGTTTATAAGCTGTGTTTCTTTTAATTGCCATTGCCATATTGCCATGACTTACATGACTCACAGTTTATGGACACAGAATTGTGCTATGGACTTAACCAAGAAGACTAGAACAAGGAGACCGAGCTCGCGTAAAATAGGTACCGAGAGAACGGCACAAATGACGTCGAAATCCGCTAGGGTATTAGCGGCGCTGCGAGCGCTGCATTTCTTAGCTTCAGGAGGCTTCGGGAGTTTCGTAAACAGAGCGTCTAACCCTGAATGTACCCGAATCTTGTACTTGTGCGCGCTACCGCTTTGCGCAGTAAACTGATTTTATCTGAAACTTATAGTTTATCAGTTTATCTTTCGACGTATTTTGTGCCGCCCGAAACATGCGAACTCGATCGCCTTCTTCTAGTCTTCTTGGACTATGTATGAAAAGTGAGAGGAGTTTTAACGTCAAAAGATGCCTAAACGTCAAAACAACGATCACCAATCACCAACATAATAAGCATATAGTTTGGTTTGTAGAGCGTGTTACATAATTAATTCAAGTACACACGTTCATTTGCAATTAAATGTATGTTATCTAACTATCTTTGGTTCGATATCCTAACTACTCCTATTTTCACTCTCTTTCTAGTACAATGAGAATAACAAAGACGGAGATATTTTTTTCAAGAATTGTTTATCTATAACACAGTTCTATAATAATATCTTAAATAATTACGGATACAGTATTTGTACTTCCATATACTAGGGTAGGAAATTGCACCATTACATATTGGCGATACATGTGTAGAAGAGAATAAGTTAAAAGACACCAGTAAGGACAGACAAAGATAGTTAGATGCACCAGTGTTTCACGCTTGTGTACTTATTAGAAACGTATGATGTAAAAGGTGGGGAGACACCGCCCATCACCTAACGAACTTGAGTGAGTACTAGCGATGGGCATAATCGAGATATTTCAAGAATCGATTATTAGTAATCGAGACATTTTAATAATCTACTAATATTAGTAGTTAAACATTACTATTACTAATTTTAGTTATGAAACCTAAGATAACACAGTATAATCGATAATCTTACTGTCGTATATGTTTGGCGATAATTTATTATATACAATGATATTTTATGCCCAAAATAATATTTGCCTATAATTTTATGACGTGGAGTTTTTAAAAGTAATGAAAAAAATTAAATTTATCGATTATCATTCATCATTTCTGTTCTTTTTTTTTTACAATAATTTTATATATCCACATGCCAAATATACTAAAACATCTCCTTAAAAAAATCAATAACACTTGAGAGACTTGTCTTCATATTATCGACTCTGCCGTGTATTAATTAAAATAGTATGTATTGTATATCGCCGTATCTTGCAACAAATGAGAGAACCGTACCATACGGCCGGCAGCTATCTACTAAACTAATCGTGTTCAATTAGCAAATAAATAGATCGAGAAGTGCCTGCGCAGTGCGCAATATATCGCGTCTGGCAGTTGTATCTCGTTTCTCGCTTCTCGCCGAACAACTAATTTTAGTACTACTAATTTTGACTACTAATTTTCAGATAGCATAATCGATTATCTCGAGATATTTTAATAATCTACTAATTCGATTATTGCATCTCGATTATTCCCATCGCTAGTGAGTACTTCTCAGTACTTTTTCGCAGCGGTGATGGTGCACATCGACTTAGCTGTATGAAACGAAATTCTTACGTAATTCTGACTTAAAATTATCCCATACACTTAAAAGAAGTGTACGAACATAATTGTATTTATTTTCAAATTTTTGTATTGCTTAACTAACCGGTCTGCAAGAAAATAAAATTGAAGTTCTATAAACAATAAAAAAGATATAAATATAAATCAACACGGTTATAAGACGACAGAAAGAAAAAATGCCTATTGAATAAGTGGTTCAAAATGTCGCCCCTTTGTTCTTCGCAAAACCCTGGTCTATCGTAAAAAAGTTCTTACGCGTTCTAATATTTCTCAAGCGTAACAATTTAGGACTTGTACAATTCTGGCCCGTAAATCATTTAAATTTCGTGGTCTTTCATGTTCATGTCCGTAAACAGTTTATTTATTTGTTAAATATTTGTTTGCATTTAAGGAACCGTTTATAAAAAATGGCCCAACGATGGAATCGCCTAAAATACCAAGTGCGTATGCAAGGAATACTCAAGTGTTTTTTTCCGTAGACCAATAACGATATAATAATTCAATTCACACGTGCGCATTATAATTTATGGGCGGGGCGTCCCGCCTACATATTTTATTGCTACCCTATCACGAAAGACAGAGAATAACGCCCATAGAGTTTTAAAATGACATGTTAGTCTGGCAACTATGGATATATGGATAATATTTCTCTGTCAGTTCCTCTATCTGTCAGAGTTTATTATTTTCTTATTTATTAATGCTCGGCTTTGAAATCTTGCACTTTCCTATAGTGTATAGTTTGTGGTTTTTACATCAACAAGGACTTTTCGATGGTTTTTTTGAGGATAGCAGGAATTTTCATATACTATTTTTGTTTGTACCTGCTATGAAATACCATCACTAAATAATATTGTACAATTTAAATCTTGCCTGCATTGAAATATATCTATGTAATAACTAGAGGCATAACTAAACGTTAATGTGTGCAACTATAAACTGATTTTGGTCTATATTTTGCCACTTGGATTCAGTAAATACATGCTGAAAAGACAATTAATAGTTACATATTGTACAGTGTTCGAATTTGTATCATGTCACAAGTCTGGGATTATATCATGGGAAGAACGCAATATCGTTCCAACCCCAAAAGAATATTCTAGGGGAATTATCATGGCGGCACTTCAGTTGGCGTTGCGTATACGTATATTTGTTGTATTTGCCCAAAAACGATGTGTAGAGAAGCTATTCGCTATTCGCTATTCGCTATTCGCTATATTTGCTTTACACTCAACATCCACATTTCCGAACTTTTAAGTTCCGCAGACTTCCACATTTCCGAACTCTCGTCACCTCGGGACTACCGAACTGCTGGCGCATGCGCAAAGGGTTTTTCTGGCTCATTCTAGTAATTTTCTTTGTTTTTTGAGGTTTTTATGCAAATGTAATACATACATACATGTGTACATGTTAATAAAAGAACGTTTTTCTAAACAAAAAAATGTCAGGTGCAAAGGAGAGAGTGATGCAGGTAATTATTTTGTAATTCAAAGTAAAGGTTTGTTTTATTGAACATTTTGTTGACGTAACCTATAATAATTTCAAACTGAAATGAAAAATGATGATAAAATATGTATTTTTAAGAAAACCGTGATACAAAACAAACATTATTGTACTGTTTATTTGCAGAGAAAAGAGCCTGCCAAGAGGCTAACCTTGGAGCAAAAGCTGGATTTGATAAATCACGCAAAAAATGGTGTTAAAAATGTTGATCTATGTAAGATGTACAATATTTATAAATCGTCAGTGGCAGAAATTCTCGGAAAAAAAGAAATTTACTTTGAAAAAAACTGAAAAAAAGACGAAAATTGAGTGGACGGATTGACACAATAAAGTGCACCGTATTTGAAATTAAAGAAGTGTTTTTCACTAGTTTGTACAAAGAAGAACTCTTGTCTCAGGTGTGCTGCTGAGGGAGGGCGATTTCCTCTTTGCTGAATTCTGTGACAATCGAAATGTTTGATAACAATCGCATTATTGTGTTTACATTTTTTTCTCATTTCAAATTTCGCGGTTTTTTGTCGTCGACCAATCAGCGACAAGTTCGGTTATGTGGAAGTACAAGTTCGGAAATATCGTGAGAAAAAAGTTCGGAAATTTGGAGTTCGGATATGTGGATGTTGAGTATATTTTAAAGTGATATTGCTAAAGACGGACATGTTCAGCTAGTTCACATTGACGAAGCTAGAGTTAATTTTTCGCGCTGTGAGGCTACCGTTCCAAATCTCGGTCTGTGAGGCGCGAGGTAAATAGCGCCGCAGGCGAAAATTTTTAAAACTTTCAAGGTCACGCGTTTTCCTGGCACTTCAAAATTTCAATGAAAAATACATTTACATAAAAATATAGACTTTCACAAGGATACTTTGTGGGATTTTGTGCCTTTTTGAAATACTAATATTTAATCACGAATGATACGATACGTCGATACGTCTTCAGATTAACCTAGAAGACGTAATTACGGACATTTTAATAAAAAATTTCAAGGATGGACAGTTTGACGAACCAGCGAATACATCAAATATATGGACAAATACAGCGATACTCAAATACAAATACGCTACGCCAAGTGAAGTGCCGCCATCAGGTGATATCTTTAAGCTGCACAAAGCAACATTTGGTTCTGTCTCTAGTGTAACAACAATATGAGTTCACTGGTTGAGTATGATTGAATGTGAGTGTGAAGGCCGCTTTACAGTTCGCAATTTTTATTGCGTGCACGCGTATTTATGATGGTTTGGACAATTTCTTAACAAATAAACGCAAATACGCATGCGCGCAATACAAAATTGCGGCAGTTTTTTTTGCCAGCAATAAAAATTGTGAACTGTAAAGCGGTCTCTAATATTTAAAGTGATATGTGCTGTTTCTTTTACCCAACATTTCATTTCAATTTGAGTTTGGTGAAGTCATATAAACTGACATGAAATGAAAACTAAGAAACACCTAAAAACGAAGTTAGGATGTTTTTTTTATTATTTTAGTTATAGATTACATGGAAAATTACAAATTAGAAGAGAAAACTGTGCAAAGCCAATCATTTTGAAGATATATGGTATGTTTTCATATAAAACGAATGACTAGAGAATTATCTTTCTTCTGATAAAATTGTATATGCGACAGCTAACACTGAGCCAACCTGATATTTCAGGTAAAAGAAACACAGCAATAGAATGGGCGCATTCAGGGACGCTCAGCCGCTGACCGCTATGTGTTAGTACACTCGAACCCCTCTTAAGTCGCCAAATCCGTGCATCATTACCTCGCTTAAGTCGCAAAATTTTGCCTCTCTTAAGTCGCGATCATAACCTCAACTTTTTTTGTATTTTAACTGCAAAAAGAAATATTTAGAGATATACCACAGCACTTTTTATAACGAAAAATGAGCCAACTGAACGAAAAATCAATGTAAGTATACCCAGTCGTGCCTGACAAAGTTCAATTTTCCACTTGAATGAATATTTTAAAGATTACATATTTTTAAAAGACACCTAAGCTATTTTAAATCAATAAATGTATTACACAATCATTTTTTTTCAATAAAAATTGTACATATTCATGCGAGAATCCAATTTCCAAACGTAGTTCTAAAACTTTTACAAGCGGCGACTTAACCGGGACGGTTTCGCGACCTAATAGGGGGAAACGTAGTGAAATAACAGAGGATGTGAATTAAGCGAAGGAGAAATAAGAGGGGTTCGAGTGTAGTTAGCCTTTTCTGACAGTCAGCGGCTTAACACTCCCTGAATCGTGTGTATGAGTTTCGCAAAGATCTAAAAAACGTAATATGTTCTATGGCATAGATAACTTTCAAGAATCATGGATTCATAATTCCCTGCCGTGTTCTGTGCTTAAAGACACTTAAAGAACAAAGGTTCGTTTTCTTTTCCATAACTTTTGTTTAAAAACAAGCAATATTTTCTTTTCTATAACTTTTGTTTAAAAGTAGGTTAAAATTCAATTGCTCACAGCACAGATAAAACGACAGAGAGAATCATGATAGAATTATTGTCAAGTCAGCATCTCAGCTATAATATTTTAGGCTAAGTAAATTGGTCAGCCGCTGAGATCAAAAAAGTGTCAGTCACGTCCATTCAGGGAAGTAGCTAAGTTAGCTACTCAGCCGCTGACCGTCCCTGAATGCGCCCAATAACAAGTGTTGCGGTGTTTCTTTTACCTGGAATAGCAGTATATATATATCACTTTATTTCAGTTCAGTACAAAAATGGAACATTTTGAGAATATTAGTTCTCCCCTGTCCCCTACTGCAATTAAAAATACCTTTTCACTTAAGACTGTGTTAACAGTGAGGTTACAGTTGTTAGGTATCTAAAAAATTTTAACCAAAATATGGTTCTTCAAATATCTTAGAGTCTACAGCAATATAATTTGACTTCCAAAGTGGATATCTATAATTTCTTCCAGTGTTAACTGTTTCATGTAAGGTTTTATCAAAAGAAAGATCGTTCTCTACTCATTAGTTTTATGTGAAAATATACCATATATCTTTACAAGTATTGGCTTTGCATAGTTTTCTTTTACAATATATAATTTTCTATATTATCTATAACTAAAATAATAAAATCATCCAAACTACGTTTTTAGGTCTTTCTTCGTTTTCATTTCTAGTTCAGTTAATTTCATTTCACAAAACTCAAAATGAAATGAAATGTTGGGTAAAAGAAACAGCATATAATTTACTGTAGTGAAACGACAGCAGACATTTGTGAAGTTCTTCTAATAGACCAGATATTCCGTGTTGTGAATTGTGAATCAAATATGGCTGGTAGGTGACGCGATAATTTTCATTTCATTTTTAAATTATAACATACCGTTATTTTTTAGATTTATTTGCTAAAGTTAGTTGTACTTATTGCCAAGAAGAAATAAATGGAGTTCGAGTTCAATGCTGTGTTTGCCCCGATTTCGATATTTGCTTGCAGGTAAATGCCATGACCTCTAAAAAAGAGGCGGCAAATTCGAAAATGAAAACTAGAAATTATAGCCAATATCGCTCATTAATTTTATCTTATATTTAAAAATGTACCGTATGGCTTTAGAAATATATTTAGTACTGTATATATATATATTCAGTGTTTTTAGTTGTAGCTACTAAAATGTAACTGAATAATACAAAAGAAAATTGAAACAAATATCTAAGATAAATATTCCGTTTTTGAACTTTAAGCTCATTTCCCTTGGAACATACAACTTTACCTTGGAAGATGTTTTGCCCAATTACTAAATAATATTCGTTAAAGCAATCCCGAAGATTGTAAATTGTGTTTCTATAAATGTTAGGATTAATGTCAATACATCGTGCTTTCCAAAAAGCTAGCATCAAATTGGAAAAACTTATTTAATTTTTTCAATGCCACAAAGTTTTGCTTGTTTCCAGACTGATATTCATGAAAAAAGAAGTAGTCACATGACTTCAGTACCTGTTTTTGATATTTTTTAATATAAAATTTAAAAAATGGTCTTGGAACGCTTTTTGAAAAGGGTTATTAAGAAAATTTGCTCAGGATTACATTTTATTACAGTCAGAGAACTTTAGCTTTTTCATTTTTGTAATACAATTTCCCAAAAACAAAAAACATGTTTTAAACTTTTTTAACCAAAATCTTTCGAAAATTATGTTGTAACTGTTTTGAATTGAATTTTGGACTTGGTAAAGATTAGAGCTTGCAATTTTAGCAACGGATAATTTTTTGGTGAAAAATTTAGTGTGCTATTGACTCAAACTTTTATTTTATTTTATTAATGGACTTATTTTATAGGTTAGCCACTATTTTCATCCATTAACATATCAATTAATCAGATCAAGTTCTTAACAAAAAACTGGTGAGCAGCTTTCCAAAATATTTTGATTAATAAGATTAAATAGTTTGGATAACAGTGCATTGAATCTTTCATCGAAAAACTATCTGTTACCAAAATTGCAAGTTGTAAATCTTTTTGCGATCAAAATTAAATTAAAAATAGTTCTAGTGTAATTTTCAAGAGATTTTGATTAAAAAAAATTTCCAAAAACTTTGTTGCTTTTGGAAAATTGTAAAAAAATAAAAAAACTAACAGTCCCAGACTGATACCATTTTTTTGAAATAAGACCATTTTTTAATGGTGGGTTCATGCAGAAATTTTTAGTAATAAGAATAAGAATAGTAATAAGCATAAAAGTTAAACCTTCGTTTTATAATGACCCAGTTCATGCAGTAAACATAATTCTTAGTAATAATTTTAAAAATAAGGATTTGCTGCATGAACTGGGTCATTATAAAACGAAGGTTTAACTTTTATGCTTATTACTATTCTTATTCTTATTACTAAAAATTTCTGCATGAACCCACCATTAGTCTTATTATAAATTATGTAAAATTTGACAGGTAGGGTAGAGTGAGGCACATTTGGACAATGATGATTTCAAGATAATTTTGTGATGTGACCGAAGAAATCCTAGTTTCCAGATATGTACTAGTGGACTATATAATATGTTAGGAAACTAATTTAGTTGTTATTTCTGAATAAACAGGTGTATTTTTTTTTTGTAATTAATTTATAAAGAAAATTTTGCTTTTGAATATTACCCATGGTGGGGCAATTTGGAGATAAATAAATTGTCAGAGGTAAATAAAAATAAAAGTGTACGTAAATCTCATTTTATTTAACATTTACGTTATAGAAATTAACATCAAATCTTAAAAAGCTAGAGAGACGTGAAATTCCTGTACATGAAATTGATTTGGGTAACTTATATAGTAACCTTGGGTATTGTATATCATTTCTAGAAATCGTGGGGACATCATCAACCAGTGAAAAAAAAACAATTAATTATTTGAGTGTCTCAAAAATATTTATATTCATTACTTTTGACAAGTTCTGTTATTTGATCCACATAGTGTAAAATTTTCTCCTTTGTACTGAATCTTCTATCACATAGCATGGATTTCTTTTGATACTTTCTTTGGATATGCTCGCATCACTTTTTCTTAGATAAATTAGATGTTGATACTATCCAGAACCAATAATTTAAAATTAACCAATATAACGATATATGTAGTATTTTCACAACTAAATCTATAAAACAGGTGTAGGTAGTGATTGAAAAGTTTTAGCTGTTCATTGTCCGATCTGTCTTATACATACATTCCGTGTATAGGGATTCCGGACAGTGTTTGATATACTGTCTAGATCTGCCCCGTGGTACCACAGACAGGTATCACAATATAATATACATTGTGTAATGCTCATTTTTATGTGTTCCTGCCATTTTATATAAAGGTCATGTATTGCACAAGAGATTTTTGAAAAATTCAAAATTAGGTCAAGAAAACTGAGAACTTAGGACCATTGGAATGGCAAGAAAAATACTTTAAGGATCATTGTACAAATTATTGTAAATAACTTTGTTTATACTTTTTATTCAAGACTGAAATTTTAGCTGTAGACGTAGTAATTAACACTGTTGTAAAGCTATAAAATTCATTATGCTTTAGTCACTGACAGTGGCTAGTATTTTCAGGAAGCAGTATAAATTTGAATGTCGGAATGCATCCTACCTTACCCTACCTACCGAATGTCAGGTGACTAGTTTTTTTTCATGGATGTTAGAAAACAAGCAAAACCTTTTGGTATAGCAAAATTCACTGCACATACAAGAATAAAAGTTTTTTCCATATGATGCGACCTTTTTGGAAAGCGCAATATAACACTAAGAAAGTGGCGACTCCCATTTTTTTTTACGTGTACAATGTTAACTTTTTAAAATGATCGGTACAGTACAATCTCGATAATCCGAACATGCGTTAATCCGAACCTCTGCTAATCCAAACAGTGGAGGCTTGAAATCATAATCCAAACAAACCTTGATTATTCAAACATCGTACTGCAGCATACGCGACAGCCATGTGTGAAGAGGTGAATACCCATCAACTGTGGAACGAGATCTACCGTTTAGGCGGTAAATCTACCGTTTTGAATACTTGTCCGTTTTACCGTAAAATATTTTACTTCTACCGTTTTTTATTTGTTTATGTCTCTGAACATATAATATACTAGCGACCCGCCCCAGCTTCGCCCGGTTTACGACATCACATTAGAAACCTCTAAAATTATCAGTGTTTCTCTACTATATTATGCATGTATTATACATATAAACCTTCCTCTTGAATCACTCTATCTATTAAAAAAAACCGCATCAAAATCCGTTGCGTAGTTTTAAAGATCAAAGCATACATACAGTAGATAGATGGAACAGACAGCGGGAAGCGACTTTGTTTTATACTATGTTATGATGTATATACCACATGTCCCCGGATGGGGTACAGCATTCTCGCAAACTTTCTTATTCTTAATTTTTCGAAAAAACATTCTTGACAAAAAGTTTTGCTTATTCTGAGATGTCATGGGCAGTAGACAAACTGTGATAAAATGTACAGGGTGTTTGATAATTGAAAAATGTAAAATTTCTTTTAAGTGAAGTGGTTTATTTTTAATTTTTGTAAAGAACTTTATTTAAAAAAGTTATTTTCATACTGTAAGAATATGGAGTTTCGTAAAAAACAACAAAAAACACTTTTGACATCAAATAGACGCCTACAATTTTGTAACTATATCAAAAATAAAATATTAGTTTTATGAGAAAACTCATGCCTGTTTATTTTTTTAATAAGTATAAAATAAATGTTGGATCGTTTTTCAAAAAATTCGTCGCTATTCATAAAATTAAATAGTTCAAAAATTGTGACGTCTATTTTTGTCAAATGTAATTTTTGTGGTTTTTTGATCAAACTTCGTAATTAAGGACATCTTCAGCTTGCAAATAATTTTGCTAATGTCTTCTTACAAAAGTGAAAAGTAAAGGCATTTCACTTAGGAGAAATTTTACATTTTTTAATTTATCGAACACCCTGTACAATTTATCACAAGGTTGATTACTGCCCATGGCATCTCAAGAAAAGCAAAATGTTTGTAAAAAAAGAGTGCGTTACTCCATCTGGGGACACATGGTAGGTACGTATAATAATTTATTTTAGAGGTGGGGAACTGGTATGTAAATTACCTTTTAGGTTAGAAAACTGTTATTCGTGTACTTCAAATAACATATACGTACATAGATTAGGTATTTTTTTACAGCTCTCCACACAGAGACCTACCTATGGAAGAATTTCATTTTTTAAAATTGTAAAAATTTACGAAAATTTTGGTAGTTTCGGGTAGTAATTTACAGGTAAAATTGAATTTTACCAGTAAATTACGTAATTTTCACATCTCTAATTATATACTTTGTTAAATTATTATTTTTTACATATTTTTGTTTTGTTTAAGAAATAAAACATGTATTATGTATAAATATATGGAGACATCCAAAAAAAACGTCATCAAAGTTGGCCGAGGAAAAAAAGACGTATTTCTATTCTTGATCGAATTTATAACCTTATTTACTTGTCAAGACTGTCACATCATATGACAGCCATTGTTTATTTTACAAATTGTGACAGTCACTTGTCAAAAGTTTGACATAACCGAAAAGCTTAGATATGACCGCTATTTCCATCTCTCTCGTTCATAGCCAGAGTTGATGACGTTTTTTTTTTGGATGTCTCTATATATGTACAAGGTACATTCATGAGAATTCCCACCTCTCCTCTTCTCCGTTATTTTTAAAGCTACGAAAAATTTTTTAAAGGGGTAACTTAGTCTTCTGAAATTTCAGAATATGTAACAGCTGTTTAATCAACATAACTTTTTTTAATGGGAACATCTTGTATCTTCTGTTTTTGTTGTATATCGCTTCTCCTTCCGAGTACAACGAAGTAACATGTCGTACTTTCTTGCATCAAATATTTACAATAATATACTATACTCGACAATATGATGTAATTCATAGTTTACTATGAATTGCATAGTAGGATAGTTACCATTTGTTGTCAAAAATAAACAAAAATTTCTGTCTTCATTCCTTTGTTGCTTATGTCTGTGAAAAACGCGTTTTAAGGGCTACTAATTATTTGTTAGTTTTGTAGTTGATGATTGTTAGTACCTATTGAATAATACATCTCAATTTTGCGAAATATTTAATTTATCAGAATGGATATTAACGTAAAATGACAGGTTAAATGATGCACCCAAAAGTGACAACTTGTTTAAATAATGTTTTTATTCATAGCTACCTTAAATCATCATTTCATGTGTTTTACAAAAATATATTACTTTAATAACCCCTTAAAATGCATATTTCACTGATTATAAGCAACAAAGGAACCAAGACAGCATTTTTTGTGTTTATTTTTGACAAAAAAATGGTAACTGTCAAGGGTTTACTATGAATTACATCATATTTTTTTTTCATTCTCCGATGTCTCTGGTTTGGGGTTTGTTTTGCCTCCAACACTGCAGCCTTCAGGCTTATTGTATTTCCAGTTTACATCGTTATTTCATGTGAATAGGCTTGTTACCTTTATAAGGTTTAGTAGCCTTTTCACAAGATTTTTCTTTGGAAAGGCCTCCTGGGGGTTTTCTGTTCCCAGAAGACCTTTGTTGTTTGCTGTTTCATCCTCCTCATTACACAATATACAAACAGATTCATCTAAATATATGCCCATTCTGTGTAGATGTTTCTTAAGGTGACAATGCCCGGTTACGAGATCATATTAGTAAGTATGTGTATATATTTGATGCATACTTAATAGTTCCAAAACCTGTGAAAGAAAATATGACACGATATTTCGTTGTAATCAGAACAAGTGAAATTCAACAAATAGAAAAAAAAATACTAATGATCCATTCAAAAAAATTAATGACAATTAAACAGTTGCTCCATTTTTGGTTCAATTGTTTTTCTGACAGCATATTTTGAAATTTCAGAAAAATAGATTGCCCTTTTTTCGTAACTCCAATCATAATGGAAAAAAGGGGCAGACATTCTCACGAACTCACCCAGTACTTATTTCTGTTCAATATAATAAATAACTTTATTTTAATAATCTGAAAAAATTGATATTCCGAACAACCCTTTGCAATATTTACTTCGAATTATCAAGATTGTACTGTATAATGATAAAGAAGTAAAAATCGGATTTCTGGTTTAAAAAATTTTTCTCTGCAGTGTTTTTCAGTAGGGGCTGAAATTGGACCACATAGAAACGATCATTCTTATAAATTTGTGGTAAGTTTAAAAAGTGTATTGATTAGATAAAGTACCATATTTAATCATTTATATTTGAAGGATCATTGTACGGTCAGTATATTTGGAGGTCGTGGAGCATGGACTGGAAAAGAACAGTTACAGCTTTTAGATGCAGTAGAATTGTATGGGTTCGGAAATTGGGAATTGGTTAGTCAACACGTGGAGACACGCACACCAGAAGGTATATATATTTTTTTCTATATAAATGTAGTGGGATGTGAATTTGCGTGAAAGTATAAAATTGAAATATCTCGAAAACCGTTAATTTTAGAGATAGAGTTAAATAAGTTTAAATAAAAAAGTAAAATAGCCTCCCATTAAAATAACAAAGTTAGTATTCACTTCCGGTATATCCGGAAGTGTCAGAAAGTTGTCATTACTTTAGTTGTGTATAGCATCCTAGAAATCGCCGGGATACCAATTTTTAGCCCTATATTATTTATGGTTCTCCCAAAACCGATTAATAGGCCACTCGTATATAAAAGTGACATATATACGTGAAGCACCATGTGTATAAAAAATATACACGTGTTATATGCGTGTTATACCCAAAAAGTAAGGCAAACAATCTGGCAGATATATATACAGAAAATTTCTGTAGTACTAGAGTGTCTATTCCAGTATTTTATCTGCCTTTCATAAATCTTTGCTTGAACCAGTGCTCATTATGTAAAAACTAGTCACTTCTTTATATGTATACAGTATAGAAACTACTTGGAATGGCCTTTAAAAGTACAATTCAAAAATGACAAAAAACATACCATTCCATTAAATAAAATTGCGTATCACGTCATAACTCAAAAACTGGATATATCACAGGCATGTACAGGTATTATCATTTTTGTGAAATATTTACAGTATTAGAATTACTGAATTTATTTCGTAAGAAGTTTCTACACTGTATTAATTAGAACAAATTAGATCAATATGTTAGTAATATCTAATTTTCAAAACAACATAGCAGTTTAAGGAATGACTAAATTATTCTTCACTTCAAAATACACTCTGAAAATGCAAATTTGTAAGCAATTTAGGGTTTTATTTTGAAATCCATGCAAACTGAGCTTTTTTTTTTTAATAATATTACTTTATTTCCCAAGAGACAATTTTTGCAATTATTGTATAGGAATTTGTCAAAAGGTAGATTTAAGAACTAAAAATTAAAAATCAAAATTAATGAGATTACATACAGTTACTGTAAGTAATCAAGATATGCATAACAATAATTATTACAGTTACATGTATTACGTAATAATGTCAATGTATTCATCTAACGAATATCTACATTCTGTGTAGGCCTATAGGGCATATTCCCATTTTCCAATACATTTAGAATATTGCAGTCATATATATAATAAATATTTTTATGTATTGCAGAGGTCAAAGAAGAATACATAGCACGATATCTAGATGGAAATATAGGGAAAGCGACATGGGCACAATTAGCAAATCATCGACCCTGCCTGGTGGACCACGTTACTACAGACGAGGGTCCTCTTTCGCCTACAGTCACATCTAGACTACCTCCCCTTGATGCTACCCTTGAAGAGGCTAGATTATTAGGATATAAACCCCATAGGGATGATTATGAAAGGGTAAGGAAATATTATGGAATTATATTCACATTTAGTTGCAAATCTCTATACAAAAAAAACTTTGGTAAGCATGTAAATATAGACATCCAAAAAAAACGTCATCAAAGTCGTCTGAGAAAAAAAATACGTATTTCTATTCTTAATCGAATTTATAACCTTATTTACTTGTCAAGACTGTCACATCATATGACAGCCATTGTTTATTTTACAAATTGTGACAGTCACTTGTCAAAAGTTTGACATAAGGTTTGTTCTCACAGCAAATATCCAACAGGTTTATGACTGTTTCCAAACTGGTGTTAATGCGCAGGTGTAAACTTTTCCAATTTCTTTTCGATTTCACACTGTCTGTACGAACAGTAAAGTTCTGTGCAGTAAATAATCTGTGGTCGTAGCTAACCTAACTTTTCATTTATGCTTGTGTTTTCTGTCGCATGGAAAAAGAAGAAAAGAATGAAAATTAGTTTTTTATGTAAAATGTAAGGGTTTTTGTTATAGGTTAAGGAAATGGTAAGACTGTTGTTGTAAAATACAAAGTATAATTTCATTTAAAAAAAAAATAAAATATAAAATATGTATGTCCAATGCACATATTATTAATATTGTTAAATAAAGATATTTATTGCTAATTTATAAAATATACAGTATCAGATAGATAGTACGCATCCTATATCACATTCTTTTTCTTCTCGTTTAAGTACAATTTATAATTTACTATTCAATGTTGCTTAAAAATAATGCCAAATTAGTTTTTTTATTTATTTATTACCTAAGAATGTTTACAATGTGATTTCACTTTTCAATTGCATTTACATCTTCCTGAATGTCCTGTTCTAAATTGTCAGGATCTAGATTTGGGCCTACTTCAATAGGTTCTGCATTTTCTTCATTCGGTTCCAAATCGAATATGACACCATCTTGCAACCCTAAATTGTGAAGAACGCAACATGCTCTGATGAAGTTAACGATGAGCCTAATTTCCTTTAATTTGGTGTGATATAACTGACGCCATTTTTGTTTTAATACCCCATTGCAGTGCTTGATTTTTATTCTGTTGCTGGAATGTTGCATATTATAATTAATTTGTGGTCTATCTAACAATCCTCTATCTGGAAATGGTGTTATCAGATTTTTTGATAATGGATAGGCACTATCGCCTAGTAAGTGAAATTCTCCACATTTTTCTCCCAATGTCTCACTTAATGGACTTGTTCGAAACACTCAGGCATCATGCACAGATCCTGGATATCCTGTGAATATATCCCTAATGCGAAGATTGTGATCACATACCAGCTGCACCTATAAAAAAATTACTTATTAGATAAGGGCATGGGTGGGAGAAGATAGTGAATCACACTGTACCAATATTAAGTTAAACCTACCTGAATCGAATAAAACCCCATTTCGATTGATGTAGGAGGCAGGATCATCCCGGGGTTTATCTATTTTAATGTGGGTTCCATCGATTAACCCAATAATTCCTGGAAATCTGTTTTTATGGCGAAAATATTGCTCTATTTCCTGTTTCTCTGCATCATTTGGTCATTTGATAGCCTCGGGTGCAAGGTTACTTAAGAAATACGTCATTCTTTTAATAATCTTATGTAAAACGCTAATAGTCACATTAAATCTATCAACTACATCACGAAAACTAGCAGTCTGATGGCCTGCATACCATAAAAATATAGATGTATACTGTAATGCGGTTAATTTTCCATAGGGGCCCGCTAGTTGTTTATAGTATTCACTAACTGCAAATCTTTGAGAAATATCGTTTGCCACTTCACGACTGACTCTAAAATGTTCTATAAATACTTCTCTATTAAACTGAACCACAGTTTCATCTATATAGTTTTCATATTTGGGTCTGATCCGTTCCTCAATTAAATTTTCTAAATCTGTATCGGTATCCAAATCAGAAAATTCAGACACTTCAGATTCTTCCGACGATTCGAAATCACTCATCTTATTATTTCTTTGAAATACCAAAAAACAACCTACATCAACAACTTGGAACACTTATTATGTTTTGTAGGTTATAATCCAATTTCTAATCATGTCGATTCGCAGTACGCATGCGCCGGACAGTTTACTTGGAAAAGATCCGAAAACAGGTCTGACTATCAGACGACACTCAGAAATTTTAGTGAGAACAGCGTACTTTTGGTTTGAAATCAATCAGAAATCTCTGTGCGAACGCGATTTAACCTATTGCGCATGACTCTTTGTCTGAAACTTGTTTCTTACAGCTGTGAGAACAAACCCATAACCGAAAAGCTTAGATATGATCGCTATTTCCATCTCTCTCGTTCATAGCCAGAGTTGATGACGTTTTTTTTGGATGTCTCCATATATTTTTTTTAATAATACAATAACGCATTTCCTTTCCAGGAGTATAACATGGAAGCTGAACAGTTAGTGTCCACATTGCAATTAGATCTAGAAGAGGAGACTCAAATGGAGGTTGCTTTAAAACTGGCAATGGTGGATATGTATACGAGAAGGCTAAGGGAAAGGGCTAGAAGAAAAAGGATAGTCAGAGATTATCAGTTGGTTGCTAAATATTTTGCAAATTTAAGGAAAGACCCAAGTAGGAGACCATTATCAAAAGAACAAAGGTAGTTATTTAGATGGTAGAGTAACACACGGTTAATGCTTCTCTTCAGTAACCGGAGTTTTTGCCTTACAAGGCATATTAATTTTAATCCACAAATAACCACAATATGCTCCAGAGCTGACTGTAGCAGTGAATTTTGTAAATTCGTTTTTTTTTATGGATTTATTTCAAAATGTAGTTTTAGCATATCAGATTTGTGTTTATGAAATTTTCATGCAAACAACTTTAGTTTTAGCACTGATTTTTTAAAAAAAATACCTACATTGTAGAGATGGGCGGACCTGGTCCGACGCGTTCTAAGTGAACGAATCTGGAGGTGAAACGGGTCGGACCAAATCCACCATGTGGATCGAACCGGGTCTGCGACTCCGCGGTATAAAACGAATCCTGATCTGAACAGTGAGTTCACTCACTGATTGTATGTATTGGTATTTGATGATGTGGTCACGGTTACGGTATACGGCACGTATGGGACAAAGGAACAAAACAAGAATTTAATACGTAAAATTAATTTAATAATATTCAAGGGTAAATGATAATAAAAATATCTGTTGAGTTGATACTAATATTATATGATTGATAACTACGTATTAAACATTATATGTATAGGGGATAATAAATAATTAAGTAAATAAGTACCTACCTACATCTATCTACCCATATCCATTAACAAAATGCAACAACATGAGTTAAAAATAGCGTAACAAAATGTGATTAAATCGGATCCATGGAACGAATCCATTGGAACGGGTCCGCAGCTGGAATGATTTAAAGGAACTGAATCCGTCTGCGGAGTCGGACCGCCCATCTCTACTACATTGCAGAAGGAAGCAGTCATATTTGAGGTTAGAAACAGATATCTGACGTTTTAACCTAACCTCAATTTTTTTTTTTTTCTGTTCAGTAACTTCTGAGTGCAGTATTAGTTTAATTTTGATAAAATTAAATGATATATTAGCAGCAGGTGTATGTTGTGAACAAGAGGATTCTATATACCACCTGCTGGCTTATACAAAAATTTGACAAAGCTTTATAACCTTTATATGACTGTCGTGACAGTCAACCTGTTAATAAGAATGCAGGGTGAGTTTTTATTACATATTTGATCTATAGAATCATTTCATAATAAATACTAAAATTTAGTATGGGATGTTGTTGCACCTTTTTACCACCTCTTTTTTTAAAATCTTCAGGGTATTCATATACAGTAAAGTCTCGATAGTTCAAGCTAATTGGGGCTGACAGTATCTCGAATTATGAAAAAATCAAACTACACGGAAAATTAGGATAACAGTTGTATGTTTAAACATTAAGTCATTTATTGACAATGAACAAAATAAATATACCTAGTACGTGCTGTAATAGAACATTATTGTCTTTTATGGTTTAAAAAAAACAATCCAAGGTTTTTTGCTTTAAAGTAGACCCGCATTTTCGAGCGGCAATAGTTTACAACCAAAAACCAAAAAAAGGCACACCGTACTTAACCGATAATATTTGGTCTTTGTCTATCATATCAATGCTCAAACCCATGAACAGAAACTGTTCAGTTCCAGGACCAACCGCGCACGCGCGTCTAGGAAATTATTAATTAAACAATTCATTCAGTCCGTTTAAGGTTAAAACCACGTATATTCGATGTCTGGATATTACTTATGACATAGATCTTCAATTTAAAATTGTGTGCTCTTTCCTTAAAAATATATGAGTGCAAATGTAAATGTAAAAGTATGTAAATGCAAAACTTGCTTTTTGCATTTTTTTTTTTGCACGAGGTTGATCCATATGAATACAGTTATGTCATACTCATGGAAATAGGTCATATATAGGACATATATAGTCAAATTCAATGAAAAAAGCGGTAAAAACATGCAAATATCACATGCTTATTTTAATATTTCTTATTATATATATTATAAAAAGAACTTCGTGGATCATATAAGCACTAAAAACTCATCTGGATTATGTATCACCAATTAAAACATGGTCCATTAAAAAAAAACAAAATCTGTGAAAGAGAAGAGGTAAATAAGTAAGTTTTGTAGCTTAAAAAATCTGAACGTTTTACTTCCAAAATTATCTGTGTTCTTGCATTTGATCCATTCCATAGTTTTGAGGATATTGTAACGTTTTATTTATTTCGGGTTCGCGAGGTGTGAAAAATTAAACTCGTACATTTAAACTAACACTATTTATTTACACTAATACAACTACTACACTAACACTATTTAACTATACTAATTTATTTTAATATACAATTTATATTCGAGCCTTGCACGGAACGCCGCGCCGATATTTAAATAGAACTGTCCCGTCCCGCGTCGAAACCCCGCGTTATATCCACCTATAGAAGTATCGCGTCTCGGCGAGAAGCTTCCGCGCGATTCCCGAACCATCGGGCAAAAGCCGTGATCTTTCGACGCGGGCGCTGCCCGCGTACGTCATCGACGTTCAGTCGGCTGGCTCATCGAAGCAGGCAGGGGCGGACTGGCCCAGCGTTCGTAACACTGCCCCCTCCTTAAAGACATTTCGTCTCGAATTGTGTCATCCCCTGGCCTGTGACGATACCTGCAGAATGGCCCATTCTTGCATCGGGAGGTCTGGTAGAAGAAGCAGTCCACAGTCTTCTCGTTGAGCGATCTCCTGGGGTTGTAACAGCATACCAGAATCTCAATTCCAGTAAACCGGAAGAGGACTTCTAGCATACTCCTGATCACCCTCCAATCCAGGCCATCTAGTCCGCTGGCTATCTTCGGTATCGCCAAACTGCTTATGCTCTGGGACAAGAGCACATCCCTCAGCTCGACTAGTGTGTCCCAGACAGTTTGATAAGTTGGTTTATGGTGCGATAGCTGCTTGGTCACCAAATAGAAAACGGACCTCTCTTTCCCCTGCTCGGCCGCCGTGATTTGAAGGACTCGTCCAACCTCTGGTCTTTGTCTACGTAACTCCTCCAACTGTCCAAACGCCTTCTTGAAGGTAAGTGCAATCCCTCGGGACATTCGGAGATCCGCTGCCACACAGTGAGCAAGACAGAAGTCAGCAGGAGCCTGGAACAGGTCACGTGATTCTTCTCGCGTTACACCGTAGCGAGCTTTCTGGCCGTTGGAATGAAGCGACATGAATTCCTCGAAAGAGAGCTCGCTGTCTGGTGGACTGACGTGTCGAACTCTGGCTTCAGCTTGTTCGTCATTGCTTCCGGCGAAAGGGGCTAAACGGTTGAAGTGGACCACCCTGGGCTTTCCTCTTGGCAACTTCTGGATTCGGTAGACTACATCGTTAATCCGGGTGACGACCTCATACGGACCTTCCCAGGAGCTTTGAAGTTTTGGAGATAACCCACGACGACGTTGTGGGTTATATAACCAGACTTGGTTGCCGGGCTGGTACCTGCCATCGTTGGCGTTGATGTCGTAGGTCTCCTTCATGCGGTTGCTGGCGCCCTGGATATTTGAACGGACTCGTTCGTGGATGTCGTCCATTCTCTGGCGTAGAGTACTGACGTAGTCCTCTCCAGCCACGTCGTCCCCTGGTGTACAGCCGAACTTCAGGTCACAGGGTAGACGCAGTTCACGGCCCATGACGATGCTTGCAGGTGTTTGCCCAGTTGTTTCGTGGACTGACGACCGGTAGGCTAGTAGGAACAGGTGGAGAAACTGGTCCCAGTCCCTCTGGTGGTCAGAGACTACTTTGGATAAGTACCGGTTGATGGTCCTATTCATTCGCTCCACCATTCCATCTGACTGCGGATGCAGTGCAGTTGTCCTCGTCTTACGGATGTCGAGTGTACGGCACACATTCTGAAACAGAATCGACTCGAAATTCCTCCCCTGGTCCGAATGTAATTCCAGAGGTACACCAAATCGACAAATCCAGTCCTTGATGAGAGCGTCCGCCACAGTAGAAGCCTCTTGGTTTGGAAGGGCATACGCTTCTACCCATTTGCTGAAATAATCCATCACGACGACGATGTATTTATTTCCATTATCTGTTTCCGGAAACGGACCTGCTACATCGATGGCAATTCTTTCAAACGGACTACCCACGTTGTATTGTCGCATTGGAGCCTTCGGGTGCCGTTGCGGACCATTACTTGCAGCGCACACCACGCATTTCTTGCACCACTCCTTCACGTCAGTAGTGCAGTTCACCCAGTAGAAACGCTCTCTAACTTTTCCCAGCGTCTTTGTTACTCCTAGGTGTCCGCCAGTGCTTCCATTGTGGATCTCCTCCAATACCTCTGGCACTCTGTTTCTGGGGATTATCAGTTGTTTTCGCTCTTCGGTACCATCTGATTTCTCCAGAACGCGTTTTAAGAGTCCGTCGCTTAAGACGAGGGAATTCCACTGAGCCCAGTATGACTTTACGGTTGGTGAATACCGCGATACCTCCTCCCAAGTGGGTTTCCGATCTTCTTTCTTCCAATTCACAATTGGCTTCAGATTCGGGTCATTCTCTTGGTCTTTCAAAACCTTTTCCGACAGCCAATCATCGTTCACCGCCGTCGTTCTGTATACTAAGATGTCCTTTTCTTCTGCCCGCTGACAATGTTTGCAATCCTCAAAGCAGGGTCTTCTGGATAGCGCATCAGCGTTGCGGTGAACTTTGCCTGCACGATGTTCGGTGTCGAAATCAAATTCTTGGAGTCGCTCTATCCACCTGGCTACCTGTCCTTCAGGATTCTTGAACTGTAGAAGCCATTTTAGCGCCGCATGGTCCGTTCTCAGCAAGAATTTCCTCCCATACAGGTATTTATAGAAGTGTTCGACAGATTTCACTACCGCCAGTAGCTCCCGCCTGGTAACACAGTAGTTTCGCTCAGGTTTCGACAAGGTTTTACTGAAGTATCCAATAACCTTCTCTTGGCCATCCTGAATCTGAGACAAAACTGCTCCCAAACCTACATTACTGGCATCGGTATCCAAAATGAATTTTCCATCTGGGAGAGGATAGCTCAGGATAGGTGCACTCGTCAACGCTTCCTTTAAATGTCGAAACGCTTCACTGCATTCATCGTCCCATTGAAACCGTCTTTCTCCTTCCGTGAGTCGAGTCAGTGGCTTGGCAATATTGGCAAATCCGGGCACATATCGACGATAGTAAGTGCATAACCCGAGGAAACTTCGTAGATCATGCTTATTGCCGGGTACTGGCCACTCCTCGCACTGTTTTGATCTTCTGGTCATCCACTGCCACTCCTTGACTGGAAACAACATGGCCCAGATACCTCACTTCCTTCTGGAATAGATGACACTTTTTCGGGCTAAGCTTTAGGCCAGAGGTTCGCAAACGTTGAAAGACCTCCTCCAGATTTTTCATGTGATCCTCAAAGGATTTTCCAACCACGATGATGTCGTCAAGGTACACAAGACATGTCTTCCAAGAGAGCCCTTTTAACACAGTTTCCATCAGCCTCTCGAAGGTTGCCGGAGCGTTACATAATCCAAACGGCATTACGGTAAACTGCCATAGTCCTGTACCCAGAGTAAATGCAGTTTTCTCTCGATCCCGGTGTGCCAACTCTACTTGCCAATATCCACTCTTCAAATCTAGGGTTGAGAAAATCTTTGATCCTGATAGAGTATCCAAGGTGTCATCGATTCTAGGCAATGGATAGCTGTCTTTCTTTGTCACGTTGTTTAATTGACGGTAATCCACACAAAATCTGGTAGAGCCATCTTTCTTCTTTACCAATACAATTGGTGAAGCCCACGGACTATTAGATGGTTCAATGACCCCATCTTTTTCCATGTCCTGCACGATTTTATCGGCTTCCTCGCGTTTGGCTAATGGCAATCTTCTTGCTGTTTGTCGGATGGGCCGAGCGTCGCCCGTGTCAATTTTGTGTCGGATTACATTTGTCCTGCCCTTTCCACCTTGCCCATCATCGAAAATATCTGCGTACTTGGTAATCAGACTCCTTAGCTTCGTCGTTTGATCACTTCTCAAGGATCTTGAGGACGATGATAGGAGGTTTGCTAACTCGCCTGTAATCTTCCTAACTGAATTTTCTTGAGCATCTAATTTTCGGATGACGGAGGAAACCGAAGAACAGTACCCTAAAACGATTCCTTTTCTTAGATTTACTGGGTGGTGATTAAGGTTCATTATTCTCACCGGCACTGTTTTCTCGGTCAGCAACAGAGCTTTTCCTACAGCTATTCCTCTTGCTACCTCGCTGTCGTGAGATCTTGGCTCAAACATCATTATATTTCCAACACACGGGTTACCATCCAAATGAGCGTCTAAGATCATTTCACTTCGTTCTGGCACTGCCGTATCCTCCGCCAGTACAACTCGGATTGTTTCCTCCGTCTTTCTATGTAGTACGATCTCCTCACCATTTATTTTCAGAACATTATTCTTGAAGTCCAGTTCAAATCCCTTGGTGTTCATAATGTCCATTCCAAGAATAAGTTCATCCTCAATTTCAGCTACCAGTGCTCGATGTTCAAACGACACGTTTCCAATGACAATTGTGACATTGGTCTCACCGCGAATGGTAGCGAGATCTCCAGTTGCAGTACGTAGTCGCCAGCTGGTCGGAGTAATTCTTGCTGCTGTTCCAACAATATCTGGTCTAATGATAGTTCTCGTTGCACCCGTATCTAATAGCAACAGTCTCTCTTTTTCCATTGATTAGTCCATCGACAAAAACACTATTAGACGGGTGTTGAAGAGATGCGACTCGTGCTATTTTCTTTGGGGCTTGCTTCTTAGAGGTTGACGATTGCCCCTTACGGTCAACCTCCTTTAGTTTTCCGACGAGGGTGACGTTTCCTTATTTCTAGGGCAGCGACTACGGACATGTCCAACCTTACCGCAATTCCAGCACCGAATTTGCCTCTTTTCCAACATGCCCTCGACGACTCGCCTAATTTCTGCTTCATTGCAGGTTCCTTCTTCAACATCTTCCTCCGTCTTACGGACCTTAGCTTGACCTCTGCAACTCTGTTTAGCGGCTTCGAATTCCAAAGCTCGCGCCAAAGCATCCACCAACTTGCTGGGACGAGCGAGAGTCAGAGCTTGACGGGTCTCAGTATCACGCAGACCATCTAAAAATGCCTGCACGGCTAGTCGTTCCATGACGTTCTCCGGCGTAGATGAATACGCCAAACGAACTAACCGCGCTATGTCCGCTTCGAATTCCTGCAGCGATTCGTTACTTTTCTGATAGCGGTTCTTCAACTGCGAATGGTAGACATGCTCGAGATGGGACTGACCATAACGCATTTCGAGGTGTTTAACTAGTTGATGGTAATCATCTTGTTCTTCCAGAGAAAGCGTCTGTAAAATATCTGTGGCGTCACCACGTAGCGCCAACGTCAGCGCTGTAGCCTTCTCTGCCAACGACCAACCATTTGCCCTCGCTGCAGCCTCAAATTGTCGTAGATAATTGACCCATGAGCTCTTACCATCAAACTGTGGTGGTTTCATACGAATTTTCGAAATTTCCACGGGACTGCTCAATTCGGGTTTACTCAACCTGTCGATGTCGCTACCAGGTGACTTCAGAGCGGTATTGACCACCTGTTGTTGTTCCCCACTTCCTAAACTCAGCGTTGCAATTTTTCTCTCTACTTCTAGAAACTTATTCTGGAATTCTTCTTCTACGGTAACCAGTTTATTTTCTATTTCCCCAAATTTGCCGTCCATTTGCTTCTGGAGCCAACTAGAATTGTCCGTAATTTTCTGTTCTAAGCTATTTATATTCCCCAGTAATTTCTGTTCTAGGTTAGTAGAGTTTTCTATAAGTTTCTGTTCCATCCCTCTTAAGTTTTGCTCCATCCCCCTTAAGTTTCCAGACGTTTCCTGGAGTTCCTGTTGCAAACTTTCTTTTAAACTTTGCAACGCCGAATTTATATCGCCGGCAATCTCGAATAAAAATATGTCGGGGTTTTCACCTTCATTTTCCAGAGCTTCTTTAAGTCTATTTTGCAGATCGGCCTTTTTCCCTGTCGTCTCGCACTCCCGTTCTTCAAGTTCCCTTTTTAAATCCGCCACTTTAAGGTCCTTTAAAAACACTTGTCTTGAAGCCATTTCACTTAATTTATTTATCGCGAATTTATTTATTTAAATGTCTATTGTTCAGTTTTTTTCCCACACTCACACCGGACACCAATGTAACGTTTTATTTATTTCGGGTTCGCGAGGTGTGAAAAATTAAACTCGTACATTTAAACTAACACTATTTATTTACACTAATACAACTACTACACTAACACTATTTAACTATACTAATTTATTTTAATATACAATTTATATTCGAGCCTTGCACGGAACGCCGCGCCGATATTTAAATAGAACTGTCCCGTCCCGCGTCGAAACCCCCGCGTTATATCCACCTATAGAAGTATCGCGTCTCGGCGAGAAGCTTCCGCGCGATTCCCGAACCATCGGGCAAAAGCCGTGATCTTTCGACGCGGGCGCTGCCCGCGTACGTCATCGACGTTCAGTCGGCTGGCTCATCGAAGCAGGCAGGGGCGGACTGGCCCAGCGTTCGTAACAATATGTTGAAACTTACAGATTGGCATCGGTTATTTTCACATATATTGTTTCAACCCTAAATTCTCCTAAAGAATATCAAATAACCAAATCTGGTATTGTGCAAAACACAACATCTCAAGTTTTGGATATCTTGTGTTGAGGTATCTCTCATTTTACTTTGTTTCCCACATTCCTTAAGTATTGGCTCATGTAGAATTTCAATTAAAACAGATGAATAGCTGTGAACAATGCAATATTGGAAACTGTGCAGGACTCTGTCAATGTATGATAAACAAATTTTTAGAGAGTTGCGAGAAAAAATGAGAGTATTTGCTCAATTTCTATCATCGGGAGAACACGATAGACTTATAGCTAGCATAGAAAGAAAGAGAACTGCGCCACAGGCTTGCAGAGCTCCTTAGGTACAGGAGTTTAGGCCTGACAACTCAGGAGGAAATTATACATTCACGAGCAGCATGCGGCATACGAAAGACAACAGCAAATGAAGCAGAAATCTGTAAGTGTATATGTTTTCATCTTATTTTGAATAGATTCCATCTCTAGAGAACTTCATGTATGTTTAATGTATAATATGCTGTGATTACGTAGGTTGCTAGGAAAGTTTTATCGTATAACTTTATTATTTACAATTTTTCAAAATATTTGCCATCACAGTCAATACACTTCCTCATGCGATGAGACCTGTCGTCAAATGTGTGCTGCCATTTTCCTTGCGGGATTACTTCCCAAAGCCTCATGCCAGGCCCTGAGTAACTCTTCATCCGTCGAAAAACGACGCCCTTTCAATTTTTCTTTAACAAAAGGAAATAATCTGAAATCTGCAGGGCGCGAGATCGGGGCTATAGGGTGGATGACTTAAAATTTTAATTCTCGTCTGAGTTAAAAATTCCACGGTTTTTGCGACGCGATGTGCAGGCGCGTTGTCATGATGCAAGAACCAGCTGCTCCAGACACTTCTTGAGAAACAATTTTCGGCACTTAACCCACGTCGAAAATTGTAAAAAAATTACACGATAATCTCGTCTCTCCAAAGTGGACATTTTGCGATCTATCTCCGGTGACTGCTCTGTAATTACTGAAGCGAATGAAATTAATATTGGTGTGTGCGCACCTTATAAGATACTCCACCTAATGGTGCCTCTATTGTTTCGTTAGCAACGATGATTGCCGAGTACGACAAAACTTTCCTAGCAACCTACGTATTAACAGATTTCTTCTCATACATATCTTTTCACTAATAAAAAAGTGACAGCTAAACCCAGTTTCTCGACGAGATTCTTACAGAGAAAAGTTTTAGTTACTTTTTACTAATAATTTCATGAATAATGAAAACGTTTATTATTATGTACAGCTCTAATCAGATGATAATTTGCACAACTGTGAAATGATTTTGGTCCCTATTTTGTCAGATGATCTCAGTAAATTCGTGATGAAAACTCAATTATGTTACATACAATGTCTGCATTTTTGCTATAAATCAAAAGTCTGTGATTAGATTAGATCACAGGAAGAAATTTTTTGATCTCTCAGAGATTTTAATGGAATTATTATTTTGGTGAAAATTATAATACAAAATATGAGGAGGGTTGTTTAACAAGTCGAATTTCAAAGTACTCTTTCACAAATGTAAAATCGGTTGTTACTTCAAATATGTACATACTTGTCATTTCAGTAGTTTGTAGTTTCCAGCTATATATGTCATATATAGAGCACAGCGCAATGGTCAATGGTCACAGCGCAACGAGCCACCGTTCTCGAATTTTAATTGAAAAAGAATGTCCTTACTTCTGATTGGATTAATGTCTGTGATAAATTTTTCAAATAACTCGAGAACGGTGGCCCGTTGCCAACCATCATATATCATTGCTAAAACACAATGTTTACACTAAATTTGCTAAAATACAATGTTTATTTGGTGATGTGCTAAATGTAAATATTACAAGTGGGGAACAGATGGATATGCTAAATCATGCACAGGTTGGATTTGTGAGACTATAGTAACTATTAATATATATATATTAATAGTTATTATATTTTGTTTCAATTCATGAATTCCTGTCCTATGAAATTTCATAATCGGATTTAATACAGTTTTTACAGTGTTTCACTGGTATAAGTAGAATAAACTCATGACATCAACTTTTGCATATATTTTTAGCAACAGTGACTCACCCACATACTATAAAATACACCCTATTGCTAAGTATGTTATTTTATATATCCAATGCATAAACAAAAATACAGGGTGTTTCATAAAAAAATATGTTAATTAAAAGCTGCAAACATTTTTTTTGTTTTATTTATTTTTATTGTTTCGTTGTTATTATTGTTTTTTATATAGTATGGTTTTTATCAGGGCTTACGAGTAAAAGGTTTAGCTCCTTTTTGAGATTAAATCCCAGAGCTAAGTCATTTGAGAGGCGATAGGGTATAACTCCTATCACGAGCGATATATGCTCTGCAGAGAATACAATCTAATTGCGATGGGATTCAAACATACTTAGGTCGTTTAGCTCGCCTCGGGAGTTAAACCTGAGCGATACGCAAGAGGTTTTACTCCTCGAGCGAGTCAGCCGAGTCAGATGGTACGATTAAATCCTTCCAGGAGTTAAACCTTGAGCAGTGCGGCAGGGATTTAACTCCTCATATGATTTACGCATTTATAAGCGTGGCTACTGCGTGTTTACTGTGGGCACCGAACTTAAAAAAACTAGAAAGTCCACTCTAAGCTCCACCCACTAATGCACTCTCCTTGCCCCGTCCCGGATCTCATCGGTTGTCGGCGGCCGCGTTCATACCTTCTGTCGCAGCGTAAAGCTGAAGTTCATTCGAGAGTCACAGTTCACTATACCTGATGGATCCTATATTTATTGATATTTATGTGGCTTATGGTTCACAATTTATGAATTATGATTATTTAATAAAATATCTGACATCATAAGTGGATATTTAAAGACACTATTGTGCTTAAGAGGACATATATTTTTTTATTGGTCATTTATTGACATTTTGTGACTTGTGCTTTAAATGGGGGTGAATAACGAAAATATATATTTTCGCTATTGCCAACTGATTGCCATTCGCTATTGCCAAACAATTTTCATCATTTGAGATTATGTCTACTTATACAGAACATTTTATATCAAATATCAACCAAAGATGGTTTATAAATGAACTTAATAAAAAGTAAATTTAACGGAGTAAAAATAACAATTTTTGTGTTAATATTCAACGTGATTAAAAAAATATCATAAGAAAATCTTACCTTATTCTCTTAACAAGCAAACTACGCCAGAAATACCACAGAGGGTTTTGGGATCGATGTGATTTACTTGGATAAAGTTAAAGCGCGTAATTTGAATTATATATCTAGTTTATGCGAAATATCAGTCACCCCTTAAAATCAGTTTCACCCCACCTTATGGTATTGATCTGTACACCACCTAATGGGACGTCCCTGTAATGCTTGCATTATTTATCAGTATGTTTTAGTTAACTTTTTTAATACTTATTTTTTCATTTTTAAGTTTAATAAACTATTCTGGTTTTTTATAATATTTTCGTATTTTTCAATTCGTAGTTTTTTTCACAACTTCGTTCTTTACACTATTTCATTTCCAATTTTTTCTTTAATTTTTTGTGATTAGTCAATCCTTTCCGATATTCCGATTTCCGATATTATAATTACCGATATATACCATAAACTAGTTTATGTTCGGTGCCGATAAGAGAGTTAAACTCCGAGCAAGGAGTTAAACCTCATTGCACTTGCTGCTCTTCGAGTTTTACTCCTTTTATCGAAGTGAAACAACAAGGCGTGAGGTTTAGATCCTCATGTAGTCCCTCGCTCAAAGGAGTTAAACTATATAAAAGTTAAAGGTTTTGACTCGGTAGATGGATTCAATCGTTAGAGGATTTAACGATGAGGAGCATTTGCCTCGCTACCTCGGACATCTCGTGCTCACTCATAGAGTAAAATATGTTTTGATCAAGCAGTTAAACTTAAGAGCAACTCACTCAGGATTTAATCGTAAGCGTGGTTTTTATAGAGTTCGATATTTCACAAACAATAAGTTTTTTAACAGATCTATTAAAAAAAAATTGTTAACTCTAAAAAAAATAACGGAGAGAAAGAAGGTTGGAATTCTCACGAATCCACCCTGTACTGTTTCATCCAATGTATTGTAAATTTTTTAAATGTATATGGTTTAGTTGTTCCTTATTGTATTCTGTATTAATACTTTATTTTCTTAAACTCACGTATTAACATGCTGTTTCTCATTTGAATACTTGCTGTTCCTAGGAATTAAAATTGAAACATCAGAGTGGTAGAAAAATAATATATCTACATGGAACAATAGATTAGATTTAACTTGCACTTCACTAGATCATTTATATTAGCACTGTTTTTGTTTTCACATTTTTCATATTTTTTTACTTATAAGTAGGCTGGGATTTATAAGCTCTCCTTACCATTAATCGTTCTATCAATTGAAAATTATCTGTATATATAAAGTTCTCTCTTAGAGTATTATATCGTGTAATTCATCCATAATCATCATTTATTTCATATCATCATGGTTTGGTTTCGTGTGCAGGCTAAAGTTAACAGAAATACATCATACGTTAACAGAAACAGATTGTATCAGTTTGCATTTCACTTAGGGCAGCAGTGGCTATGTAATGCAGGAGTACCAACAAAAAAACGGGTAAGTCATGTATCAAAAACTATTTTTTTTGCATGTGATATTTAATGATATGTGAATAAATTTCATAATTACTTCATGAATAAAGTTTTTATATACATAGACAAATAAAAATTTGTGAATGTGTTGTATGGTAGATGGCACTACCAACCAATCAAATACAGATGACTTCCTTAAGACAGTTTTATGGTAACAATTTATTCATGAATAAATTCATGAATTTTCTTCAGGAAGAAATTTGACTAATTGTACCTACTTGTTCTTGGTATAATGGTCCAATGAAAAGTCCAATAAATTCGTGAATTTATTCACGAATATATTTACAAAATAGAACTTGTTTTAATTTTCAGTGAAGTTACCTTGAAATACAGGGAATCCAACATTACAATTATAACAATAAATTCATAGAGCGATAATAGCGACTTTTATGGTTATTCATTTTTGTTAGTGTGGGTAGCACTGCTTAAGTGACAGTAAATTCATGAATTTCTTCACATATGTAAAATTAACGTAATTCTACAACAAAGGACCACACACACAATACACAAGATTCTGGATACCGGTTAGATTTTCCGATTGACGGACTCTAGGGGTTTTTTAGGTCGCAGAATTTATTTTTCTGGTTTATTTGATCATATGAACCCTGTCAAGGGGTGAAATAGGGGTTGTAGGGGGTGAAAAAGGCATATTTAAAATGGATCAGATTTGAACATTCAAAACTATTTCTTAGAGATTTTTTTATCGCTTATTCTAGTTTCGGGTTCTATTTGATCTTATGCCACTCTTTAAGCTGTTGAAATCGGGATTGTACATGGTGAAAATGCTATATTTTTAAGGGAGATTGATTTAAGAGAACTTCCAAAACTGGTTCTGTTTTTTTTGTCATCTACACAATTTTTTTGTAGTCTATTTTATCGTATGCAATCTTTTAAGGGTATGAAATAGGTGTACATGGTTACAACGTGTTAAGAACTCGAAAAAAAAACACTAAAGGTTTTTACGATCAAATAAACCCCCATAAATGAAGGCGCCAACAAACACAAGATCAACTGGACCCAGAAAATAGAGTGACATACCAGGAAAACCTACCAAGAAACAGTTTTGATTTTCAAACCCGACCTTTTTTAAATATGCTATTTTCACCCTATACAACCCCTATTTCACCCCCTTACAAGTGTTCATAGACCAAATAAACAAAAAAAAAAAGAGTTCTGCGACCTAAAAAACCCCTACAGAGTCCGTCTCCGGAAAATTTAACCGGTATCCAGAATCCCGTGTATTGTGTGCGTTGTGCTTTACCCATTAAATCATAATTTTCTTCACGAATTTATTCATGAATAAATTGTTAACGTAATTTTAGGTCTTTAGTAATGTTTATTCTTTAGGAATGTCCTATTATGAACAAATTGATATTAAAAAAAGTCTTGTAATCTTTTTTGGTAAAGGTTGGTGTTTGAAACGTAATATTTACAATTATGGTATTTTACAGAAGAAACGGCGAAACAGACCTAAATTTCACAGAAAAAAGATCCATGTTGCTTCTAGACGACGAGCAAGACAGCAACAACTACTTCTGCAGCAACAGCTCGAGCTCGGATAGTGTAATTCAACCAGTTGCACTAAATAATTTGCCACTGGGAAACTTGTTGTCAGAGAATGAAATACAAGTATGTTTTTATGCACTTGAATATTAAATTTGTTGAATGTTTTACTTTCATAGTCAAAATTAAAGCTTTTGCAATAGTGTCACATAGTTTTTTATGATAAAATTTATCAGAAGGATTATTGTGTTGACATGATTTAAACAACGTAAAATAGAACTTAAAAATATATTTTTAAAAGATTCATAATGGTACTCTTTTCACGGATTGTACTATTTTATCATTTTGTAGGATTATTTGTCAGGTATTAATCTTTATGTGGATTTTACATTTTTCAGCTTTGCACAAACTTAAACATTCAACCCGTCCATTATGTTACAATGAAATCGCTATAATTCAGGTAAGTTTGACATTTTTTTCTGTCGCCTTGTTCATAAATGTGTTATTTGATTTTAAGGAAAATCTTATGCCACAAGATAAACATAGGAGTTGTAGCACAGACTCAGATACTCAAGATTCAAGTATTAAAGAAGCAGTTACACAGTACCTTAGCTACAGTGGTTGGTTATAGTTATAGGTCGAGAACTTCATTTACATTTATTGAAAAATTCAGAGCCTGAGTTATACAACAGGAAATTGGTTGGAATTGTAACGAAACACATCTGGAAGAATTTAATTTTCCTTAAAAATAAATTATTGTACTGTAATTTTTTAAATTTTGTTACTCTGATACATATATGTACGTATATTGTTACAAGGTTTTGTAATTTGGTTTGATCATTTGGAAAACTTTATATTGACCGTTCTAATTTTTTTTTCAGTATTGGTATTATTAAAATTTAACTTAACAAATCGCATAAAGTTTTAATAAAGTTGACGGTTTTCCAGTTTGGTGGAATATACCGTGATCTAGCTATCGTCTTCCAAGAAGCATGTATCAAGCGTGATACATTATCATTTGCTTTCACACAAATGTATTTCTTTAAATGTAGGTATACTATTAATTACTTATTTCAAAAGAAATAGTAGGAGATGTGACTGCATGATTTCTGTCCTCGTAATATTATAGAATGCGATATGTCGGAAATTGAAGATTGTGTATATGTTTAGCCTAAGAGCCAAAGTTGCCTCATTTATTCCGGCCGTTCAAAGTACCCGAAATATTGCTTTAATGTTTTCGAAAATTTGTTTTCTACATCTAATATTTTATAATGGCAAAGACGAATTTTATTTTTTCAAATGAAGCACCATTGCGAAGGAAACAAGTCAAGATGTAATTAGAAAATAGGTTGTTGCATTCAAGTCCACCACAATTCTTGACAGCTACCCCATTTATACAGGATTTATACAAAACTTGACACTTGTCACTCAATGTGATATTTCTGAAACCGGGATATCTATAACCATTAGAAGTCTTATCTGTAGAACGTGGACGGGCGTTTAGACGACTTCTTCTTAAAACGGGACTGTCAATCTGTTTGGGCCGCTATGTAGAAGGAAATGCAATGAGATGAAATGTAAATGCGTTTTTGCAAGGTAAAAATGTTCAGTATTTTTTCGTCCAGTTTCTGGAAAAACCACACTAGGCACTACAAAAAAGGACTACGTCGGATACTACGCGGCTGGGCAAGACAATTTTCATTTCTCTTAACATTTTTTGTCCGAATGATGGTTCGGCAGGAAGATTGAAAAAAAAACAGAAAATTTACACATACCAATTTATTGCATAATAAATTGTAGAATTTATTTTTCAATAAATTGTCCAATTTTAGTAACTGTTTACACTTTGCAATATTTGTAACAATTTATTGGCCAATTTCAAAACTGCCAACTCTCAAATGACTGAAACCTAAGAGTTATCATAAGTTTGTCCCTAAGAGAAACCGCTTATTTCATTATTAGGTTGGTACAATGAAATAAATGTAAAAAGTTACTAAATATCCCTAAAATAGGCCAATAAATTAGAGCAAGTTCTAAATTCTACAATTTATTGTGGACAATAAATTGGGCGCAATTTCTGTTTTACAAGTATTCCAATAAATTGAAGGTCAACTTGTATAATTTATTGTGTGAAAAATTGGTGTCAGTCAGTGAAAACAGTCATAACTGTTTACACTTTGCAATATTTGTTATAATTTATTGGCCATTTCAACACTGCCAACTCTCAAATGACTAAAACCTACGAGTTATCATAGGTTTGTCCCTAAGAGAAATCGTTTATCTCATTATGAGGTTGGTACAATGAAATAACTGTAAAAAGTTACTAAATATCCCTAAAATTGGCCAAGAAATTAGAGCAAGTTCTAAAATCTACAATTTATTGTGGACAAAATATTGGGCGCAATTTCTGTTTTACACATTCCAATAAATTGAAGGTCAACTTGTACAATTTATTGTGATGACTGTTTTACACACACCAATTTTTCTCACAATAAATTGTACAAGTTGACCTTCAATTTATTGGAATACGTGTAAAACAGAAATTGCGCCCAATTAGTTGTCCACAATAAATTGAAAAATAAATTGTAGAATTTAGAACTTGCTCTAATTTCTTGGCCAATTATAGGGATATTTAGTAACTTTTTAGGATTCAGTCATTAAGAGTTGGCAGTGTTGAAATTGGCCAATAATTTGTTTCAAATATTGCGGAAATGTAAATAGTTAGGTAAAAATATCTAAAATTGGACAATTTCTTGTGCAATAAATTGGTATGTGTAAAACAGTCTTGAGAAAAACTGGTGTATGTAAAACAGTCATAAAGGAATATGTCATTGTTTACAGGCACTAGTCGGAATATATAGGGCACTCTTGTCTCCTTGATTAAACATATACACAACGCTCAATTCCTGACATGTCCGTTCTATAACAATATAATAGAAATCATGCGCCTCGGAACTTGGATTTATTTAGTACAAAATATAATCGTTGATATTAGTTGAATTATTTAGAGATTATTTGGTAATGGTGATGTGTCAGTGCTACACTTTGAACTAGGTGACGATTAATGCCATTGCTATTATGCATATAAATTTATGGCTGCATATTATAGCACTCACCGTGGCAACGTTGTATTTCATGTGGTCATTTTAGGATGTATTAATTAATTTCATTGTGATTAAACATAGGTATATCATATTGATTGGATTCAATGGGTATATGCATTTTCTATTATCGAGTTAAATATGTATCATTTATAGAGACTGGTTGTACATTTAGTAGCATGTAAGTAAAAAAAAAAAGAATAAAACAAACAACGCCATACAGTGTTTAACTAAATACCGACAAGAACTGAAGCGTAACTAGGGAAGGCACTGAGGGCATATGCTCACCCCCCCCCCCCCCCTAAAATCCAATTCTAGTTATGCTACCGATGTATGTTTAAAACCAAAACAGGGAAGTAGATGAACCAAATCTTTTTAATCTTGCATCTAAAGCAAGTAAGAAAATCTAAATTGGTCCATCCTATTACCATTTCTATTTAAGGCATTTTCTGAGGAACAATTTGTAACTTTTTGTTTTAGTAATATATAAGTAAATAGAGTGTATTTAGGAATGTGTTACCCGATGTGTGAAGTCCGATTAGGTTTTACGCATTTGTTTTATATTAGCTAAATTTGGTTGTAACACACATAATAGTTACTTTTTTATAATATCCATATGGAAGTAATAAAAAACTCGCAAATATTGGAATTAGATAAAGAGGAATAATAAAGCAAGAGTTACAATCTAATTAGAGCCGATATCTAGCCTTTAAATTAGAAAAACGCCTTTAAATTAGTGGTGAGAGAATTCAAATGAAAAATAACATCCGTTTATTTAACACTCTGGAGGTCGCTAATCTGTGAGATTTATAGAATATAATTAGATGAATGTTTCTAATAACTAAAGTTGGCATATGATACCGCAACACATAAGCAACTCATGTAACGTGATGGGAGTCGTCTCAATTCGTATTGATTTCAGTAGTCCCGTGATAGCTGGTGCTGTTGTACAACCTCTGCTATATGTAATATATTGAATAGTGTGATATAATTTTTAATAAATTATGGCAAACATGTGTAAGGCTAATAGTTACTGCATGTACTACATTTATGATTTTACTAGTTACTTCATGTACTACCTTTGTGGCGCGACTCGTTTGCGTCAAGCTTATTAATGACATTGTTCATACCGATGGCTTTGTGTAGCTGTGGGTGGGGATCTAACAGACAAGAAAATTCTCTTTTATCAGCTGGGCCTCTACATTGAATACTGCACAGTTGTTCTGCTCAGTACTCTAATTGTATTTGACATATACTGTGACTGTGTCTGTGGTTGTTATGTAATTCACTATATTTTGTTTGTCTTAAGTGACAAGTTCAAGTGATATTGGAAGAGTTGAAAATAATATTTGAATCTGACAAAGAAAATGACAAGGATAAGCTTGAAAATGGTGATATATTACAATAGGTGTGCACAGATCTTTACATCTAAAACTTCATGATCAAAAACAAAATCTGTATAAATCCAGTAGATATCCGGAAGAGATCCTGCCATGCGTCAGACATTTCATTTATTCAAATACTTAACGTAACGTAACGTATTTTGGTTTTTGTTTTCAAATATTCGATCGATAAATAATCTGAAGTTTGATGAGTTTAAGGTTAAATCTCACTAATGAAAAAAATATGTTTTTAGCAATTTATAGTAAACTGTTACTGTATTAAAATATAAGTAGTTCGTGGGTGATAATCATATCGAAATAAAATCAAAGCAATGAAATACATTAAATAAATAGTAAAAAGAACTGTATCGTAAAAACTTATAAAAAAATAAAACAACTGTAATTGGCTTTAATCAATAAAGCCGGCAGATCCGGGAGGCGGGCCATAACCGTACGCGTCATTTTATGCACTCTGTCAGCGAATGGTCGCTTTCTACCCTTCCGTGGCGTCGACATTTTCGTTATAGGTAAAAATAATGCGCGATTTCAAGTAAATGCTTAGAACGGTAAATATAAACTGACTCGCATCGCCCGCCGTGCGTTCAGCCGGCTGTGACTCATGCACAAAAGCTTGCATCTAGTGGCGTCTGTCAGTCGGAAAAAACCCAGAAAAATGAATTCGATTTCCCCGGATCGAGAGAACCTCCCTTCCCCGTTTTCGAGGATGCTGAATGCCGGCCGGTGTCAGAATGTCTGTTTGGGATTGCGCAACCCCCCAAAAAAACGGCCAAAAACCACCCTCCTACATCATTTCCTTGTAAAAAACGGCTTTTTCCCCGTTTTTGAGGATGCTGAGCACGGTGGTGGTGTTGAAGATGACCTCCGACCCTCACCAACCTCCACTGGTCTGAACTCACCCCGAAAGGGGTTATTCTTTATTTTTTTTATATCAGCGACAAAACGTCTGTCGCCCCGTTTTCGAGGATGGTGAACACGGTGGTGGTGTTCAATATCCCTTGCGACCCCCAGCAACCCCCCCACCAGCCAAAATTCACCCCGAAAGGGTATTTTTTTATACCCTTTAAAATGTCTGTCCCCTCCGTTTTCGAGGATGCTGAGCACGGTGGTGGTGGATGATTTTTTTTTCAAATCTTCAATCCCCAAATCAATAAATAAATCACCCCTTTCGGGGGTGAGTTTTGGCTGGTGGGGGGTTGCTGGGGGTCGCAAGGGATATTGAACACCACCACCGTGTTCACCATCCTCGAAAACGGGGCGACAGACGTTTTGTCGCTGATATAAAAAAATAAAGAATAACCCCTTTCGGGGTGAGTTTAGACCGGTGGAGGGGTTGGTGAGAGTTGGAAGTCATCTTCAACACCACAACCGTGCTCTCAGCATCCTCGAAAACGGGGGAAAAGGCGTTTTTTTTTTTTACAAGGAAATGATGTAGGGGTGGTTTTTGGCCGTTTAGGGGGGTTGCGCAATCCCAAACAGACATTCTGACACCGGCATCGTGTTCAGCATCCTCGAAAACAGAGTGGGGGAGGTACTCTCGATCCTGGGTAAATCGAGATCAATGTTTGTCCGATTCACAGATGCCACTAATCACGCCACTGGGCCGCCGCGCTGACAGCCGGCTTTATTAATCAAGAATTAATCAGCAAATGAAAAATGAATATCTCCATCATTACATTAAATGCAGAACCTCGCCTACATTTGTTATTTGGTGCCATCTATTATTGTGAAGACCAACTACTATTTGTAATTTTGCAAGACAGTCAGTTATCCTAGATCTCTTATTAATATTGGCAAACGCTCCACTTCATTTCCTTCCTTTCATCAAGATTCAACTGAAAAATTTAAAATGAAAATTGAAACATACGAAATATTGTAAATATTACAATTTCATTCTTGCATTTTCTCTTCATTTTTTACAGCATGGTATGCCTCTGCTAATATTCTTTTCTTCCAATCTTCATAAGGCTCGACTTCTTCTTTACATTCTTTCCCCTGATTTGTTTTATTGTCTTAAAAATAAAATATTTTTCTTAAGTTATTGTAGGTAGAATGTACTGCTGGTATTAGCTTTCTTTACTTCATTCATACAGAAAATAGTATTAATAGTAAGGTTACAGTAATAATTATAACGAGCCATTCAAAAAAAATGTCATCAAATCTGGCTATAAACGAGAGATGGATATAGCGAATATGTTGAAGATCGAAGCTAAATTTTATTGTAAAATTTTTGACAAGTGGATGTCACAACTGTAAAATAAATAATGTCTGTCACATAATGGGTGTGTTCAACAGGGCTGGGCTAACACTGAGGTAAGCGGTAAATTTTTGCAGACCGTTAGACCAGCGATCTACTTAGCGGTCGCCATTTTTTCTAGCCAAATTTATTTGTGCTAGATGAGGCAGCGGTATTTTTGACAGGTTTCAAAAATCAACTTTATTATTTTTAAAATATTCTGAAACTACGTCTAAGGCGAAAGCATCTAGTGTACCGTCCAACGTGACCGTCCATTTCTCCAATTTCCGCTATCAATATACCAATAACAACATGATCCTCCTTTTCTATCTGAAATAAAATACCAAACCAAAGATGATATATTAAACAAACTTGAGCAAGCAGTACTTGTTGTATAGTATTTACTTAAATACATAAAGTAAATAATGTAGTACTGACACAAAACAGTTAAAAAGCATTGACTCTTTGTGATAAATATACGGGTTTGTTTACCTATGGGGTATGTATATACAGTGGGTTATGTATATACAGTGGCGGTCACATAATTAGAAACGGCATTGTTTTAGCATTACTTATGCACATTATGTCATTTAGTTTTTAACCCGTCCCAACAATTATACATATATACAATAAACATGCGTTCTAAAGCGAATCAATTCGTAACTTATTTTGTGCTCCATCCGTCTCAGTTCAACTTTTCTATTTATAATTGCCATGCAGATTATATTCACATTTCACAACGGGTGTCGGACATACTGTTTTCCATCGGATCCTAGTGAAAACAGTATGTCCGACGCCCTCCGAAATGTGAATATAATCCGAACCATACAACCATAACGTTAAAACACGGAGGCGGAAATGTCGTCATCTGGGGTTGCTTTTCCTGGAGAGGTGTAAGCTCCATACATCGCATAAAGGGAATCATGGACCAGTATGTGTATATTAACATATTGGAAAATATTCTGCAAGTTATGTTTATGCCTGTTACGTGGAAGCTTGTTCAAGACAATGATCCCAGACGTACTGCGAAATCTGTAAAACAGTGGTTAATTAACAACTCCGTATATATTATTGACTGGCCATCTTGTAGCTCTGACCTCAACCCCATAGAAAATCTATACTAAAACAGCGTATATAACTATAGTAAAACAGCGAGTTTGTCAGCGTCAGTTTAAAAATTTTGATGAATTGTATGAAGCTGTTAGAGAGGCCTGGTACTCGATACCTGTAGAGTTATGTCAAACTTTGATAAGCTCTATGGGTACGAGATACACAGAAGTAATAAAGAAACATGACTATCCAACAAAATATTAATGTATGTTACATAGTTTCTTGAATAATGAACATATTTCTATATCGTTTCTAATTATGTGTCCTTCAAAAATGGTAGGTAAATGGCAATTATAAATATAAAAGTTGAACTGAGACGGATGGCGCACAAAATAAGTTACGAATTGATTCGCTTTAGAACGCATGTTTATTGTATATATAATTGTTGGGACGGGTTAAAAACTAAAATGACATAATGTGCATAAGTTATGTTAAAACAATGCCGTTTCTAATTATGTGACCGCCACTGTACATGCCCAGGCTCATAATAGTTCGGCCACCAAACATTTTCAACTACATATTATCAAATTATGGAGTTGCAAACAATTACGAAAAATATCGATAAAATCGCCTTAACTTTATTAAAATATACTTTCATCTTACAGAAACTACTCTAATCTACTTGACGAATAAATAAGGTTATTAATTTAAGATCAATAATAGAAAAAATGTCTTTTTTTGCTCGGCCAACTTTGATGACGTTTTTGTTTGGATGGCTCATTATTATAAATCTCATGTAATTTAAAAAATATTTTCATCTTATATGTAAACCACAAAACACAAAAATAATTATAATGTAAACACACTAGAACATGGAAAATTAAAAAATGAAAACTGCCAATGGAATACAGATAAACAAAACATAGTGCACACTAGTGCTGTATGGTAATTGGTATTAACAAAAAAAGTTTAGGAAAAAATACCTTTAACTTCCATTATTTCTTCGTTTTCATTATTCTTGAGATTCTTTTTTGGCAATCCAACGCTTAGAGTCTCAACCAACTTGTTAAAATCGTTTAGCAATTCTTTCCATTGGGAAGGCCTTAAGTGGCTCATGGCTATAAACTGTGACTTTTGAATTTTTACATTTTTCAGTCTGCAAATTTATAATGTAAAAAAAGTAAATAATATTAGTATTTATCTGAAAATTCTAACGTAGAAAAAACATTAAATAGAAGATTTATGTTTAACTAATGGTATTGATATACTGATATTTATTTACCTACAAGCTGTAAAAACAGCAGCTGTGACATACTGTGGGTGTTCCATATCTTTCAGTTGAGCTTTGTTAATTTTGTATTTCTCTAAAATTTCTTCTGCCATATCCTTTACAACTGTGCAGCCAAATTGAACACATACGTTAGATATTGTCAATGGTTTGTCTAAATCTAGTATTTTTTCGACTGTATGTAAATTGTTCTGGTAAGCCGACTTTTTTTAAACCAGATAATTTTATGGCAGTTTCCTAAAAAAATATACATATAACCACAAATTGTCCAACTCGGTTTGTCTGTTATTACCTTATCGAAGCTTATTCCTAGAAATGAAGTACTTAAATCGAGGCACAGTACTATTTTTGCGCTTTCACTTAAAGTTTTCACCGATCCTTTGGTAAGAAGTATTCGTAGAAATTCTTTTTGCTTTTCTGCAACACAAAATTTTGTATATACATTTATATAAGATAATTATATTTATTACGATATTATTGAATCATCCATACATCCCAATCGTTCGGCTGTGTTTACTAAGCTATTATATTCATTAGCCATTTTTTAAATATCACAAAATATCTGAATTTAAAAATGTTGTGCTAGGTTATGTCACAAAACATTTAAATAGAGGTTATGTTTAGTGTTGCGAAAATTCGAATTAAATAATTCGACTAATTCGATAGTTAATTAAAACTAACTAATTCGATTATCTAATTCGATATATCGAGATAAAAATTAGTAGTATTTATTATTTAGTAGTAGTACTCCGACGGGAAACGGAATTACGAATTATTGAACTAATTATTGAGGTCGAGTGTAGCCAAAGGGTCAAGTAAAAATGGAAATACTCGGGGAATGCGGTTGTCGTTGGCTGTAGTGACCTTTTTTTTTTTTGACTTCTTTTTATCTGCAGCCATCGCCCCTCGCTATAATTTAAATTTATAATTCTACTAATAATAATTCGAATTATTAATTCGAAATATGAATTATTACTACTAATTCGATAGTGAAAATAATTCGATTATTCCCAACACTAGTTATGTTCACAAAACATCGGTTACGTTTCTTGGTGTCATGTGTCATGCATAAAGAATATTTGGTTTCTTTATGGTGTCATGGTATCAGTTGAGAGTCCATAATATGTTTTGTGGTCCATAGCACCTATTTACACTGGAGTCTCCAAAATTTGGCCCTCCAAAATTCGTTTACCTCCACAATTTGGCGAAAAAGCTCTGCTCCTGTGCGGCGCGCTATTTGAAATCCTTGCAACATTAGTTTATTGAATAGGAAGCAGAATTATATTTAAAAACGCGATATTCCTTTATATTATGGGATCCTTTATGTGTATTAATAGAACCCTTACAATTTTTGGCTCCATTACTAAAAATTTACTAAAAATTTGGTCCGCACACTCCTACGTACATTTTTCACGCCGGGAAAACAACAAATAAGTACAGTCTCACTTGACATTAAGCACCAATGCCGTGACTTTTCAGTGGCTGTGGTGGGGTACCCCTCTTGAAGCCAAATTCTGGAGACATTCTGTTCCCGAGCTACGCCGAATTTTGGAGACTCCAGTGTAAAACGGTTTTATTATAAATCGGTGGTCCATAGCCGGTCCGGTCCATTCACGGTATACGGTATACATACAGTGAGCTCGTAAAGTTTGGAATAAATTCGATAAATCGTTATTGAAGGGTTTTCACAGGAAATCCTCGGACACGTCAACTTTACTTTATAAAATGTCACTTTTTTCAGCCATCGACTTTTTTGTTTTGATTGTTTTTGAGCTATGACGTCATCGGCAATTTTTTTAAATGGCAACCCATATTTTTTTCGACGGATTTCGACAGAACATATTTTTCTGAGTACATATCACCGAGATTTAGAATCTAAATCTCGGTGGTACATATGTACGAATATGTCAAAAACGTACGACCACGACCTTCAAGATGGAAGTTTTCGAGATATGTATTCGGTTCCAAAGTTTCAAGAATGGATTGATTATACAAGCGATGACAAAATACTAATCATTTATCAAGGAAGCGCTGGAAAAATTACAGTTTTGACAGTTTTCAGAATTTTGAAGTTTGTTCTCGCAAGTTTGTGTTTTATTTTATGTTGAAATCATTATTCCATTATAATTCATTTTATGTGAAAATGGTCCGTCGTTTGAGTGAAAGGGAAATAATCGAAATTTTGATCATGATCGGTTATGGGGACAGAGCTCGCACACAATTAGAAGTTTGCCGTTTATTTAACAACAAATATCCAAACAGAGAACCAATTACACAGTCCACCGTTAGCAAAATAGAACAAAAGTTTTTAGAAGTGGGTCATGCGAGAGATCGCCCTGGAACGGGTCGTCCACCAGTACAAGAAGATGTTAAATTGAATGTTCTACTAGAGCTTGAAGAAAATCCCCATTTACCCACCCGCCAAGTGGCGGCAAACAACGGAATAGTTCTAAGCTCCGTCTTGAAATATTTGAAATTGTACAAATGGCATCCGGATACAGTGGTTTTGGTCCAAGAATTAAACGAAGATGATCCTGACCATAGGTTATAGTTTTGCTAAACCATGTTGCAACGCCTGATTGATGACGACGGATTCTTACGCAATATTGTTTTTCTGATGAGGCTACCTTTTATCTCGGCGGCACAGTAAACCGGCAAATCTGTAGATATTGGTCTCCACACTGGAAAATGGAAACTCGTAGTCAGTTTCCACAAAAAGTTAACGTTTGGGCTGGCATTGTAGGTAGCCCTATTTTGGGCCCATTTTTCATTGAAGGCGCATTAACAGGTGAAAAGTATTTGGAATTTTTAAGAGACGATTTAGGCCCTGCACTTGCGGTGCTTTACCCAAATGAGGTAGATCCATATCTGCCCAATAACACAATATGGTACCAACAAGACGGTGCACTACCCCATTTTGCAGTGATCGTTCGCGACTATTTAAACCAAGTATTTGCCCACCTTTGGATTGGTCGCAGGGGAACTATCGAATGGCCCCCCTAGATCTCCGGATCTCACTCCCTAGACTACTTTTTATGGGGCTATTGAAAGAGCAAAGTCTATTTCAATAGACTAAACACCATTGAAGAATTAAAGGACAGAATTCGCAATGAAATTCGAGCCATTCAACCCGATACTCTTTTAAGGTTCTGCAGGAGTTTCAGTGGCGGATGGGATATTGCCAAGAAGTGAATAGAGGTCACTTTGAAAATTTACTCTGATTTTTTTGTTTACTTTAATTATTCATCATTTGTACAGAAACTTTTTTCATTTGTTAAAATTGTTGGTGATTTATTATTACTTAAAAAATTAAACAAATTACTCCTAAATCTTTCAAAATGTTCGTTAAGCTATTCAAATAAACAAATTACTCCTAAAATCGTTTAAAATGTTCGATAAGCTATTAAAAAGCTTGACCCACCCGATAGCTTGTACATGGTACATTTTAGAAACGGAACCGAATATCTCGAAAACTTCCATCTTAAAGGTCATACGTTTTTAACATACCTATTCGTACTCAGAAAAAATGTACTCTGTCGAAATCCGTCGAAAAAAATATGGGTTGCCATTTAAAAAATTGCTGATGACATCTTATCTCAAAATCAATCAAAAACAAAAAAAGTCGATGGCTCAAAAAAGTGACATTTTATAAACTAAAGTTGACGTGTCCGAGGATTTCCTGTGAAAACTCTTCAATAACGATATATCGAATTTATTCCAAACTTTACGAGCTGTATGTATAGAAGGTATGATATTTAGACAGACGGTTGAAATACGTACCGCTTTGCGCATGACGTCACCTTGTGCCCACGATCCCAATATTTGCCATAAGAAGTCGTATTATTTTCCTTTATATTTTTGCTATTTTTCATTAAACTTATTATTTATGTAGATATGTTACATATGTGGAGATAAGTTTTGATAAATATCGACCGTGAAATTGCAACGATGAAATAATTTATATACAATAATTTATTGAATAAGTGTTTTAGAAAGTGTTTTGTTCATGAAAGGATGTTTACCCGCGAAAACGAAATTCAAGAGTTTAATTTTCTTGAATGGATGAAACAACTATGTAAAACAAATGTAATACAAAGTTTTATCCACAATCAGAGCAAATATCATCTGAATTTAATTTATAAATAATATAGGTATCTCACTGTCACGTCGAGTGGCATTTTAAAAAAGTCGTGTCAACTTGGTAGGCGGTCTGTTGGTTTCTATACTTTATAACTTTAATTCACTAGTGGATGCCACTTTACACAGTTTAATGAAAATAAAATACAGCTACTTTATAAAATGATTGTGGCTAAAAAACAATATTTGTGTTGCTGTTTTTAGAAACAGATATGATCCAGGCAGTCCATATGATTACGGATTTCAATAACTAATAAACATGGATTTTTCTGTTTCTATCACTTTTTTATATATTTATTCAACACTTACAGTAAAGTGATTTAAAGAAATATTATTTTTCAAATAAGTAATAAATTACTGATTTGAATAGATATCCGTTTTCAATATACCTACCATCTAAGATAATTGTTGGTCAACACTTTAACTATTGTTAAATATAGATATTCTAATTATTTTATTACATGTTTAATTTGAAATATGCACTTATGTTTTGCCAGTAGCAAACAGTTTTTCTTATTCTAAAGAGATATGTCTTAGGTAAAGCAGGAGTTGTCAAAATTTTTTTATAAAGTAATAAAAAATAATAGTGTTTATTGAGATAATACCAGTGGCGGTGCGTGATATTTCAGTTAGCCATATCTTGAAAACGACGCATGGGACCCACTTCACTTTTTTAGGTGATGACTATACACCTCTTACAGAAAGGATTTATAGTGAAAAAACCGTCAGCAAAGTTTGCGAAAAAATTTCAAAAACACTGGAGCACTCCCTGGGTTCTCAGTAACGCTCTGTGGGATATTTGCAGTATATTTTTTTTTCATAATCTAGAAACAAATATAAGTAGACGTTTTTCGATTTGTTGCAAAATATTTTTTTTTGCAAAAAGTTATGGCCATTTTAATTTTAATTTTATAGGAACATTTTGTTTCCCAAAATTAAAATGGCCATAATTTTTTGAAACAAAAAATATTTTGTAACAAATCGAAAAAACGTCTCCTTATATTTGTTTCGAGATTATGAAAAAAAATATATACTGCAAATATTCCACAGAGCGTTACTGAGAACCCAGGGAGTGCTCCAGTGTTTTTGAAAATTTTTTCGCAAACTTTGCTGACGGTTTTTTCACTATAAATCCTTTCTGTAAGAGGTGTATAGTCATCACCTAAAAAGTGAAATGGGTCCCATGCGTCGTTTTCAAGATATGGCTAACTGAAATATCACGCACCGCCACTGGATAATACAATTATTGTTAAGAGTAAATACAATAAGATCCTTAGTTAATAATTTATAATAATACAATAGTTAATAATTATAACCTGCCATAAGATCCTTAGGTAACAAAGATAGTTTTAGGTCCTAAATAGTAGGATAGGATATAGTAGGTATATAAAATTATCTTTACAACTAAAATGGATATGTTCGGAAATTGTTTTATACAGATGAATAGCTTTTAGTGGCTATCCTGTCCTGTATATAATTATTACAACATAATAAAAACACAGATAAGGAAGTTTACTCAAACAAACCTTTTAAAATTTGTTCCACAGTTTTCTTGTCCTGCCGTTTTATCTGCCGTTGTACTCGATCAGACTTGCTCGGATTATTTTCTCTATTGGGAAGGTTTTTTGATGGAACAGCTCTTTTCTTCAAAGATCTGAATCTTTTCTGTTGATATCCGAGCCATTCATATCTTAGATTTCGCTCATAATCTTCGTCAACAAAGTGATTTGAACAAATTCTGGCATTATTAACATTGAATGTATATTCGCGTTTATACAGATGCCTCCACTTTGCTTTCAATTTTCAAACTTGAAATTGTTTTTAGAACGATTGTTCGTATTATAACCGTATACAGCACACCTCATTTTAACAAATGTTTGCTCTCAAAAATATAAAAACTAGCACAAACTTATCAAGTTGCCTTCAAAACACATTCCTCGGCTGACAAAAGTGGGCACAAGCTGACGTCACAGTCATGGCGCCCGGCTGCGCGATATCATACCTTCTCTATTTGTATCACCGATTTATAATAAAACAATATATACATCTCGGTGATTTGTATACCGTGGTCCATAGTCCATAGCAGTATAATTTGGACTCCACAATGGATATCTACAATTTTTTTCAGTGTTAGCTGTCTTAGGTATGTACGATTTTATCAGAAGAAAGATCATTCTCTAGTCATTAGTTTTATGTGAAAATATACCATATATCTTCACAATGATTGGCTTTGCATAGTTTTCTCTTCTAATTTGTAATTTTCTATATAATCTAGAACTAAAATAAAAGATCATCTTAACTTCGTGTTTGGGTGTTTCTTAGTTTTGATTTCATAAATTTGTAATTTATATTGTTGTCCAAATACGTAGTATGTATTGCCAATGTTTTTTTGAGTTAAAAAAATACATGGGAAGTTGTTACCAATGTACACTCGACAACCGTATATCCGAACTTTTCCGTTCCGCAAAGTTCCACATTTCCGAACTCTCTTCACCTCCGGATAACCGAACTGAAAATTTGGCCCTCCAAAATTCGTTTACCTCCACAATTTGGCGAAAAATCCCTCCGCAATTCGGCATTTTTCTATCCCCACTATTACCACGAGCTCTTTGCTCCTGTGCGGCGCACTATTTGAAATCCTTGCAACATTAGTTTACTGAATAGGAAGCAGAATTATATTTAAAAACGCGAAATTCCTTTATATTATGGGATCCTTTATGTGTATTTATTGAACCCTTACAAGTTTTGGCTCCATTACTAAAAATTGACTAAAAATTTGGTCTGCGCACTCCTACGTACATTTTTCACGTCGGCAAAACAACAAATAAGTACAGCCTCACTTGACAGTAAGCACCAATGCCGTGACTTTTCAGTGGCTGTGGTGGGGTACCCCTCTTGAAGCCAAATTCTGGAGACATTCTGTTCCCGAGCTACGCCGTATTTTGGAGACTCCAGTGTAGTAACCTATTAATAGTTATTAGAAGTACCGCTACCTATCAATAGATGGCACAGTCTATTTGATATAACCGAAGGTGAACAAAAAGCCATGGAATGAATGTAGTATTCATTATTAATTTTTCATTATTGTTGGCTACTGTTCATGTTCTTTGAAATAAATAAATAATTGTTTATAAAAATAATTTTAATTTTCAGCTATACAAAATACCTATATGTATCTTGCGAAAGATCCCTATTTAGTTTTAAATTCCGAGCGCTTTTTCGCTTGAGTTAATCAAAGTTGCCATAATTAATTGGTATCTAAACCCCTAAATTAAAATAAATTCACAATAAAATAAAATAATGCAAACATGCAAAAAGGTAGGTAGTAGTTACTTTCGTGTATTATACTTATGACGTGTACGCCTCTGTGGCGCACTCCGTTTCGGCCAATTTAGTTTTTTTCGGTCAATTTGTAACAAGGATGTATGTAGCAATTGAATCAAGTGGAATGGAAAATTCAGAGAAATTCGAGGCAATGATCTTCTAAAAATAATTTTGTCATAATAGGACAGCGGGTTAAAAAAGTATAGAGTGTAAAGTTTCACGTATTTAAAGCATATAGTTATAGACATTACATGAGTCTGGGAAAACATTGTTTAACCATATTTAATGTAAAATAAAAGATACAATTTTTACATTTTCAATCAATATCTCGAAAAGTATATTACGCATCTTTTTAATATTGTTACGAACGCTGGGCCAGTCCGCCCCTGCCTCCCTCGATACCAGCCGACCGCCTCGTCTGATAGACGTATGTGGAAGCGCCTGGAGAGATCGCGGCGGCTCGCGAAGTCGAACTGCCCGGAAGCTTCGAGATATGTCCGCAAGGAGATATAACGCGGGGTTTCGACGCGGGACAGTTTAGTTCCTATTTGAATACCGGCGCGGCTTTCCGTACAACGCTCTAATATAAATTGTATAAAAATAAATTAGTGTAGTTAAAGTGTTAGTCCGTAGTTGTAGTAATTAAATAAATAGTGTTAGTATAAAAGTGCGAGTTTAATTTTTCACACCTCACGAACCAGAAATAAATAAAACGTTACATTGGTGTCAGGTGTTGCGTGTGAAAAAAAGAACAGTAATAAAAACATTTAGATAAATAAATTCGCGATAAATAAATTAAGTGAAATGGCTTCAAAACAAGTGTTTTTAAAGGACCTTAAAGTGGCGGATTTAAAAAGGGAACTTGAAGAACGGGAGTGCGAGACGACAGGGAAAAAGGCCGATCTGCAAAATAGACTTAAAGAAGCTCTGGAAAATGAAGGTGAAAACCCTAACACATATTTATTCGAAATTGCCGGCGATATAAATTCGGCGTTGCAAAGTTTAGAGAAAAAATTTAGAAGAGAAGCTTCTAGAAAATGCCACCAAAATGCAACAGGAACTCCAGGAAACGTCTGGAAACTTAAGAGGGATGGAGCAAAGGTTGGTCGAAAATGCTACTCAAATGCAACAGAAATTTGAGGAAACGTCTGGAAACTTAAGAGGGATGGAACAAAAACTAATGGAAAATCATACAACTTTAGAAAAGAAAATTACGGAAAATTCTAGTTGGCTCCAGAAACAAATGGACGGCAAATTTGGGGAAATAGAAAATAAATTAGTTACCGTAGAAGAAGAATTCCAGAATAAGTAGAGAGAAAAATCGCAACGCTGAGTTTAGGAAGTGGGGAACAACAACAAGTGGTCAATACCGCTCTGAAGTCACCTGGTAGCGACATCGACAGGTTGAGTAAACCCGAGTTGAGCAGTCACGTGGAAATTTCGAGAATTCGCATGAAACCACCACAGTTTGATGGTAAGAGCTCATGGGTTAATTATCTACGACAATTTGAGGCTGCAGCGAGGGCAAATGGTTGGTCGTTGGCAGAGAAGGCTACAGCGCTGACGTTGGCGCTACGTGGTGACGCCACAGATATATTACAGACGCTTTCTCTTGAAGAACAAGATGATTACCATCAACTAGTTAAACACTTCGAAATGCGTTATGGTCAGTCCCATCTCGAGCATGTCTACCACTCGCAGTTGAAGAACCGCTATCAGAAAAGTAACGAATCGCTGCAGGAATTCGAAGCGGATATAGCGCGGTTAGTTCGTTTGGCGTATTCATCTACGCCGGAGAACGTTATGGAGCGACTAGCCGTGCAGGCATTTTTAGACGGTCTGCGTGATACTGAGACCCGTCAAGCTCTGACTCTCGCTCGTCCCAGCAAGTTGGTGGATGCTTTGGCGCGAGCTTTGGAATTCGAAGCTGCTAAACAGAGTTGCAGAGGTCAAGCTAAGGTCCGTAGGATGGAGGAAGGTGTTGAAGAAGGAACCTGCAATGAAGCAGAAATTAGGCGAGTCGTCGAGGGCATGTTGGAAAAGAGGCAAATTCGGTGCTGGAATTGCGGTAAGGTTGGACATGTCCGTAGTCGCTGCCCTAGAAATAAGGAAACGTCACCCTCGTCGGGAAACTAAAGGAGGTTGACCGTAGGGGGCAATCGTCAACCTCTAAGAAGCAAGCCCCAAAGAAAACAGCACGCGTAGCATCTCTTCAACACCCGTCTAATAGTGTTTTTGTCGATGGACTAGTCGATGGAAAAGAAAGACTGTTGCTATTAGATACGGGTGCAACGAGAACTATCATTAGACCAGATATTGTTGGAACAGCAGCAAGAATTACTCCGACCAGCTGGCGACTGCGTACTGCAACTGGAGATCCCGCTACCATTCGCGGTGAGACCAACGTCACAATTGCCATTGGAAACGTGTCGTTTGAACATCGAACACTGGTAGCTGAAATTGAGGATGAACTTATTCTTGGAATGGACATTATGAACACCAAGGGATTTGAACTGGACTTACAATAAGGATACTGGACAAGAATAATGTTCTGAAAATAAATGGCGAGGAAATCGTACTACATCGAAAGACGGAGGAAACAATCCGAGTTGTACTGGCAGAGGATACGGCAGTGCCAGAACGAAGTGAAATGATCTTGGACGCTCATTTGGACGGTAACCCGTGTGTTGGAAATATAATGATGTTTGAGCCAAGATCTCACGACGGCGAGGTAGCGAGAGGAATAGCTGTGGGAAAAGCTCTGTTGCTGACCGAGAAAACAGTACCGGTGAGAATAATGAACCTGAATCATCACCCAGTAAATCTAAGAAAAGGAATCGTTTTAGGGTACTGTTCCTCGGTTTCCTCCGTCATCCGAAAATTAGATGCTCAAGAAAATTCAGTTACAGAGATACAAGTTCAGAAGATTACAGGCGAGTTAGCAAACCTCCTATCATCGTCCTCAAGATCCTTGAGAAGTGATCAAACGACGAAGCTAAGGGAGTCTGATTACTAAGTACGAAGATATTTTCGATGATGGGCAAGGTGGAAAGGGCAGGACAAATGTAATCCGACACAAAATTGACACGGGCGACGCTCGGCCCATCCGACAAACAGCAAGAAGATTGCCATTAGCGAAACGCGAGGAAGCCGATAAAATCGTGCAGGACATAGAAAAAGATGGGGTCATTGAACCATCTAATAGTCCGTGGGCTTCACCAATTGTATTGGTAAAGAAGAAAGATGGCTCTACCAGATTTTGTGTGGATTACCGTCAATTAAACAACGTGACAAAGAAAGACAGCTATCCATTGCCTAGAATCGATGACACCTTGGATACTCTAGCAGGATCAAAGATTTTCTCAACCCTAGATTTGAAGAGTGGATATTGGCAAGTAGAGTTGGCACACCGGGATCGAGAGAAAACTGCGTTTACTCTGGGTACAGGACTATGGCAGTTTACCGTAATGCCGTTTGGATTATGTAACGCTCCGGCAACCTTCGAGAGGCTGATGGAAACTGTGTTAAAAGGACTCTCTTGGAAGACATGTCTTGTGTACCTTGACGACATCATCGTGGTTGGAAAATCCTTTGAGGATCACATGAAAAATCTGGAGGAGGTCTTTCAACGTTTGCGAACCTCTGGCCTAAAGCTTAGCCCGAAAAAGTGTCATCTATTCTAGAAGGAAGTGAGGTATCTGGGCCATGTTGTTTCCAGTCAAGGAGTGGCAGTGGATGACCAGAAGATCAAAACAGTGCGAGAGTGGCCAGTACCCGGCAATAAGCATGATCTACGAAGTTTCCTCGGGTTATGCACTTACTATCGTCGATATGTGCCCGGATTTGCCAATATTGCCAAGCCACTGACTCGACTCACGGAAGGAGAAAGACGGTTCCAATGGGACGATGAATGCAGTGAAGCGTTTCGACATTTAAAGGAAGCATTGACGAGTGCACCTATCCTGAGCTATCCTCTCCCAGATGGAAAATTCATTTTGGATACCGATGCCAGTAATGTAGGTTTGGGAGCAGTTTTGTCTCAGATTCAGGACGGCCAAGAGAAGGTTATTGGATACTTTAGTAAAACCTTGTCGAAACCTGAGGGAAACTACTGTGTTACCAGGCGGGAGCTACTGGCGGTAGTGAAATCTGTCGAACACTTCTATAAATACCTGTATGGGAGGAAATTCTTGCTGAGAACGGACCATGCGGCGCTGAAATGGCTTCTACAGTTCAAGAATCCTGAAGGACAGGTAGCCAGGTGGATAGAGCGACTCCAAGAATTCGATTTCGACACCGAACATCGTGCAGGCAAAGTTCATCGCAACGCTGATGCGCTATCCAGAAGACCCTGCTTTGAGGATTGCAAACATTGTCAGCGGGCAGAAGAAAAGGACATCTTAGTATACAGAACGACGGCGGTGAACGATGATTGGCTGTCGGAAAAGGTTTTGAAAGACCAAGAGAATTACCCGAATCTGAAACCAATTGTGAATTGGAAGAAAGAAGATCGGAAACCCACTTGGGAAGAGGTATCACGGTACTCGCCAACCGTAAAGTCATACTGGGCTCAGTGGAATTCTCTCGTCTTAAACGACGGACTCTTAAAACGCGTTCTGGAGAAATCAGATGGTACCGAAGAGCGAAAACAACTGATAGTCCCCAGAAACAGAGTGCCCGAGGTATTGGAGGAAATCCACAATGGAAGCACTGGCGGACACCTAGGAGTAACGAATACGCTGGAAAAGTTAGGGAGCGTTTCTACTGGGTGAACTGCACTACTGACGTGAAGGAGTGGTGCAAGAAATGTGTGGTGTGCGCTGCAAGTAATGGTCCGCAACGGCACCCGAAGGCTCCAATGCGACAATACAACGTGGGTAGTCCGTTTGAAAGAATTGCCATCGATGTAGCAGGTCCGTTTCCGGAAACAGATAATGGAAATAAATACATCGTCGTCGTGATGGATTATTTCAGCAAATGGGTAGAAGCGTATGCCCTTCCAAACCAAGAGGCTTCTACTGTGGCGGACGCTCTCACCAAGGACTGGATTTGTCGATTTGGTGTACCTCTGGAATTACATTCGGACCAGGGGAGAAATTTCGAGTCGATTCTGTTTCAGAATGTGTGCCGTACACTCGACATCCGTAAGACGAGGACAACTGCACTGCATCCGCAGTCAGATGGAATGGTGGAGCGAATGAATAGGACCATCAACCGGTACTTATCCAAAGTAGTTTCTGACCACCAGAGGGACTGGGACCAGTTTATCCACCTGTTCCTACTAGCCTACCGGTCGTCAGTTCACGAAACAACTGGGCAAACACCTGCAAACATCGTCATGGGTCGTGAACTGCGTCTACCCTGTGACCTGAAGTTCGGCTGTACACCAGGGGACGACGTGGCTGGAGAGGACTACGTCAGTACTCTACGCCAGAGAATGGACGACATCCACGAACGAGTCCGTTCAAATATCCAGGGCGCCAGCAACCGCATGAAGGAGACCTACGACATCAATGCCAACGATGGCAGGTACCAGCCCGGCAACCAAGTCTGGTTATATAACCCACAACGTCGTCGTGGGTTATCTCCAAAACTTCAAAGCTCCTGGGAAGGTCCGTATGAGGTCGTCACCCGGATTAACGATGTAGTCTACCGAATCCAGAAGTTGCCAAGAGGAAAACCCAGGGTGGTCCACTTCAACCGTTTAGCCCCTTTCGCCGGAAGCAATGACGAACAAGCTGAAGCCAGAGTTCGACACGTCAGTCCACCAGACAGCGAGCTCTCTTTCGAGGAATTCATGTTGCTTCATTCCAACGGCCAGAAAGCTCGCTACGGTGTAACGCGAGAAGAACCACGTGACCTGTTCCAGACTCCTGCTGACTTCTGTCTTGCTCACTGTGTGGCAGCGGACCTGCGAATGTCCCGAGGGATTGCACTTCAAGAAGGCGTTTGGACAGTTGGAGGAGTTACGCAGACAAAGACCAGAGGTTGGACGAGTCCTTCAAATCACGGCGGCCGAGCAGGAGAAAGAGAGGTCCGTTTTCTATTTGGTGACCAAGCAGCTATCGCACCATAAACCAACTTATCAAACTGTCTGGGACACACTAGTCGAGCTGAGGGATGTGCTCTTGTCCCAGAGCATAAGCAGTTTGGCGATACCGAAGATAGCCAGCGGACTAGATGGCCTGGATTGGAGGGTGATCAGGAGTATGCTAGAAGTCCTCTTCCGGTTTACTGGAATTGAGATTCTGGTATGCTGTTACAACCCCAGGAGATCGCTCAACGAGAAGACTGTGGACTGCTTCTTCTACCAGACCTCCCGATGCAAGAATGGGTCATTCTGCAGGTATCGACACGGACCAGAGGACGATACAATTCGAGACGAAATGTCTTTAAGGAGGGGGCAGTGTTACGAACGCTGGGCCAGTCCGCCCCTGCCTCCCTCGATACCAGCCGACCGCGTCGTCTGATAGACGTATGTGGAAGCGCCTGGAGAGATCGCGGCGGCTCGCGAAGTCGAACTGCCCGGAAGCTTCGAGATATGTCCGCAAGGAGATATAACGCGGGGTTTCGACGCGGGACAGTTTAGTTCCTATTTGAATACCGGCGCGGCTTTCCGTACAACGCTCTAATATAAATTGTATAAAAATAAATTAGTGTAGTTAAAGTGTTAGTCCGTAGTTGTAGTAATTAAATAAATAGTGTTAGTTTAAAAGTGCGAGTTTAATTTTTCACACCTCACGAACCCGAAATAAATAAAACGTTACAATATTTTAATATGTCAATGAGTCTCGCACTCAGTACAATGAGTCATATGTGCAAAATTGTTTAATTCGGTCCAGCAGTTTGTTTTTCTTTAAACGGCCAAAGTGAGGGCTCAATACATTTATTTTGAAATGCATAGTAGATATTTGTGAATTATTAGAGGTTTTTCTCACGGTCTCACACTTAGGGTGACCATAATTCAATAACTCAAATAGAGGACAAATGTTCAGTCATTGAAATGATAAAATTAATTATCAATATCAATAATAAAAATAAGTAATAAAATTCAGATAACAAAAATTAAATGTTATTTGAAAACTTTTATTTAAGTAAAAAACAAATATTACAAATTTCAAATATCACAAGCAGAATAACGTAATAAACGGAGAACGGAAGATCATTTTCTTGTAGCTCATTTCTTATGTTGCTAGTTTGACAGCTAAAAAGAGAATGTTTAGTATATAATGCCGAAATATATACCGGACAAAAAAGAGGATTTGTCCGGGTAAAAGAGGACGTCTGGTCACCCTACTCACACTGGCTGCAGAAACTTGCGAATGTGCTAATGTTAGTTACCGCTATAGTGCACAAATAATAATGATCCCAACCTACTAATGTACCTATGTACATACAACCTCTCACAGTATTGGCAGGTTGATTCGTGCGCATATACAAGTACTTATGTATATCTGCGTATATTTTCGCGCGTTTGTATAATTCACACGTTTCCGCCTCCAGTGGGTGACCGGGCTAATTTGCTTTTTCCCCGTAGTAGTGTAAAGTTCGGTATATATTTATGTCAAATGTCCTGTAACGTAACACCTAACTACGTTACAGATAATGCAGACGGACAACTGTTACGCGTAACCAATTCGACACGCGTAACTAGTTTGTGTCGAGTAGTCAATTGTACAATGTTAATGATAAGACAAAAACTACACAATCTGTCGCAACGAACCGTGTCATCTTTACAACAGGCCGTATAATGTTCAGTGTTACGTTACGGGGCATTTGATGCAAATGGATACCGACCTTAACACTTAGTGTTACAAGAAATTACGCCTACTAAATATTTAGTCACTAACAACATTTTTAATTGTTTAAAAATAGTCTCACACTCGAAAGTAGCAGTGCTTTTTAGTAGAAAACTGATATCTCAAAAAGGCTTACCAGGCAGGTAGCCTCGAATCCATGGATAACTTAATCAACTGGATATAATCAAGTACTTAGTATACTTACAATACCTCACGGAAAGTCTGGTTTAATTTATTCGAGTTATAGATTTTCAAAATTTATTTTAGCCCCTCCTGTAAAATTTACTTTTTGTTGTCTTGTTACACTTTTCTTCGGGATGCGCAAAGTATTTAATTATTGATTGTATGCGGGGCGCGACTTACCAAATTAACTAAATTACGAAAAATGTTAATTTTCTAGAAATACCCATGATGTAACTTCATGAACATTGTTTAAAAAACTATTAAATAAAAAGGAGTACTATTTAAAAAAACAAAGCTGACTTAGATGATCACAGCTGGAAAACAACTGAACAACTGAAACAACTGAATCATTTAGCCGAAATCAGTGCCGAAATTCAGTATAATTTTTACATTATCGATCAATATCTCGAAAAGTAGAGCTCACACCTTTTTAATGTTTTAATATGTTATGATAAACAGTACAAAGAGTCATATGTAGAAAAATGGTTTAATTTGGTAAAATAGTTTTTTTTTTTTGCAAACGGTCAAAATGAGGGCTCAATACATTTGAATCGCATAGGTAGTAGATATTTGTGAATTGTTACAGGTTGGCCTCACACTGGATGCAGAAACATGCGAATGTGCGAATGTCCGTTACCACGCTACAACGCACTAATAATAATGATGCCAACCATAGAAAACCTATAGCATAGGTTTTCTATGATCCCAACCTACTTAATAAACATACAATCTCTCACAGTATTGACAGGTTGATTCATGCGCATTTATACATGCGTATATTTTCGCGCGTCTGTATAATTCACATGTTTCCGCATCCAGAGTGTGACTGGGATAATATAGTACATTTGCTTTTTCCCCGGAGAAGTGTAAAGTTCGGTATATATTTGTGTCAAAGCCCTGTAACGTAACACAGAACATGTTATGTTAACAGATAATGGAGACGGATAAACAACATTTTTAGGTGAATAAAAATAGTGTCTCACTCAAACGTACCTAATAGTGCTTTTTAGAAGAAAACTAATATCTCAAAAAGGCACTAAAATCCTAAATAAGCCCCAAATCAATGGATAACTAATTCAACTGGGTCTAATCAAGTAGTATACTTACTACTGTAAGTGTGTCTGGTTATAGTCTGGTATCTGGTCTGGGCACGGAAAGTCTGGTAAATGGGTAGGTATTGACATGCCGAATAAGTCGATGTCGCGATCGTCGTCTATAAAATGGCCCACATGCTGTCTGTCCACAAGTGGGAGAGATATGATACATCATCTGGTAAAAGTACATTTACTTATGATGATATAGACATCCAAAAAAAGCGTCATCAAAGTTGGCCGAGAAAAAAAGACGTATTTCTATTCTTAATCGAATTTATAACCTTATTTACTTGTCAAGACTGTCACATTATATGACAGCCATTGTTTATTTTACAAATTGTAACAGTCACTTGTCAAAAGTTTGACATAACCGAAAAGCTTAGACATGACCGCTATTTCCATCTCTCTCGTTCATAGCCAGAGTTGATTATATTTTTTTTGGATGTCTCTATATATGATGAGATCCAATCGGGTGTAACTTAGTGCGATGTCTACATAGACATCTTACCAGACTCTGAATGTCTGTCATTCTACATCGATGGAAACACAAACTATTTTATACGGACTTCGACATCGTGGTAGACTGCAATGTAAGCTGCAAGAGTACATTAGTGCTAGCATCCTCAGCATACGCGGCTACATTTAATAATAATACCTAATAATAATAATAATAATAATAATAATAATAATAATAATAATAATAATAGCGTCTTTATTGTTCCAGTGTTATACAAATAACAATAAGTGCTTATAGTATTTATTAATAAAAAAAATATCTCTGGAGACAAAGGGGCGAAGTTCAACTGATAGTTAACACATAGGTAACCATCACTTGCTCTTCCACTTTTTAACATAGAGATGACATCGACGGCGGCCCCGACATCGACCGCGAGCATCGAGACATCCTCGAATGTCCTTCATACCCTTAGTCTAATCTTGCACTCCTGCTGAGCTACAGTTTTAAAGGTTTTCAAGCCAATATACATATGTACATTTTTAAGCGCTTATTAGATAATAGGTGAATCACGAATGTAAAATCGGATTAAGTTTAGATTTGGTGAGTCAGTACCTACATTCGTAGCAGGAGTTAGTATTCCAATAATGTGAAAACAAGTACATTTTGTCTATAGGGGGCGCCACAGTTGACAATGAGCACGGCGGTTTTTCCCAAAACTTTTTTTACCACAGACGTCATAGATCCTATTTTGACAAATTTGGTTATACCTGTTTAAAATATTTTCCCTACTTTCACTCGGGTCGATCGATTTTTATTAGATTTTTTTGTATTTCTATAGTGCTATTAGCGCTGGATAGATTCTATAGTGGAAAGCGCTCGATATAATTTTTTTTATGGTGGATAGAATAAAACAATTAAATCATTCTAATTTCATCAGAAAAACTGCAAAATAAAATTAGGTAAGTATACAAAAATGTACAGTGTCCCACTTAAAATCTCGTTATTTTTTATTTCTCAAATCTATTTGACTATGGAAAAACGTGAAATATGTAGGTACATAGATTCCAGATTTCGAGAAATTTGCAACAGCGAAAACCCAAAATACGCATCTCTTTCCGTTCAAAAGTTATGTGAAGTGTGTGTTTAGTTGAGTATCTAAATATGTGACGTATTGTTTATAATAACATGGGTAGGTACTTCAGATGGATGTGTTCAGATTGATGTTAAGAGATGTGTTCAGATTGATGTTTAGGTATACTTTCTTCACAAATAATAATTTATTTGTCTTCGTGCGTTTCGATATTTCCCACAAGGTTAGGGAAATACCGATATTGTATTTTATAAATAAGTATTTAAGTACGAGGTGTGTAAATTAAGTAATGAGATTGGCAACGTAGCGCCCGATCTAGCAACACTGCAAAGACATTTTTTGGAAGGGCGGAAGGTTAACATACAGGATGTCCCAATATTCCGTGCACAAGGAGCTACCACATGCTCCAGACGTCAAAATAAGTCCGATTTAACTAAACCTATATACCAAGTTGTCTCGTTTATCCGCTAGAGGCCGTCAAATTTGACATAAAATTTTAGTTTTTTTGCCAATAACTTAGTAACGCCCTGTATGAACTTAATGAAATTTTGGCGTGCTAGTATGTTTCGACAGATGGCACATTTTGACATTTGAATCGAAGTTATTCCATTAACAGGGTGCGAAAACTACCCCTACCCTTAAAGTAACCTGGTCGTATTTTTTTGGTGGGGGTGATACCGCTTCATTTAATCATTTTTATCATAAAGATAAGCAATTTTTTAACAAATTTTCTCTCTTGTAAAATTTTTGTATTCCTTACCGTTTTCGCTGAATTCATGTTTTATTACATCATTGTCGATTCTAATACGATTTAATTGATTTCACTTTAAAATTGATTTTAGGGCGAAAGCGAAATAAACAAACTTAAATAATCATTTATTGAGACTTAATTAGGTGTTCAAAATGACCCTAATTTTCATTAATACAGAAATCAATCCTACGTAAGAAATTAAAGTGCACTCTTCTCAGGGTTTCCTCGTTCTGCAATTCTTGAACGGCATTTTGAATTCTGTTCCACAATTGTTCCTCGTTCTCAATACTCACAGAGTAAACTTTCTGTTTTAAGTCACCCCGAATGAAGAAATTTGTTAAAATTTAATTAGGTGTTCGATAAAAAAGATTTCATGTCACCTTTGATAAATCCAAATAACAAATGCTAGTTGGCCAAGTTACCAAGTGAAACAAATGCTACAATTTGAAATTTGTCATTAGTGTCATTATTCTGTTGACTCTGTAAGATGGATAATACATAGACCTTTGACGAACATACCGATATGTTATTAGTATTAGGGTTTTGTGAAGGAAACTGTCGTAGAAGTGTGTGCGAGTATCATCGAAGATATCCCAATCGCAGAACTCCAAATCATCAGACCTTTAAAAATATTGAAAGACATCTTAGAGAAAATGGTATGCTTAAGGTGAATAGACGTAATGCCGGACGGCCTCGTCAAGCCCGAACAATCCTTGTAGAAGAAGAAATTCAGGAACGAGTACTTAGATGAAAACCCGGAAACCAGTGTCAGTATATTGGAGAGGCAAGTCAGACTTTCAAAAAAGTACAATAAACAGAGTACTCACTGAACAACTGATTCGTCTTTTTCACATTCAACCAGTTCAAAAACTATTACCTCATGATCTTGCCGCTCGTCTTCAATTCTCACAGATTATTCAACAATACCGTGCTGACGATATGGACTTTTTTGAAAATTTTGTTTACGGACGAATCATGTTTCACAAGACGTGGAATTAGAAATTTGCATAATCAACATGTTTATGCAGATGCCATGCCATTAGAGCAAAATTTTTCAACGCGAATTTAGTATAAACGTGTGGATGGGATTTAGCAATAACTCTTTGATTGGTCCGATTAGGTTGCCAAATCGCCTCGACGGCAACAGTTATTTAGATTTTTTGCAGAATACTCTGCCGGATCTCTTCAACGATTTACCATTAAATCTACGCAATCAAATGTACTTTATGCACGACGGTGCCCCACCACACTTTGCACGTGTTGTAAGAGAATATTTAAATAAGCAATTCCCAGGTAGATTGGCAGAGGAAACGATGCTCCCATTTCATGGCCACCACGTTCACCAGATTTGAATCCTTTCGATTTCTTCATTTGGGGTGACCTTAAACAGAAAGTTTACTCTGTGAGAACGAGGAACAATTGTGGAACAGAATTCAAAATGCCGTTCAAAAATTGCAGAACGAGGAAACCCTGAGAAGAGTGCACTTTAATTTCTTACGTAGGATTGATTTCTGTATTAATGAAAATGAGGGTCATTTGAACACCTAATTAAGTCTCAATAAATGATTATTTAAGTTTGTTTATTTCGTTTTCGTCCTCAATTTTAAAGTGAAATTAATTAAATCGCATTAGAATCGACAATGATATAATAAAACATGAATTCAGCGAAAACGATAAGGAATACAACAATTTTCCAAGAGAGAAAATTTGTTAAAAAAAGTGCTTATCTTTATGATGAAGCGGTATCACCCCACCAAAAAAAAAAATACGAGCATAATACTTTAAGGGTAGGGGTAGTTTTCGCACCCTGTTAATGGAATAACTTCAATCTAAACGTCAAACTGTGCCATCTGTCGGAACATACTAGCACAACAAATTTCCATTAAGCACAGGGCGCTACTAAATTATTGGCAAAAAACTAAAATTTTATGTCAACTTTGACGGCCTCTAGCGGCTAAACGAGACAACTTGGTATATAGGTAAGTTTAGTTAAATCGACTTATTTTGACGTCAGGAGCATGTGGTAGCTCATTGTACATGGATATTGGGACACCCGGTATAATGCACCTTCGGTACAAGTTTGAACAAGTTGAGTCATCTGTTTGTTCTTTGTGATTGTTTTCGTAAACCGTTTTTTTAGTGCGTTTTAGATATGAATTAATAATTTTGAGCAACGGTGTGCTATCAGGTTTTGCTTCACTTCAGGACTTTTTTCAGAGTCCTTGTGACTTTTTTCTTCCCGAGATTGAAAAAATCACCTTAAGGGACGTCGTTTTGGGACCATAGAGAACACTCGAACGGCTGTAACCGACCAGCTGAAGGCTATTCCAGTATATGAGTTCCAGCACTGCTATGAGGAATAGAAAAAACCGTCTCAAGCGCTGTGTGGCTTCCCAAAGGAGTTATTTTGAAGGAGACAATACTGATTTGTAATTCTATTCGAATAAAAAAAATTAAAAAAACCTGTCTCATTACTTAATTTACACACCTCGTATTCAAAATATGAGTAGTTTTTAATAAAGACTAGGACTAATGTTACAATAGTATATTATATACCAAGGGACTAAAGTAAATTTTTTATGAACTCGGGGCATTGGAAGGAATACAATATTTTAGTCCTGAGCTACGTACACTATTTTTCACATTTCCAAGACAATATCCCTATTTTTGCTATTCTACCAATTTCTGTACTCGTATTGCTTCTCATAGAGTTGTCTAGACTTCCTCGTAACTATTCATTTGTGGTTTCTTTTGCAGCTGTTTGAAGCTCAGGTGGAGTAAGGCTAATTTCGCCGCTACAGGGTTTGTCTGGAAAGTAATGTCAGTGAGCTTTGAAAAATGGTTTTTATTGGTTCTATGTGTACAAATCTTTAGAAACTTTCAAAATACATTCCTCCTGCGTCCACACATTGGTTCCAGCGGGTCTTCCACTCATCAAAAGCCGCACGGTAGTCGTTTCCGGAATCGCCTTTAAAGCGTCGGTGCAAGCCTTCTGAATGTTTTTCACCGACCCAAAATGCTGTCCTTTCATTGGGGTTTTGAGGCGCGGAAGGCGCGGCGGTTTGTCTGGGGGGGCCACATCGGGGCTGTAGGGAGGCTGGGGAACAACGGTGATACCTGCCTTGACGAGGTAATCGGCCACGAGGAAGCAGGTGTGCGAAGGTGCATTGTCGTGGTGAAGCTTCCAGGATTTTGAGATATCTGGGCGGACGCGATTCACCCTGCGTTTCAGCCGCTTCAGCACCTCGACGTAAAACTTTCTGGTTACGGTTGTCCCCTGCGGAACGAACTCATGATGGACCAATCCCCGGCAATCAAAAAAGACAATCAGCATTGTCTTGATCTTTGACCTGGACATCCTGGCCTTCTTGGGGCGAGGGGGTGTTCGACGTGTGCCATTCCGCACTTTGCCTCTTCGTATCCGGATCGTATTCAAAGACCCAACTTTCGTCCCCGGTACTGACGTCATCAAGGAAAGCGGGGTTGTCTTCGCAGGTGTCCAAATGTTCTTGGCAGGTTTCGACGCGCCTCGCTTTTTGATCGTCTGTTAGCACTTTTGGCACGAGCTTCGCGCACACCTTCCTCATTCCTAAAGACTCCAAAACAATTTCTTGAACAATGGTTTTCGTAATGTCTAATGCTTCGGAAATTAAACGGACACTTAGACGACGGTCAGTGTTCAACAAGTCACGCACACGTTTCACTTTGTCGTCGGAACTGGACGTTGATGGCCGTCCAGCGCGGTTTTCATCGTTGACATCTTCCCGACCTTCTGCGAAGGCCTTGTGCCACCGGAAAATTTGCCTGTCCGAAAGACAATCGACGCCGAAAGCCTTCTTCAACATTGGAATGGTTTCCGCAGCACTCTTTTCCAGTTTCACACAAAACTTGATCGCCATCCGTTGCTCAAGCGAACGTTGCATTTTTTCTTGCACCGGGTCACTGTAACGACTCTCAAAGAACGAGTGATGCGACCGCTACAGCGACCGATAGCCAACTGACGCTTGTTGGATCTTGTTGCCAGATCCCCCACCACAATCCCAGCACGTAAAGCGCGGGCTGGGGCGTACAGTCTCGAAAAAAAAATCACTGACATTACTTTCCGGACAAACCCTGTATTATTCATAATTGTTAATAAATCCAACACTAAATTACACTCATTACTTAATTTACACATCTCGTAGGTACAACTTGATCTGATGTGTTTTATTTTCAGATGTCCACCAGTTTTATAAAGACATAGTCCATAAATTAGGGTTACCCATTTTTTAAGTTAGGTACCTTCGTAAGTAGTCTAAGTTGTAAATGAAATATATTTTTCTTACCATATATATCGCAATTCCTACAGTTCCCCTTCTCTGCGTATTGAAACCAACATATTTCTAGTCAAGTAAGAACATGTTTGGATTGGTAATAAGCACTGATCTGTATATTAATGGATAAGGCAGTAGTAGAATAGTTCCCACTCTTGCTTTTTCGGCGGGTTTGAACAGCAGTCATTTTGTAAGTTAGTTAGCACATCTCGTCCTTGTGTGTGAATAACATTTTGTTTCCTTTTCTTACCATGTTCAATGTACACTGATAAAAATCGTGGTAATTTTACACGCACTTTACAGCGACCATGTGTGTATATTTTACTAAGTAGAGACTGTAATGCCAAAATACAGTACTACGGATGTAGATTTACTTGTTGTGAACAAATTTACATATTTGTCGTGTAGAAATACATGTTGTATGTGATTTCACTATGGGAATGTAAAACAACCATGTTATTTCACCGTTATATAAATATCACATGGATATTTACATAACGGCTTGTAAAATCACATTTAATACGTAACGCTGGCCAATAGAATTGCGTTTTTATACATCACCTGACCCGCAGCTCTGTGTGAATATGACGCCAGTCGGTAATTGTTCGGGATTGTTCCATTAGGTTCTATTTTCTATCAGCTGTTATCTCTGCGTGCATGCCGGGCTTGACCCCTTGATACCTAATATTGTTTAGTGTTGTGTGGTTTAAACATCAGGTAAGTGCTAGTTTTTAATATTTCTTTTGTTCGAATCGTGGTATTATGTAATATTTGTCAAACAAACTTCAGAACTTTGAGAAAGTGTGAATTACACCAATATTATCATCATAATTCCCTCGGAGTCTCAAAGTTTTCGTGCTTTCGCGTTCATTGCAATGCAGTATTTAACACATATTCTGCCTTTCGAAGTCATATTAATAGATATAATTCCCTAACTACAGAAAATAAGAAACGTGCAATTTATTATTGTTCTAAGACAAATTGCTTGTACAACAATGATAAAACACGTGTAAAACGCAAACTATTTTTAATAAATGGAAATAAACTGAAAGAAATTTAAATAAATTTATTTATGCGTTTTGTTTTTTGAAAAATAAACAGGAGAACAAATATTAATTTTATGCGTCACTTTTGGTACTCGTTATTTTTGTATAAAAACTTTAATGCTTTGATGTTCATTTTAGATAATAACACAGACGTTAATATATTTTACATATATGCAGAGCGAATAAAAAAGTCCTGGAATGTAGTACGTTGGCTGAAGCTCTAAAGTAGTTTTGCACTATACTTTATACTAAATCTGCAGTATCCAAAAGAAATTGGAGTGACATTGGAAATGCTACAACGTTTTCACCTCAAGATACATCCCGACAGTAGGACTAAAACAAAAAGCGCCTCCAAGAAAAAGTTATTTGTTGGATGAATAAACTGAGATATATTTTGTTAAATAGGTATTAACGTTAATATAGGTATCTACCAGACGATGAGCTTATTATCTCCATTCTGTGGTTTCAACCCAAAATTATTTACTACTTTCCACACGTGTCCTACCTAAAAGTATGTACAATTGTTACATTAGGTAAAAATACGTTAACTTTAGGTTTTCTTTAAATGGTATTTTAAACATTAACATACCATTTATAGAAAACCTAAATTTAACGTATTTTACCTAGTTAAACTTCAGATAGCAGATACTAGTTCATCGTCACAGAATATGTTGTTTTATTTTCTAATTTTATTTTTGTTAAAATGATTATATATATGTTAAGATATTGCTTAAGATGGGCCCATCGTTTATTATTATGTTCAGACACTGCCAATTTTATTTTTTTATTTACTATAGATACCTACATGTATATATATTTAGATTATATATTTATATATCTAAGTATATATACACAATACTTAAAAGTACCACTTGTTTTTAACTTTTCTAGAGTTTTTGTAGTATTTAAATTTTCAAAATAAAAACCTAATGGAACATAATTTTATTTATATCTTGACTAACCTTGTATGTATACAATTTATTTCCTTACCATATATACTAAGTAAAATACTCTTCTTAGGTAGGTATTTATATCGAAAATTTACACTAGGTATATTTACCAATAGGTAAACCAGTGACTGAAATAAAAAAAGTTTGGATGAAAATTGAATAAGAACTTTAATTCTACCATAATAGTGTCAAATGAAATAAAAAACACAAAATTAATTGTTCAGAAAGTATTATTTTTTATAATAATATGTACCTAACTATCTGTAAGTATTTACGTGTTTCTTCTTTAATTTTATTTTAAGTTAGGTTTTTTTAACAGTATGTATGCTATATATTATTTTTTTTGTAGAAAAGTTTAGGTAAGTATTATAGCGTCAAATTTAAAGATATTGCGCGCACAGCGAGAGAAGTCCGGCGGAAAATATGTTCATGAAAATGAAAATGTGTAAATTCATGTCACACGTAGGTAACGGAGCAATCGTATTATTAACAATTGTACAACTAATACGTACAATTATTAAGAATACGATTTGTCCGTTACCTACCACGGATGACATGCATTTACATATTTTCCACCGGACTTCTTTCCCTGGGCGCGCTGTATCTAAAACATTGTAAAATTACATCTGAAATATACAAAAGAATTTTACATATCAAATTGAGATATCTGAAACATTGTAAAATTGCACCTGAAATTTACAGATTTATATGCCCGAATCAGAAAAAATCACATTGTAAGAGTACGTTTCAAATTTAAAATTACATCTGAAATTTACATATATCCATGCACGATGCTAAAATATCACATTGTAATGGCACATATCAAACGCAAATTTACATTGAAATTTTACAAACAATTAGTAACGTACTTTACATGCCGTATGTAAATGTACATGTCATTTGTAAAATTGCAAGCCAATAATAAATTTTACGTAAACGCTGTAACTTTTTACAGTACCCACAGAGGCAATAAATAACCAATGATAGTCACTGTAAATTTACAAAAAATTATTATCAGTGTACTAGGGAATTTATTTTATGTAAATTAAATTTTAAATAAAGATATATTGTAAAAAACGTTTATTTTTTTTTGGCACACAAGACGCTCAACGTATGTGAATATGTTTTTTATATAACTGTCTCTGAAAAAATAATTTCTTATTGACCGCAATCCGCGAGTCTCAAGTTCAAGCCCGTACCGGACCAACTTTTTTGTTTTTGTTTTAAATACCTACATTGTTAATTACTTTTTTGATTAACTGTATGTAGGTACACCAATATTGGTGTATTTGTCACTTAGTGGTACTTGACAAATACAGCAATATTGGTGTACCTATTTGTCAAGTGAGCCAGCTCGTGGAGGCCAGTATATAAGGCGTTCTCACGACGTGTGCAAATATTGGTCAACAAATTGATATAATGTTGGTGCAGTAAATAGGCGAGTGTTGATCATCATGGACAGTGAAAATATAGTTGCTTGTGCGGATTTTGTAGTTATGAGTGGGTGCTATTTAAAATTAACAAAAAAAAAGAAATAACAAGAGAAGATGGTGGATAGTGTCTTTGAATAGAAGTCGAGTTCTTTTATGGTACACTTAACAATTATTTTTTCTTCAGTTCTCTTCCAAGCATCGTTGATTGCATTACGGTCTGAAGTTCTAAATGTTTAGCGCAACATATAACTGGTTCGTTTTGATATAAATCTATAAACTCTAACACTATACTTAATTTGACCACTCCATTTGATTTTTTTAAATTAATTTTTAATTATAAGCGATATAACGGAGAAATGTTAACACAATCTCCTCCGTACGTTTATTGTTACAGATTGAATAGTAGCGAAGCAGGGCTGCACAAATATACACAACTCGTGTGAGTGCTACCACAAGTAGGTATAGGCAAGTATGGACTCGTCAAGTGTACCAATAATTGTGATGCCTTTGACTTGTGTCATTTTTATCGACAGACGATGGGAAAGTGGCCAGTACTCACCAGTGATCTATAAATTGTACAAGTTAACCACTCACACGACTTGGAAAATATGCGCCAATAACAAATATTGGCCAAATAGGTACACCAGTCGTCTGAGTCCGGCTTAAAATTGGGTCACGTAACATTTAACAATAAGGGCAAACAGCTAATAAGACGTACTAAATACATGCACCTACCTTGTTAATATTAAATCCCTATTAGCCCAGTTATACCAAAATAATTTAAATATATTAGTTTACTCTGATGGGTCGTATAAAACAATAACACCGCCGTGTAACCCCCAACAGTGATAAATGATGACTGACTCTTCGTGTTCTTTCTCCGACCACAAATAACCATCAGATTTTTTTCATATCAGATCAGAGATTTTCGTAGTGACACTTTTTACCCGCGGAACAATTAGCCCCACCTTACCCTAGTACAATGTACTTAAAATTATAGGTATTCATGATTAAACGATATGATATTGAAAATAATAAAAAGCCAGTCCCTAGTTACGATGCTGGTGGCAATTAGTATTTAATTTTGTCACGGGAAAAATCCTCAATTGGCCTTGTTTTTCCTTCAATTCCAGCCGATATGTCACATTTAAATCCCATTTCTGAACGTTTAATTCCACATCGTTTACCTTTTATGTAGGTAAATTCGTAAAGTTCATTATTTTGTGGGTAAACCAAAGTCAAGATTGGTGGATCAGATAAATTGATGGTGGTTAAACTGATTGTGATTAGTTACAATCTAGTGTTATAGATAAAACAGTTGTGTCTCGTATTTTCAACACGAATAAGATTCTTGCGTAAAACATTTTTTCCTTTTCGCAAATTATAGTAAGGGCAATGTGGCGCTAATATCAAAATTTGGAATTGCCGAAGCAACGAAGCTCAGCGGAACTACAAAATCTCTTCTCCGAGGATCTGCTCTCATTGGTCGTATGTTCTCAAGGCGTTATTCGCCGAACTGGATGTGGTTCTGGACCAGTAGCGGAGATGTTGCAGACTCCGGTCCATTCCACGCCCTTCTCCGCTCCGACCAATGGTGCGAGTAGTGCGAGTCGCTATTCAACCGAGACGCTGCCTCTTCGGGGGCACACTTTCACAAAAACTTTTGATGTGAGATAAGTTACAGGCTATAGGAGCTCTCAGTGCTCCGTTTTTTATTTCTTTGAGCGCGGATTTTCTACCAAGAAAAGCTCTTTTAGAATTCCACTGGAATGGGGGAAAGTGAATATTGTGACATTTTGTTTGTATTTTATGACAAGCTGAGTTGCATTTATTCGAATTAAAGTATAGGTACTTAATAGCAAATAGGTACCTACTATAATAGGTACTATTAGGTAATAGATATAATAAATTTTATTTACTCCATCTCTCAAAAAAAATAAGTTACGCCAAAAACTGTAACAACTGATGAGCATGTTACAATAACCTTCAAATATACTTTCACACTCATCCTGAAGTAGGTAACAATTAGAGAGGTCTCAAGAAAACTTTTGAATGAAAATAAGACATTTTATAATAAGGAATACCTAATTTTAGGAATGGACCATTTGGTAGGTTCATAATATTTTATAGGTTTCAGTAAACTAAATATCTACGATTGTGGGAATCGGCCATAACTTTTGAAATACCTAACAATAATAACGATATAAAAAAATGTTTGATAAATCGATGACAAATTAAAAATTCGTCGTCCCAATAGATTTCATATCACCAAATCTTGTGCAAAAACGTAGGTATGTTATTAAAAAAGCTATTTATATCCTAAATCGAAAATGAAATTATATTGAAGTTACTATTATCTAACATTTGGACTAACATAAGTCTAGATAAATCGAAATATTTTTACTCAAAAGATTGCAACGTAGGTAAACAGCCGCTGGAAAATCTGTAGAAAAAAGTGTAACGATTGCCCAGAAGAGGCGGGCTTGTCACACAGCGCTCAGAGAGATAGCCGCCTTCTGGCAGTCGTCCAAGTCTTTTGTAGGAATGCTTATATAACGGGAGACCTCATCAGGAATGTCCGATATATCTAGGTATATAAAACAATCCCATGCTAAATAAAAATGTCTCTAGCACTAATCACTGTTGCTTTCATGGTCGCAGTTGCTTCAGATAAAAATTAATATTACGTCTTGATCATGAATGGATTTATAACATAAAAATGTACTTCAAAAACTCAAATCAAATGCAAAAAAAATCGTCAAATTATATTTTCCGAAAAAAACAAAAAAATATTTGCATGAAACTTCGTAGTTGGTATCATTACATGAATGCAAACAATTTTTCTGTATGACATTTTTCTACGTTTTAAAAAAATTTAATTTTACGACGAGGAAATTTTGAATGATATATTGGGGGTTGTCAATTTGATAGAACTAATGTGCGGTTAAAATTGTTGTAGGAATCATTGGCGAAGAAAAAAAGCAGCGCCGGATTTATACTTAACGGGCCCTTGGGCACGAAGGCTGTGGGGGGCCCCCTTGTAAGAAAATCAAAAGCGAATTGATCAATATATTTCATATACATACTTCAATTTCTCTAAAATTTTTAATCATACAAAAAATGAAACAGTATCATTTTTATTATTTGAATGATCAATGTGTATATGTAGGGGGAGACCGGGGCTAGTTGGCATAGATTTTGGTTTTTGACTTTTCTAATTTCTTCTGTAACAGTTGGAGTAAATTCGATTTTTTGCAGATAATAGGGGAACTACTTGAGCACCTATTTGTAACAGAAAGGTTTTCGTGTCAGGATGTTTAGTAGGCCAATAAAATGTTTTCCCAAAGGCTTTCCACTGTGCCAATTAACCCCATGCCCGGGGCAAGTTGGCATACCCATACCGAAACCACTCCTATCTAACGGCTGTAACTTGTGGCTACAGCGAGGGGGAAAGGAAATGGCTACTACCCCATTATCTTTCAGCAGATCTAATGCTTCAATTGACAAATGCGAATCATGGTTATCAAGAAGATCAGTACAGAACGTTCTTTAGAGCACCTTGAAAAATTAATAAAATGGCGGACGAACTTGATGAAGTTCTTCTCAACCATCCACCCTAAGCTGTTCGCGTCACCATCTGATCCAGATGGACAGCCTATGACAAAACTGTTCTTGTACCTTACTCTGGGGACTAGTATGCCAACTAGCCCCAACAAGTTTTTCAAAACATCATTGCTACTACATTCTTTCAACACAACAGAAGGAGGCAAAATGACACATGAATGCATTCACAATAAGCTGCTCTATCACATGCAGTTAGCAAAACTATTGACACACAACATAGTACTTCCCTAGCCCAAAATATTTCAGAATAAAATTAGTTTCATACTTGATCAAAAAACACGTTGCTGGATCTCCTCTCGCATACGCGTCTTGGAATCAATTGAAACTGCCACGGATGATGCAATACTGCCGTGTCGTTATACCATCCAGAAGACAGCGCTCCCCTCATTCTGTGTCAATAACTAGAAGCTGAATGCCAATTAGCCCCGAGTGCCAACTAGCCCCGGTCTCCCCTATGTTGCACGTTCTTTGATTTTTTGAAAATGTAGGAGACAAAAAAAGGCTTATTCAATTTGTGGAGGCCCCTGGCTTGTGGGGGCCCCCGGACACGTGCCCAAAGTGCCCTTATGTAAATTCGGCATTGAAAAAAAGTGTCGGTATAAAAAAAGTTTAGTGAATTTTGGCGGACGCTATATATATTTTTGCAGAAATAGTATTTTATTGGAAAAATTATAGATCGCTTATTCGGAATAGTAAAGAAAAAAACGCCGTCTAAGAAATCACTACTTGCACATCTAAAGTTTCCACCTTTAATTAGACTAGATTTCTAAAAAATAGTTGTTACACTTTGGCTATTTAAATAACCACGAATTAAATTTACGCGATATTTCAATTAATTGTATGATCTTTCTGTAATTGCATGTAGATACATCATTTATTTTTTAATCTAAAATTTACAATATTGTATTTTATGAAAAATGTAAGTACTTAATATTACATGAACATTCTCTCTCTCTCTCTCTCTCTCTCTCTCAATGCTAACCCTCCAGAACTGCCTGTTATAGTACTAAACATTCAATAAAACGAGGTTTTACTTTTTTTTAAATCATTAAACATATGATCATTAATGTTATACTTATATATTCCAGTGGATAAATATGGAATTTGCATTACTTTGTGCTTTATAATTTTTTGTAATAAACGTGCTCTCAATATTCTCAGCATTAGGTAGGTACACCAACTTCTAATTCGATAAATGTCGATGATCGTCAAAAAACTTGAAATTAAATTTGTTCCATTGGCAACCGCAAAAAATTACAAGAGCCGCACTCTGATCTGTCCTCGCATTGATCCTAATGATCCCATTGATTCCTTTTTCATTAATAATTACATTGACCAGGAATGCCATTGACCCCAATTATCCCTTTGATTCAATTTGCAATAATGATTCTATGATCCCAATGACTGTATTGACCCCAATGATCTCATAACACGGATTTAAATACGAATAATAAAATATTTTATAAATTTCCCTATATTCATGGTTTATCTGAAAAAAAAAAAAGCAAATTGTATAAAAAGCTCAAACCAAAATAATACATCACAACTGGCATTTTACCCAGTGAATCAATTTTGTAAAATATATTTAATATTAAAAGATAAAACTGCTTTAGAATACTCTTCAAATGTTGTTTATAAAATAGATTGTAAAGATTGTAATACATGTTACATTGGTATAACAAAACATTATTTAAAAAATAGAATTTACCAACACGAATATGACTGTAGGGAAAAAAACAAAAACAAAAATGAAAAAACTGCCTTAGCACAACATCATTTTAACGAACATCACAATTTCGATTTTAGAAATGTACAGATTGTTGACAGAGAGACCAACTACTTCAAACGCACGATTAGTGAAACAATACATACATATATCTCTCAATGAAACAGATAATACAGGAACCGGGCTAACACCCAGTAATGCAAACATCTAACCAGTCCTATGTAAACGGTACTACAACAGGAACACAAAAATTAGATATATATATACAACAAAAAAACAAAACAAAAATAAGGAGGAAAAGTTTTCATTCTTAACAACATATTTCATTTTTCAATCGAAGGGTTGACTATAGAATTATTTGCAAATGTATAAGCCTAAGACAATATGTATGTTAGGTACATACTTAGATCGTAATTATCATAAAGCATATCATACAAGTTGTTCGACTTAAATAGGTAAGTGATTTTTAAATTAGGCTAATTACATTTATTTTAATGACTTTGAACCTTATTTATATTTGTATGTTAGTGACATATTTTAATGTGAATAACTTGTCTTTTATAATAATTTGTTAGTTTTGTTAATTTTAAATAATGTTTTTTGTTTTACACTTTCACAAATTGTCTTCATTTAGAACTTTCATAGAAACTCAATTGTACTTTAATTGTTTAGCCTTGAAAAAGACGTCAATAAAACGTAGAAACGTCGGCAATTTAAAAAATGTAAACTTGTCTAGTTTGTGCTGTCCTCCACCCGAATAATTATCTACCAAAACATAAATCAAGGACATTAACATTACTTCGATCTCATAACCTCAATGATCTTATGACCTCAATGATCCCATGATTTTAATGATATACTCATCTACTCCCACGTCTCATTTTGGTCCTACTACCTTAAAAACTCATACAGCGACACGTCGTGTGAATAAAAGAAAGTAAAAAATAGAAAAAAGTTTAAGAATTCTTTCCATTATGTACATACCTACGTAATATTAAAAATTCTATTTGACCAATTTGGCAAAGTTACCTTCTTATATCCCCTCAACCCCCACCCTATTACAGTAAAAATCATTACACTTGCAGATTCTGTTATGTTGTGTATTTGTCTTAATTTTAAAATGCGTATTTTGCATTGTTTGCGAATTACCTATAGGTAAAGACAAAGTGTATTACCCCATTTATCCCCCAACTCCCAAACCAATTACTTAAGCTCAAAATCTAATCGTGTCTAGACCTCGTTATGGTACATAAGTGTTCCAAATTTTAAATTGATATCTTAACGCGTTCTCGAGTTATAGTGTACACAAGAAAGGTTAACAGTGACAGACGAGATATATAGAAATTTGAAGTGCGTCGCATCGTTTGCGAATTACCTATAGACAAGAAAAAGTATATTAGTCCCATTTATTCCTCAACTCTTTAACCGATTAAACTAAAAAAATTTAATCACCTCCAGTCCTCATCATGGTACATAAGTGTTACAAATTTCAGGCTGATATCTTAACGCGTTCTAGAGTTATTGTGTACACAAAAAAGGTTAACAGATACACAGACCGACAGTTCGAGACAAACAGACAGACAGACATAAATTGTTTTTTTCGCTTAAACTTTAAGTCTCGACGTTTCAGAACATTTCAGGCCTATTTAGCCAATAAAAATGTTTAAAAAACTTCTCATGAAAACTACACTTCCACTCCACTACTTGGATGTGGAAGTAATGAAGCCCCCCTAAATTTTTTCAGGCTAACCATCTTCCTATGTCCTATTTAGGTATAACCTATTTTTCGTATAACATGTTATAGATAGACAATGTTGCTGGCGTGTTAGCACATCTGGATAATGGAAATCCTTTAGATCAGGGATAGACGAATCTTATTGTGAATGTGAAATAAAATAGGAAAAAAATTGTTCAGAAAATACTTGAAAGATGAAATAGAATTCAAAATTTTTTATTTTTCCTTGCCGGGCCGCAGAAAATAGATTGGCCGGTTGCCGACCGCTGCTTTAGACGATTTGTTTCCGTCAGAATTCAAACAATCCTTTTTCCGTGTGTAGATACCAGGCGAAACCGCTGGCCGTCGCGTCGTCGCCGTCGCAGGAGCGCGGTGCGGTATGCAGCCGGAATGTGTTCCTCTCGTCGTTTTCGCGGAGGAGAGAGGTGCGCGTGGTGACCCGAGGTGAACTAATCAATATGCACAGGCCTGGGAGAGATCGACCGCTCGCCGGCGGCGGACGTGCAGGCATCCCGGTCGCTGCCTGGCTGCTGACCGAGGCCGGGATTTCGCGCTCTCGCTGCCGAACGGCAGCAGGATTTCGGATACGGATGCCGCACGGACGAACGTGCGGACGCCGTTTTTTACGCCTTCAGAACGGATAGGGGATGGTGGGACGATGCGGAACGAAACGTATACGGGGTCCACTTTTTTCATGGGTTTGCAACAGTGGCATGCTCTATAATATAAACTTCATATTATTACTTTTTTTAAAATGAATTACACAGCCCCACAAAAAAAAATTGGAACTGCTATCGAGACAACTGTATCCCTATGTAATTTTCGACGCTGAATCCGAATCCGAAGTCAAAAAAAAATCGTATACCCCCAAAATCAACCCCTAACGCTAAAAAACAGTAAAATGACTTAACGCTTCACGAATAGTCTTAAATCTCAATAATTCTAATTAAATATAAACTTTCAAGTATATAACGCAGAAATACAGAGTTAACACTACTTTCCATTGAAAATCACCCCTATGAGTGGGTAAAAACCACCCCTCATACAACAGGAAACTTAAAAAAATGCGGTGATTGCAAAAAAAGCTTACGATGCCTAGTTTTTTTGGGAAAAGTGAGTAACTGCATTAGTCTCGATGCGATCCTCAAAAACTACCCCCATAGAGAGGGCGGAAATCACCCCTAAATTTAAAATACAAGTAAAATCGGGGAAAAACTTTTGTCATGGTGTAAAATTGGCTATAGATATGCAACACTGCAGTTTAGAGCTTATAAATTTTATAATGGAGTTTATAAATTTATAAATTTTGCAAAAATTAACTATTTGCAAAATCCAAAAAGTTGCTCAAAAATGTCAGTGCATTCTTTGAGTGATTTTAAGAACTTTTTAATCTTGACAATTTTTGTCAGTGCATCATTTTCAAATAAAAAAATCAGAAATTAAATACATTCCGCACATTCATGAGGTTAACTACCAATTTTTGACAAAAAATTTGACAAAAAAAGAAATATGGGACTTATCTAGAATTGTACAAGAAACTCAAAAAATTTCAAAAGAAATAGGGGGTTGCCATTTAAAATTTTAGGGGTAGGTGCCCTGGGGGGTTAGGGGTTGAAAGTAATACGACAACAAATGCCTCAAAAGTTGTCCCCCTTGATATGTAAATTGACATGTTTCAGCAAATTTTGATACTGTCATTAGTTTAGGCAATATTAAATGCTGTTCGTTTTCAAATTGACACCGTGTATATGTTCGACGTTTTCGAATTGAAAATTATCAATAGTGCGAATGGTTAACTGATTGTGCAACAAAATCTCTTTTATTTTGTTGGCCATGTCTACTTTTTGCGACTGAAAGAACCATTATGGAACAAATATAGATTTTCTGATTTAAATAATCTTCATGAATTAGTATAAAGGGTCATTTTGTCAAATCCATTTGCAGTCGATTTATTAAAGAAAAACCTTTGGTAGCATACTTTAGAAAATCAGCTGAGAATAAGTAATGAAGTATAATATAATTCTCAAGTTCGAAAAAATTGAGGAATATTAAACTTTTTTAGATGTGCTATGTTTTCTTGGAGAGCATAAACTTAGTTTAGGGGTCACAATGAGTGTGGAAGATCTTCAAATAAAGGAAATTATATGGACTTGGTTGGTTCAAAATACAATGAAACTTTTCAATGAAAAAAAATCAATTTAGAATATTCCACAGTCTTTAAAACCAATCTCATACAAAATAATTAAATTTCATATACAGGAAGCATTGCTTACTATGTCTTTTGTGCAGAGGAGTCGAATTTCTCTTCAATTTAAATAAGGTAGGTTTTTGTCCCCGTCTATAAAACTCACGACACACCGCTAGAGAGGGTACAAAAAAAAGCTACTACTGTTTTTATTTTTAGTAAATAAAAATATTGTTTTTTGTTAATTATCGGAATCCAAAAAAAGGTTTTTTTTTTTTTGATACCATATGTCCCTGGATGGGGTACCGCATTCTTGTTAACTATCTCATTAGGTACTCCTTTTTCGAAAAAACTACATACTACTATATACTAACTACTATTAAAGATTCTAGAAAAAGAATGTTTTGCTTATCCTGAAATTCCATGGGCAGTAGTCCAACTTGTGATAAATTGTACAGAGTGTTGGGTAAATTGAAAAATGCTTCTCTTAAGTGGAGTGCCTCTTTTTTTTATTTTTGTAAAATACTTTATATAACGAAGTTATTGGTGAACTGAAGGAGTGTTTAAATATGAAGTTTGGTCAAAAAATACTGTTGACAAAACAGATTATTTTATTATTTCAAATAGACTATTTCAAACGCTTCGTGCGTTCGGGGTCAGAAAGCCCGATTAAATTTAGTTTTCACAAGGGATTTGAAAACAGCTGACATTTTAAGCCATTCAACCGGCATATACTATACGGCGTGGCGCTCCTTTGCTCGTGAAAAGTTGATTAATTTCCACTTCTGATTTTTTTCTTTCTGAACGACCTACCTTTCTGAACTTAACAAACTATCCTTGCCTGTAAAGCGAGGAGGCTGTATTACAGCAATTGAAAGCGTGGTGAGATATAAAAACGTTTTTCATGGATTAGGAACGTTGGAAACTATTAACGGAGAACATACCTATTGTTTGGTGACTCCTTTCCTGGCTTCACGAATAAGTTGGTGGATGTGGTGGATGTAGCATAAGATCTTGGTGGTTGGTAAAGCTAATCGTGGGACGTTTAGGAGGGAAGGAGAGCGGGAGGGGTTTTATTTATTTTCTTTTAATTTGTTTCGTTTTTTTTTTATAGTCGCAATTTTCATAAGAGCTACTTCTGGTAATATTCCTTCAAAATATATCAAGAGTTTTTTTCGTAGAATTTTATATGAGCCACACCTCTGACTTTATGCATTGGTTTTCGAATAACCTTAGAGAAACTTCAATCACACCCCATTTCAGGTCACCTGTATCCACCTTGCTGTCTAGCTCACTTCGGCGAAGGGGAAAAACCCAGCATAGTCTTATTGGATCATAACAGATTCGATTAAAGCAATAAAACCTTTACTAGCATTTTTTCCTGAATCATGTGATGTATTTTCGCCTATCCACTGGCCTTTGTTAAAAAAGAGCTCTCTAGTTATTAATATTATGTTATAACATAACGATCTGGTAAGTGCATTGGCGAGAGCTCGATTGACACATCGGGAGAGAAATTCACAATACATTTCGTTGCCATACGTAGATATAATGTACATACGTATAATATGTATGTACATATCGGTCGGTCGACTCCCTGCCGTCAGGTGTGGACCAGCGGACGTGATCAGCATCGGACGCGGTGGCCTTTTAACGTTTTAATTAAAACGGAGATGTCATCAATTTCATATTTCATTTGGTGGTCTACGCATACCTACTTGGGTAGTTTATGCAACGAGAGAATGATGGACGTCATTTCGAATACGAAATGACTCTTGGATAAATAAACATGGATAAATACTTCACAAAAAAAATAATTCGTTGTATTCCATCATTCTATTATTATATTCTGCAGCATCATTTAGGATATTTTTGTCGAAGTGCTTTAATTTATTAATACTATACGATACTAGGTATATTTTCACCTAACAAAGAAAAAAATAAATAAACAAACACTTGTCGACAGAGGTTTTCTGAAATAAAAAACTATAGTTCCTTTCTTAGACCAGGCCATTTTTTATCGAACTGCCTCTGGAATATCATGATGATACCATCATGAATGATGGCATCACCAAAGTGATACCACCAAAGAAATGATAATTTCAATTTGTGTTCGTTGAAAAAGTCATGGAAAATTTGTTGTTAAACAATATGTAAAAAAAATTATAAAAATCCGTGTTTTTCCTCTTTTCTTCTAGATAACTAGATTACTATTCATTTGAGAAGAAAGTTGAAGGAAGAAAAAAGTTTTGTTATTAAATTTTACATAGGATGTGATAAGAATGTGATAATTAAAAATTAAGAAATGCGCTATCTTTGTTGCAAAATACCAATATTTGGAAAACAAAATTAAGAAAAACAAAGTTTTTCATGAATATTTTTCGACCACTTAGATTACTGTAACGTTTTGTTCACTATGGGTTCGTAAGCTGTGAAAAATTTAAACTCGCACTTTAAACTAACGCTATTTATTTAACTAGGAATACAAACACTTACTACTAATACTAATATATTTTATACAATTTATGTTCGGTTATCGTACGAAGACCGCGGCGCACGCTTAATTTACTTCGTAGATGGACTGGAGACTCTAGCCGAGTCCCGGTTATTTATTCGCAGTGACCGGCCTCTGGATAGTGCCGGTATAATCTCCACTGTTCGAGAGAATCGCATCGAGACGGCCGCAGTGGTGACTCATTTATTTGTCTGATCGAACGGCGATGATGCATTCTACTGATGTTTTCGCCACACTGCCCCCTCCTTAAAGACATTTCGTCCCGAATTGTACCATCATCCTCTGGTCCATGACGATACCTGCAGCGTGGCCCATTCTTGCATCGAGACGTAAGGTAGAAAAAACAGTCTACTCTAATCGGGCGACCTCCTGGGGTTGTAGCAGCATAACAGGATTTCGATTCCAGTAAACTGGAAAAGGACTTCCAGCATACTTCTTATCACCCACCCTCCAATCCAGGCCATCTAGTCCGCTGGCTACCTTCGGTATCGCCAAACTGCTTATATTCTGGGACAAGAGCACATTCCTCAGTTCGACTAGTGTGTCCCAGACATTTTGATAAGTTGGTTTGTGGTGCGAAAGCTGCTTGGTCACCAAATAGAAGACGGACCACTCTTTCTCTTGGTGGGCCACCGTGATTTGAAGAACTCGTCCAACCTCTGGTCTTTGTCTGCGTAACTTCTCCAACTGTCCAAACGCCTTCTTGAAGGTATGTGCAATCCCTCGAGACATTCGGAGATCTGCTGCTACACAGTGGGCAAGACAGAAGTCGGCAGGAGCCTGGAACAGGTCACGTGGTTCTTCTCACGTTACACCGTAGCGAGCTTTCTGGCCGTTGGAATGAAGCAACATGAATTTCTCAAAAGAGAGTTCGCTGTCTGGAGGACTGACGTGTCGAACTCTGGCCTCAGCTTGCACGTCATTGCTTCCGGCGAAAGGAGATAAACGGTTGAAGTGGACCACCCTGGGTTTCCCTCTTGGTAATTTCTGGATCCGGTAGACTACATCGTTATTCCGGGTGACGACCTCATATGGACCTTCCCAGGAGGTTTGAGTTTTGGAGATAACCCACGACGACGTTGTGGGTTATCTCACATGGTTAGGTCACAGGGTAGACGTAGTTCACGGCCCATGACGATGCTTGCAGGTGTTTGACCCGTTGTTTCATGGATTGACGACCGGTAGGCTAGCAGGAACAGGTGGAGAAACTGGTCCCAGTCCCTCTGGTGGTCTGACACTACTTTGGATAAGTACCGGTTGATGGTCCTATTCATTCGCTCAACCATTCCATCCGACTGCGGGTGTGTGCAGTTGTCTTCGTCTTAAGGATGTTGAGTGTGCGGCAGACATTCTGAAACAGAGTCGACTCGAAATTTCTTCCCTGGTCTGAGTGTAATTCCAGAGGTACACCAAATCGACAAATCTAGTCCTTGATGAGAGCGTCTGCCACAATAGAAGCCTCTTGGTTTGGAAGAGCATAGCTTCTACCCATTTACTGAAATAATCCATCACGACGACGATGTATTTATTTCCTTTATCTGTTTCAGGGAATGGACCTGCTATGTATATCGACGGTAATTCTTTCAAACGGACTACCCACGTTGTATTGACGCATTGGAGCCTTCGGGTGCCGTTGCGGACCATTACTTGCAGCGCACACCACACATTTCTTGCACCATTCCTTCACGTCAGTAGTGCAGTTCACCCAATAGAAACGCTCTCTAACTTTCCCCAGCGTCTTCGTTACTCCTAGGTGTCCGCCAGTGCTTCCATTGTGGATATCCTCCAGTACCTCGGGCACTCTGTTTCTGGGGACTATCAGTTGTTTTCGCTCTTCGGTACCATCTGATTTCTCTAGAACGCGTTTTAAGAGTCCATCGTTTAAGACGAGGGAATTCCACTGAGCCCAGTACTGTTGGCGAGTACCGTGATACCTCTTCCCAAGTGGGTTTCCGACCTTCCTTCTTCCAGTTCACGATGGGTTTCAAATTCGGGTCACCCTCTTGATCCTTTAAAAGATCCTCCAGTTGCCAATCGTCAGTCACCGCCGTTAGTCAGCATATCACGACATCCTTTCCAGACGGTGGCGGCGCTTTCTTTTTTCAGAGCGGCGACTGCGAGTGTGGTTTGCCTTGGTACAATTCCGACACCGAATTTGTCTTTTATCCAGCAGGTCTCCTACGACTCGCCTAATATCTGCTTCATTGCATGAACCTCCTTCACAATTTTCCTCCATTTCACGGACCTTAACTTGACCTTTGTAACTTTGTTTAGCGGCTTCGAATTCCAAAGCTCGCGCCAAAGCATCCACCAACTTGCTGGGACGAGCGAGAGTCAGAGCTTGACGGGTCTCAGTATCACTCAGACCATCAAAAAATGCCAGCACGGCTAATCGTTCCATGACGTTCTCCGGCGTAGATAGTCTCCAATAACTTTTTTATCCAAGCTTCCAGAATTATCCATTAATTTTTGCAACGCAAATTTATATCACCAGCAATTTCGAATAAATGTGTGTCTCGATTTTCACCTTCATTTTCCAGAGCTTCTCTTTCGGCCTTTCTCCCTGTCGTCTCGTACTCCCGTTTTTCGAGTTCCTTTTTTAAATCCGCCACTTTAAGGTCCTTTAATAAAACTTGCTTCGAAGCCATTTCACTTAATTTATGTATTGCGAATTTATTTATTTAAATGTTTTAATTGTTCAGTTTTTTTCACACCTACACCTGACGCCAATGTAACGTTTTATTCACTACGGGTTCGTAAGGTGTGAAACTTAAGAACTTACTCTTAACTAAGAATACAAACACGGACTAAACACTTACTACTAATACTAATTTATTTTATACAATTTATTTTCGGTTATCGTACGAAGACCGCGACGCACGCTTAATTTATTTCGTAGATGGACTGGAGACTCTAGCCGAGTCCTGGTTATTTATTCGCAGTGACCGGCCTCTGGATAGTGCCTGTATAATCTCCACTGTTCGAGAGAATCGCATCGAGACGGCCGCAGTGGTAACTCATTTATTTGTCTGATCGAACGGCGATGATGCATTCTACTGATGTTTTCGCCACATTACACATACGACCCTCAGATCATGGCATGATTTTGTAATTCATCCCTTTGTGAAAAAAACGCGGTTTTTCAAAACGTTATAGAGCGGTAAAAAAAGTCTTGAGGAACTTGAAATTTCTTTTACGTATATGAAAAACAAAATCCGTTAATTAGGAGAACCTTGAGAATATATAATTATAAAAAGTTGTAAACATTGTATAAAAAATAATTTAAACATATCTGAGAATTTTCGATCAAATGGAATAAAAATGGAATAAAAAACAGAGCTTAAAGTACTCGGATAGACGCTTCATTAAAAAAAAATCTTTTAAATTAAAATTTCTTTCATTGGTTCTCGAGTACAACCCGCCAATGTTGACTGCGTCGAGATACAGTCGCGCCGCTTCCAAACAGAATAAAATTGAATTCAAAACAAGTGTCATTATAAATATATTTATAACTTTAAAAGATTACCTAATGAATGGATTTTGAATTTTCAGAAAAGGTTCGGAAGTTCGAACGCTATTTTATATATAAAAAAATAATCAGATGGATCAAGATTTTTTTGATGGCTCTATAAAGTTTGGAAAAATAGTTTTTTTTCCACTAAGGATTAGATTGCAAAATTATTGTGCAAAAACTTAGTGTGTTGTTTTATCTTACCAAAAAAGTTTTCTGAGCCACGATCTGCAGGTGCTATGTATAATCTAAGTGGTCGAAAAAAATTAATGAAAAAAACTTTGTTTTGCTTCATTTTTTTTTACAATTATGGATACTTTTGCGACAATACAACGAATTTTTCACTTTCTAACCTAACACAACTTGAACGGCGTTTGATAAATATTTTTTTTTCTTCTCAACTTTTCCCTACAATGGATAGTTCACCAGTTATCTAGAACAAAAGGAGAAAAAAACGCGGATGTTTTTTTTTACATTTTTTTAAATAACAAATTTTCCACACTTTTTCAATTGGAATATATCGAAATTATCATTTCATATGATATTCCAGAGGCATTTCAATAAAAATTAGAGATCATATGGAAAGTTTAAACTACCTCATTTGAAAACAGATACCGCCTGGTCTATCTGTTTTTGTTGACAGAATACAAACATCATCATTGAAACTTTCTTATCAGTTCCATTCTTTCTGTAATTTGTCATATGACAATATGAAATTTTGATCTGTACTTTTAGAACTGTATCTATCAAAGATCGATACAGTAAGAAAAACATCTCTGGCAAATATATGCGACCATTTTAAAGTAAAAGCTATTTTATTATACAGTACTTCAACTAGGATATTCAAAATTAAGATGTTTCTTGTACGAGCGAGATAGCATATATTGAAATTCAGTCTCTGAATAAATCATTTTATCAAGAAGCAGTGGCCGAAAAGAGAAAACTTGATACATGGAATGAAAAACGTTAATGTTTAACTTCTCAAAATTGTGTGAAAGTATTTCTTCCACCTTTACACATCAGACTTAGCCTAAGAAGAATTTTGTTAATGCAATCGATAGGAATGGTCAGACTTTTTATTTTGTAAAATTAAATTCCACGGAAACATAACAATATTCGTACATAACAAAGGTGAATTCATTTGACCACAAATACGAGAAAAAACCACTTATGAAGGACACAAAATTTGAAAAATAATTGAATGTTGTTCTAAGAAAAGAAGATGGGCGTATTATTACAAATTGGTTTCATAAACCAACTTTCTCCAAAATATATTTGAATTTCTTTTCTAACCATCCTTTCAAACAGAAAATCAATATTATAAAGAATTTGAAACATAGGGAAATGTTGTCACATGATGATTTTAAAGAACAAAACAAAATTAATATCCAAAAATATCTTATTAACAATAATTATCCAAAACACATTATTTTGAATGACAATACTAATAATAGTAACAATAACATAAATGATATCACTAATGACAACACAAAATACTTGAAAATTCCATACGTAAAAGGACTTTCGGAAAAACTCGAGCTAATTTTATCAACTAACAATACAAAAGTAGCATTTAAGAGTGAAAAACACAATTAAAAAACATTTTTTTTACAAAATTAAAATAAAAAACGCCGATTGAATTAAAATCGAATATAATATATGGAATACCATGCGGCACATGTAATAAAGTTTATGTCGGTCAGACCGGAAGGTATTTGAAAAAAAGAATATATGAACATAAAAATTATGTTAATGCTAACAATTTGCAAAAGAACAAGGTAAACGAGACAGCACTGGTGGCATATACCAAAATAGGACATCATTTTTCGTTTGACGAAACCAAAATTATTGGACAACAAAACAATTACAAAAAACGATTGTTACATGAAATTATTGATATTAAAAAGAGTGATTCAGTCAACAAACGAACTGACATTGACAATTTGAATACGGCATATTTCAATTTAATATATTAAATTCTGTATACTAGACTTAGAAGATACACTTACAGGACAAATACATACGCATATATACATACGCTTTTTATTGTAAATTTTATTAATGCTAAAAGTATTTTAGCAATTTTTAAAATTTTTAGTGTGTAAAGAAGTTAGATATTTTTATTTATCTCTTATGTTTGTAGTATGTGTAGTTTTTAAGCTAATTAGAATTGTACGGGTAGATAGCCGATGCACGTCTGTGTGACAGTACGTTGTATTCTATTATTTTATGTTATATTAATTGTTTTATCAATGTTTCATTCATATTTATTTTTACAAACGACAACAAAAAAGCTTATTCAATTGTAAGTATGAAATATGAAACATGTAATCCTGATTCCCTATTTTAATCTGTGTTTGGTATTACGTTTGTTTTATTATCTACATTGCGTGTTTGTCATATTTTAGAGTCCTGAGGATGCAAATAAATTTTGCGAAACGTCGACTAAGTGAAAATTAGTTTTTTGTTTTTTTTTTTTTTTTTTTTTTTGGAAACATTTGACCTCATCCCACTAATTAACTATATAGTTATAAAGGTTTATTTTAAGTTATAAAGGCATACTATCTTCGTTAATGCAGGAGTTCTGTAAATAACTTTCATAGGGTTCAAGGATTTGCTTAGCGTGTAGGCACACAGGCTGTATTTAACAACAAGAAGTTTCTCTCTCAACCAAACTACGGACAGCTGTATCGTTCTAATGGAACTCATCAGGGTGGTGACGGTCAAAAATGATTACATCGCTTGTAGGTGACAACTTGAATCTTCACTTTCACTTTTGGGAGTTTATTCATGGGTTGCAGATAGGTACATATTTTTCTTGTTGTTAGCTTTCTGATAGTTACGACCAAATTTCGACCACTTTCAATAGTGAAAACCCAAAATAACGCATAACTCTTTCCGTTCAAAAAGTATAGAGTGGGTATACCCTATATACGTAAACACTCGGTATATATGTTTAAAATATAAGTCAGTGGGAGTATCATAACGATGGTCTCCCTCGAATCGCACTATGGTCTCCCAGTTGGGTCCGTTTGTTAACAGTTTTGTCTAGACGATAACTCCTTAAACTTTTTATAACGAAATCATGAGTCAATAAGAGTTTGTGCTTAAACAGTATTAACGATTTTTTTGATAACTTTCAGAAGAAATTGGATGTATAGCAGTGATATACTTTTTATAATAATACAGTAATTACTTTTTATAAAATTCGATAAAAATATGATAGCTACAACTAAAGATACAAAGGTGGCAACTCTAAAAGTTTCTCTCCGCACACGGATTTCCGTTATAATCCGTTCCCGCCTGTGACCTCTAGAACAGTTCAGAGCAGCGCATAAGAGGATGAGCCAGGATGTAGGTAATAGGATGTTAGGTCCACGTCCACCAGGCTTCTCTATACTTAGAAGGATTCTCCCCCGGATCGGGAGGCACAGTCTGCCTGCGCGCCACGTCATGACATATGATATAATGGCACTTTAATTCCTACACCCCCTTCCCCCGCGACGACGCGCGCCGTATATTCCAACGTGCACAAACGTAAAAACGTTTTCGTATCGGGAAAGATCGATTTCGCCCGGCCGCCTGTGAATATGCCGCGAATACAAGGGATTCCTTCCGGTTTTTTGTTTTGACGTTTGCCTTTTATTTTTAGGGTCTTTCCACCCCGTAGGCACTGCTCGTTGTTCTCAGGTTTGCGATAGTCTTCATTCATCGTTGTACTTCCCACATCCAGCTTCTAAAGTGCAACTAAGTCCCATTCTATACCAATTACATAGAGCGAGGATGTAAAGGTTAGCATAAATTCAATATATACCAAACTAAAAATAGGTACCTATTATGGAAAAATTCTTGAACAAACCAGTTTTTATTTTCAATGGCGCATCTTACGCTACTAAAAGGAGCAATGATGTCACCAATTTTTTGTACAAGACATCATCGGTATTTTTTTATATAATACCCTATATTTTTTTCTACTTTAAGGGGTTACACTTATTTATTTGTCTAAAATTAAACTTTTTCTTTGGGATTATCTTTAATGATTCAATTGAACAATCAGAATAGAACTTTCTATTTTCGTTTTATTTAATTTTTTCTTCCAAAATGACGGCAGTACAGACGTCTGAAGCAGCACGTCTTTTTTTAGGGGTCTGCGGCCTTACGAATAAAACTTTTCCATTTGCACCTAGACAACATTTTTTTTCATATACTATATTAAATTTAGCAGAGAAGTACACATGATTATGAAAAAAAAATCATTTCTCGCAAATTGACGTGAATTGAACTTTTTTTTTGTTTTTTTTTAAACAAAATTGACATTTAAACGTTTATAAAGAACGTAACTGTTAATCAATCTTAATAATCGTGTGTACTTCTCTTTAAAATCTATCTAAGAAGCTACAGTTAAAATTTCAAGTCGATCGGATGAAAATTGCAGAAGTTATTTGTAAGGCCGTGTTGAAAAATATGGTTTGGAGATAATCGCGTTTAAAGTTTTGAAAGGTATAAAGGGTATGCAGATATAGACTAACCGCTCGATTAAATTTGAGTACACCTGTACCAGCGCCATCTATACTTAGTATGAGTAACATTTATAAAAGTACTGACTGAGCTAAGCGACTCCAAACTGCTACTATAAACGCGCCAAGCGTTCAAAAGCGTTTCGGAGCATCAGAAGCTAATTCAGAAATTTAGCTCTAAGGGTCATTTAAAAAATTTTTGGACCATGGCTGCTATTTGATATCATTTTTGGGTTGTTTTTACGTCACTTAAGCCAATAGAAAAAAAAAAAACTAAAAAAAATAATTCAAATAGGTGTAACCCTTTTTAATACTCTGCAGTCACAGCCTAATTAAAAAATGTATAATACCTATGGTCTAAGTGATTAATTCATTTGTGAGTTAAACATTTGAAAATCAACTTAGAAATAAATAACTTTAGACCACAAGTGTTTTTTTTTTATAATTCTTAAACTACAACAATACATTTTTGGAATTGATTGTTACTGGAGAATCTAAAAGTGGAAAAAATAATATTGTAACGTTTTATTTATTTCGGGTTCGTGAGGTGTGAAAAATTAAACTCGCACTTTTAAACTAACACTATTTATTTAATTACTACAACTACTGACTAACACTATTTAACTATACTAATTTATTTTTATACAATTTATATTAGAGCGTTGCACGGAACGCCGCGCCGATATTCAAAATAGGAACTGAACTGTCCCGCGTCGAAACCCCGCGTTATATCTCCTTGCGGACATTATCTTCCTATCTAGCAGCTTCCGGGCCGATTCCCGAACCATCGGGCAAAAGCCGTGATCTTTCGACGCGGGCGCTGCCCGCGTACGTCATCGACGTTCAGTGGGCTGGATCATCGAAGCAGGCAGGGGCGGACTGGCCCAGCGTTCGTAACAATATAAACGGTATTTTATTAAAAAAAGGTCGATGATGTATAAAAAAATGTCATGTATAAAAGAAGTGGTGATATCACCGCTATTTCTAATTATGAAAAGGGTTATTTTGAGGGTTGGGGTCGCTTTATCCAAATCTATTGTCAAAAGAGTTCGGCCACGTCACATTTTCAAAATATGTAAAATATTTTATATAGGTATTTCCATATTTCAAACAAAAAGAAAATGAAAAGTTTTACTTGTATGGTATTTTTCTTTTGGGTCGGTTTCACTGCAGACAACAATAGTTGTCCCCTAACAGGTAGGTATATCCTCATCTCAAAATTCCGGGTATCGCTCTTCAAGCTACTTTAAGCCCTGCTGAAAATGTTGTAAAACATGTAATACCGAAAGATCATACTTCCATGCTTAGCAAAAACGCTTATCTACACAAATCGTGAAAAATACCTATTGTTTTCAAATATCCTGCCTCAAAATTCACGTTTGTATACATAGAACTTAACAAAAATGATGTTTGTGCCATTAAAACCTCAAATGTACGGCAACTGTTCGGCCGTATCTAATAGAGCGGGGCATTTTGTCCCGGCGATCAGTACCTCCGTGTGGAAAAAGGGGTTTGGGAAAAATTGCTTTGGTCAACGGGCGAGATGAGTTGGCCTAGTCAGCCGCTTGGTCTGGTTACGTTTTCAGACGTGCACATGTACGTTGATATACGTTGTCATAAATATATATTAAGTATTAATAATTATAATTATTAGTAATAATAATATATTTAATAATTATTAAATACATTCTCAATTGTCAAATAATATCTACACAGTTTGAAACGATTAGAAATGGAAACTACATACAATACAAAACAATACAACAACACCAAGTTACCGACAGGTGTTGCTGAGAAATAATATTCAGCAAATAAACGGTTCAAGTACACAAATATTGGCAACCTGGAAATTGATTTCTCTGGAAAAGATAATAAAATTAGGAAGGAATAAATATCATGTACTTAAATGAAGATAAAATAAAAGATTACATAAAGAATAAAGCCCAAATTACAGACGATCAAGATGGTACAGTCAAACGTATTAAAAGTAAGTAGATAACGTTAGAAAAGATTGTCAATGCTTTCAGGTCGGTGTTAAATTTGATTTGAAAGAGAAAATGTACAGAAGATTCGATTTTAATTTAATGAGACGCACAGAGAATAATCAAGATTTTCAAGTAACGACCAAAACCGAAACAGATACTATACGAGAAACTGTCAAAACAAAAATATTAAAGACAAGCAGGCATGTTGTAGGGTAAATAAAACAAACAGTAACGGAAAACCACACAATGTATGTAGATAATATATTTTACCAAAACATTCAGTGCTTTAAAAACAAAGTACTGGAATATTACCATACAAAACATGGAATGCATTCTCTCCATTATCTGCTTCAGAACACTAGTGCAGGGAGAAAGAAAAATATCTGATAAAACTTATGACACGGTGGCATATTACAGAAAATCTTCAACTCATGGAGGATTCTGCATATTTGCCCAAGAGCGCCTAGTATCCGATGAATTTGAGGATCTGAAAAAAAAAACGTATATAAAGTAAAATAAAGTATAATAAGGCATTATTAAAAAGTATAATAATATGCATCTATAGGACAACAATAATGACAAAAACATGTTTTTAACATTACTACAAACTTTTTAATATAATACAGACACATTTTGAACGAATTAGTCAGAATACAAACGCCTTATTAGTAATAATAATTATCGTCATCAACATTACGTAAAAATGTCCTATGTGGGAAAGACAAAAACCGCCTGTACGTTGCCTAAATAAATAAGAATAATATGCGTTGCAGATGACGTAAAAACTGATTGCGTTGTAGACAAATTTGAGAGTGTGTTAAAGAAAAATTCCGATTTGACCACATTAAGACGAATTTGTGATGGTGCATCGGCACATCCGTTAAGTCGGTTCAACGGGTATTTTAATATTCCTGTAGTACATCAATAGATGTCGGACAATCATTCTTACAATATAAGCACATTTTTTCACCAAAGCGAACCTCATTCCTCGAGACAACAGAGGAAACGTATCTGATGTCAATGTTTTACAAATCATATTCTGCGTGTGATAACCGTGATAATGGCACTTCTACTTGTTATGTTCGGTAATTCCAGCGCAGCCACCTAACCTACCTTGTAACACTACGTAAAAGGGTGAGTGTTTGACAAATATGTGGAAATTATAACAGATTATTTAGCTATTTTATTATTATTTATTTTCTGTAATTGTATTTACTATGGGATGCGCACGCCTATGTGGCACGGTCAAGCACGGTCTCGATAAAGTGAGACGTTCATTAAGTGAGATAAGGAGGGGATAGGTGTGGTAATTACTTCTGTCTAGTTGTATCCTTCAGTTAGGTCTTAATTTTTTCTTGGCTGGTTATTTACTTAATAATACACCCTGTATATTTAAATATATAGAACGTTGTTAAGGTTAAAAAACATCTATTGGAATAAGTTGACCGGTAAATTTCCGACGGTACGCCTATGCCGCGTTGGCGAGATGCTCTACTGATGCTCTACTGATGATGGGACTTACACAAACGTAAGTACGATTTCACAATAGTCCATTTCCCGATGCTCAAAAAAATACGATTTGAGTGCATGTTTTCTGGTAGAAAAAAAAAACTGATTCCTATGCAGAATTTCCCCAGGAATATGGGAACAATAGTTTTGATGCGATTAAAAGTCTGGAACATTTGTTTATTTAACAATTTATAAAAAAAATACCGTTTTTTTTTGTTTTTTGCTTATATCTTTGCTTCTAGAGCTCGTAGGCAACTTTTACGGCCACCAACTTTTTCGTTATCAAATTTCCTACAAGATAGGCCATTTTGCAAATCGATTTTTTTTATTGTTTATTATAAACAGTGCCAAAAATCGCAAAAAAAATTTTTAGATCGAAAATCTTTAGAGTAACGTAAAACAAAATCTGCTAAATTAATTTTGATGTTACATTGAGAATTCATAGCTCTCATCTAACTTAACAAAAAATGCTTTGCGGATTTGCTAAATATTGCTTAATTTTTTTTTTTGCGATTTTTGGCAATTTTGGCAATTTGTTTCTAATAAACAATAAAAAAATTGATTTGCAAAATAGCCTATCTTGTAGGAAATTTGATGACGAAAAAAGTTGGTGGCCATAAAAGTTGCCTACGAGCTCTAGAAGCAAAGATATCTATACGCAAAAAAACCACAAAAAAAAATCTTTTTTGGTGGTTTTATAAATTGTTAAATAAACAAATGTTCCCGACTTTTAATCGCATCAAAACTATTTTTCCCGTATTCTTGGGAAAATTCTGCATTGGAATCAGTTATTTTTTTCTACTAGAAAACATGCACTTGAAATATTCTTCGGGACATGGACTAATATCCGAATAATTCAGGATCGTGATGAAATCGCACTGGCATTAGTCGAGCCCTTGTGTATGAAGTCTGTATGCATATCGTCACTACTAGTCAGGGCCATTAGTCAAAGCAAGTATCATAACAGACGTTTGATCAGTTGCGTTTTAGCTTGCGTTGTTGCAAAGTGTTGATTCGGAGAGAATAGCGAAGACCGATACAAATTATCGTGTTGGTACATACATATTAATTACGTCGATAGAACAACAAAGACTGATTTGGGATTTTTTTCCCTTCCGATGTGTCTGGTTTGGGGTTTGTTTTGCCTCTAACACTGCAGCCTTCAGGCTTATTGTATTTCTAGTTTACATCGTTATTTCATGTGAATAGGCTTGTTACCTTTATGAGGTTTAGTAGCCCTTTCACAAGATTTTTCTTTGGAAAGGCCTCCTGGGGTTTTCTATTCCCAGAAGACCGTATCTCCAGTGTGTTAGTGCTGGGAACTCTAGTATAATGTGTCGGGATGTTTCATCCTCCTCATTACACAGTCTACAAATAGGTTCATCTGAATATATGCATATTCTGTGTAGATGTTTCCTAAGGTGACAATGCCCGGTTATGAGTCCCGTGACAAGTCTTATCTGATTTCTACTCAATCGCAGAATCTCGTCTGTCAGTACTTTTGATGGTGTCTTTACTATCCATTTACTGTTTGTTTGTCCTGGTATGTGGTTCCAGTAAAACTGGTGTTCTTTATTTTTCCACCGAGTCAGCCAGAGCCTCACTGAGGACTTTGGTATACCACGCATTGGTTCAGGTCCAATGAGTGTCGTTGCAAAGCCCTTTCTCGCTAGGGTATCTGCTTCTTCATTGCCTTCGACCCCTTTATGTCCTGGTACCCATTTAAGTGTTACCTTGTTATGGTTTGCCAGAGCTTGGAGGGTTTCTAGGCAATTTTTTTATCGATTTTATTTTTTTTACATGCTAAAGCTTGTAGGGCTGCCTGACTGTCAGAGTGTATGAGGATTGTTTTCCCTCCATATCCTCTTTCAATATTCTCCCTTAAGCATAGCTCAATTGCATGTACTTCTGCCTGAAATACTGTGGCATATTCCCCTAGAGGTACATATTTTCTGTACCTGGGTCTTTCGCCATAGATTCCCGCGCCAGTTCCACTGTCCATTTTGGATCCATCAGTGTACCACACTAGTGTTCCTTCCTGACAGTTGGTTTCTTCTTTTGCTTCCCAATTTAACTGAATGTTAAAAGGTTTTGCAAAGTTAGTTCTTGGTGTCATTTCGTCACTTGTCAATAAAAATAATGGATCTGTGATCGTACTTGTTATACTGGCATGACCAAAAGTTGCGTTTTGACAGTTACCATTACACTTCAACTTGTGGGCCCCCATTCTTGCCTTCGCCTTGATATAAATATCTAATGGCGGAAGGTTTAATATGGTTTCCATTGCCGCTGTTGGAGTGCTTTTCATTGCACTAGTGATGCAAAGGCAGGCTAATCTCTGAAGTTTCGAAAGCTCCAATGTTGCTTTTCTTTGCATCATTTTGGTCCACCATATAAGTGATCCATAGGTTATAATGGGTCTCACTACTGCTGTGTACAACCAATGTACCATGCAGGGTTTAAGTCCCCATTTGATGCCTATGGCCCTCTTGGCAGCCATTAGTGCCATTTTCCTTTATTTATGGGTTTCTGCAAATGCGTGTTTCAAGTTAGTATTGCAGATTTGGGATACCTCATGCAAAAGTACAAAAGCTATGACCTCAAAAACAAGACTTGGGAAGATGTAGCCGGAGTAGTTGTCCTGGTTTTGATAATCTGAATCTAGTCCTAATGATGAATTCCTGATAAACTATCTAGTAACGCACAGAGCGACAACAGCGCGTTGTTCGTGTGTGTCCAAATATATTGTCGAAACTAATCAAACGCCGCGCCGCCTTGTGAAAGCACGTGTAGAACGGATTACACAGGCACACAAAATAAAAAACGTCTATACGATCAGATCATATCAATCTCATATTTTCGCTGTTGCTGACGCCTCAAAACCATCAAAATAACTCATGTTTTGGTTGCAAATTGGAGCCTAGCTTCAATATGCACACGAAGATGATATTTGTATATTTCCTGGGTTGCTGATTTCGAATCCGGGGTCTGTTTGGCCTTGGGATCGGGTTAGAATTGCCTCTACCCTAAAAAAATAAATGTCATATACAGTGTGTCCCAAAAAGTTGGAAAGAGTCCCGCAGAATCGAAACTCTTAGTACTTCCAAAAAAAGTTTCCTACAAAAAACATTCGCATCACAAACCGTCATCGACCAGTCAAAACGTCGTCGACATTCTTCTACAGAGTGTTTCACAAATCATAAAAAACTGTTTCGGTTAAAGGGCAACACCGCTTAATTCACATCTAATCAAAAAAAGTTATTAAGAAAAGTTGTTCAGAACGCCGAAATATGGCGATTTACGAAAAATCGACGCGATAGTCAAATGTTTACGAATTACATAACGGTGCTGACCCAAAAAGTTGGAGGCCGAGAGGAATGTCGACGTCGTTTTGACTGGTACAAATTTTTATTTGCCCCATATTTCGGCATTCTAAACAACTTTACTTAATAACATTTTTTGATTAGATGCGAATTAAGCGGTGTTGCCATTTAACCGAAACATTTTTTTCTGATTTGTGAAACACCCTGTAGAAGAATGTCGACGTCGTTTTGACTGGTCGATGATGGTTTATGATGCGGATGTTTTTTGTAGGAAACTTTTTTTGGAAGTACTAATAGTTTCGATTCTGCGGGACCGTTTCCAACTTTTTGGGACAGCAGCACTAAATCGTAAACATTTGACTATGGCGGTGATTTTTCGTACACTCCCATATTTCGGCATTCTGAACAATTTTTCTTTATAACATTTTTTGATTAGATGCGAATTAAGCGGTGTTGCCATTTAAACGAAACAGTTTTTGCTGATTTGTGAAACACCCTGTAGAAGAATGTCGACGTCGTTTTGACTGGTCGATGACGGTTTATGATGCGAATGTTTTTTGTAGGAAACTTTTTTGGAAATACTAATAGTTTGGATTCTGCGGGACTGTTTCCAACTTTTTGGGACACACTGTATATATTATGACATTTATATTGTACATTATACATTGTATTTTCAGTCAATATGAAGCCCAGGTTTTCATTTTTCGACTATAAAACCGGTTATTTTGGAGGTTTTAAGGTTTTTTGAGATTAGGTTCGACGGTATTAGGTTAGGAGTAAATGGTGACTAGTAGGGTAAACAAAAAAGATATTTGGATTCAATGACCTCGAAGTTTCATGAATACGTCGGATTCTTTTTTCTACGAACAAAAAGGACAATTTCAGTGAATTTTGAGAATTTTTTTTGAGGTTAAAGTCAAATTCCGACTTGATGAGGTCAAACATACTCCACATTCGAATTCAGCGACCCAGAAAATATATAAATATCTTGTTTACATGTATTTGAAGTTAGGTTCCATTTTCTAGCCAAAAGATGGATTGTTTTGTCAGTTTTAAGTTTTTTTTTTTGTGGCGAGATTTGCCAATTTTGAGGTTAGGCGTGATTATTAAACTCATATTTATATTGAGTCATCCGCATGAATATGTGAACAGGTTATCTTTTCTACGAATAAAAAGGGCTATTTTAGTCATTTTAAGGCGTTTTTTGAGGATTGGGGACAAATTTTGGCTTTATGAGGTTAAACGGACCCCGGATTAGTATTCAGCGACCCTGAGAATATGAAATTAACATGGTCTGGTCTTTGGTGCATGTAACATTTTTTTTTTTTGTGTGCCCGTGTTATCTATCGGTCCGTTTCTAAGCAGTAAACACGGTTATTAAGTGGCAGTTTACAAGCGACTCATGATCAATCCCGATGATTATCCGAGCAGATCATCAGTCGCTTAATAATTATATAAACCGCAATAACCGTGTTTACTGCTTAGAAGAAATGAAATATGTCATAATGACAACACCCTTGCTTTGTGTTTTATTTTTTGAAAAAATTACCGACAGTTTTTCTAGTAAAATGAAACTAAGTACTTTCTATAAAAAAAAATATTTTACGTTACTACAGCTGTAAAGAAACAGAAATAGCTGTTTTTTTTTCCATTATCACTTTGATGTAGACACTGCGTTTTTTGTTAATATATTTTACTAGCGACCCGCCCCGGCTTTGCACGGGTGCACGCGGACTTTTTTGTAGACCTTTTTAAGGTGTACAATACTGTAGCACATTATTTTGATCTATCTCGTAGGGTTCAGCCAGCGTTTGCAATGGAAGCACAAAAAAATGTGTTTATTAACGACATCACATTAGAAACCTCCTAAAATGATCAGTGTTTCTCTACTATATTATGCATGTATTATACATATAAACCTTCCTCTTGAATCACTCTATCTATTTAAAAAAACCGCATCAAAATCCGTTGCGTAGTTTTAAAGATCCAAGCATACATAGGGACAGACAGCGGGAAGCGACTTTGTTTTATACTATGTTATGATTACGTTAAAAATATGCATGCTTATAATTGTAAGTTCCTACGTCTTCGACCACGGCCGCCGCTGCTTCTTCTCCGTTTGGAGCTATCCGGGCGACGAGCCTCGCATGACGATGACGCTCTCGATTCCCGCTGGCGATGATGGCGTACGAGTCGCCTTCGGAGCACAGCCCGCGAGGGCGACCCATTCCGGGAGCATCGGCGGCTGCCGATCCGCTTATTAAGTGATCATTTTCGCCTTCTTCGACGTGGCGGTGCGCGCACGTGACGGAAGAGGACGTTTCGAAATCGGGCGGCCGCGTTCTCCTGGAAAGGACTGAACATCTGAAGTCCGTTAGTTTATATTTTTTCTTATCTTTTGTAATGGAGGCTCATATCTAAAAGTTCCAGTAACTTCATTAGAATCTGATAATGTTGATGAGGAAACTACTATCATCGATCAAATGCCAGGCCATCGGAAAGATTAAAAACAGAAACCATTCAAAATTCTGGAGTAGGTACTGGAACCGTTCTTGGAAATCTTTTCTTTCTTTTTCATTCTGGAAACTTTTTTATTACAACAATTACCAAAAATTAAATATTCGCGAAAAAGTGATTGTCTTACTCAATTTTTCCAATATGGCGGTGCGAGCGGTAGCGCTTCAAAGGCGAAAACTCAGGATATTAATTATTACATCAAACTTATGAATTACACCAAAGATCAACTTTCCGTGACGTTTTACAATGTAAGACCCTTTTTTATGTTTCTATTTACTGGGCTATTATATCTTTTTTTTTTGTGCAAAGGTACCTTGTCTTTTTATTAACATGTTGAATAGACTCCCTGTTTTAAATATGAGAGTTAATTAATTATGGATCAGAGTTGGGTTGGGAGTATCTACGGACAAAATTTGAACCAACGTTGAAGCTAACAGTATTCGTTCAATATGTGGACCCACAAATAGCATTGGAGCCAATGTTGGCGCCAACATTTTTATTGTTGGTGCCAACGTTAGAAGTATTCCGTCTTGTGTCGGTTTTTCGACAACACGTCAAAGGAATTGGTCGCAGTGTTCGTGTTGCCTACCACACGTTGAGGCGAGTAGGTCAGTGATCAGAACGTTATGTCGTTCTCAGTTCATCTTCCTGTTGCGGAAAGACACTCAAAACAGAAAATCTGTTTTACCTGAAGAACCTAAATTCACCCGCGGGTTAGATAAAATCATCATGGGCGTTGACATGACTAAACAAATTAATGTACCTACTGCTCGATCATGTTTTCCTTACTGGCACCTTCACCATTTTTTGAACAAGTAATTTTTTTTTTTTTATGTCCACCTAGTCCTTTCACGTTCACAAGTATTGGATAGAAAGGCCGGAAATGTTCTGAAACGTTGGATTTTTAGTTCAAGCGAAAAAATGTCTATCTGTTGGTCTGTCTGTTAACTTTTTTTGTTTATAGGATAACTCGAGAACACGTTAAGATAACAACTAAAAATTTCAGTAAAAATGGTAAGGTCCTTGATGCATGTTATGAGACAGCTATCGAAGTGGAGGACAGCACAACGCAGATAAGTTTAAATATTTTTAACATATCGACGATTCAAAGTTTTTTTTGACGTCTTTTTTTATTAATTTTTTTTTATATAACCTTGAAAACCAGCTAGCTCCTTTTTTGTAAACGATAGCAGGTGGGTAGATGAAAACGTAAAGGTTTAGTAGTATGGGGGTTGAAGGGGGATAAGAATTCAAAATAGTTCAAAGTGAGGTCATCAAATTTGAAATAAATTCGATATATCTTTTTGTGAAAGTTATTAAAAAATATGCTCAAACAGGTCAATTATTCAATAAATGTCGTCTAAATAATCGTCTTTTGTTTTCGAGCTGTCACGTGATTGGCTATATTTTTAAATGACTACCTCAATTTTTTTCAATGGATTCGCCAAGAGGTTCATGTTCTGGTGCATTGTATGTACATTAGGGTGGACCTTAATTTTTTTTTTTTTTCTCAGCGGGACTCACTGAAAACGTTCGATACGCTCAAAAACTATGAAAATCATCAAATCTGATAGTCGCAAGGATATATTTCCATGTATTTTTTCCTCCTGAATAAGATGGAATCGTCAGATTTCGTTTATTCGTTGAGTGAAAAAAATTATGAGCGAAAAATTGCGAAAAAAATACCAAATTAATTTAAAAAAATTTGAAAAAGACGAAATAATTTATTATGGTGATTGTACCTGACTCTGAGGAGTATTAAGCATATCATGATTAAATCAAAAGTAGAGGTAAAAACCCACAGTTTGACGTCTGGTTGAAGTCTGTAGGTGCCTCCGAACCGGAGTTACGATCATTTCAAGTTGTACGCAAAATTCAGGAGCGTATAAAGCGGAAGGCGATTTTTCTGTTTTTTCAATCCTGATTCTCAAACGATAGATTCTCCTGCATCGACTTGCATAATTTAACGGTAGTATGAAATGCTCTATATCATACGAATAATTCATCATCTTAATATAATATTACCTTTAACTTGAAGTCATTTTACATTGATTATAAGAGAATGTCGGATTGGAACATACTATAGTGTCCGACGTTCGTACACGTACTTGTAACGTTAACATCGTACTTTGGATTTGGGGAGCTGCGTCGTGGTATAATCGGGTAGTAATACAAATCTCTATGTTATGTGCTTGTTTCTCAACAATTGAGTAGTTCAAGGGTTATTCAAGCTTGAGCAAACGAAAGAACGGAAGAATGAATTCTTGAAAAAAAAAATACGGGTTTTCTCTTAAAGTTGGTAGCTTCATTCGCTTTGACATTAGCCGCGGAAATTTCTTCGTATTACTACCAACTTCAAGAGAAGTCGAGCGAGAAGAAGTTTCGAAGAGAAGAACTGAAATTGGCGACGGTCGTAAAGTGGTCGTTTGAATAGATTCGTTCGGGAATACGCCTCGGAGCGATCCGAGCAATCTGAGCAGTTCACCCGAACACGCATTTTTGATTCGAGCGCTCCAAGCGATCCGAGTGATTCGGACGTAAACACACGAATGTAAACAAACATTAAATTAATCTAAACTGTTTTTATTTGTACAATTTAGTAATTAAATCAATTGAATCGACTTAATTAAGTCAAATCCAACAAAATTCAATCGATGTACTTGTTAAACTGAACAAATAAGAACGGATTAGTTTCAGGTTATTTGTATTTGGCGCGCGCTTGGAGCGCTTCGGAGACCTCGGAGTGCTCGGATAAAAAACGCGTGTTCGGATGAACTGCTCCGAGGCGTATCTCCGAACGAATCTATTCAAACGACCACTTTACGACCGTCGCCAATTTCAAATCTTCTCTTCGAAACTTCTTCCCCAACTCCAAAGTATCATGCTAACGTTACAAGTACGTGTACGAACGTCGGACACTATAGTATGTTCCAATCCGAAATTCTCTTATAATCAATGTAAAATGACTTCAAGTTAAAGGTAATATTATATTAAGATAATTAATTATTCGTATGATATGGAGCATTTCATACTACTGTTAAATTATGCAAATCGATGCAGGAGAATCTATCGTTTGAGAATCAGGATTGAAAAAACAGAAAAAATCGCCTTCCGCCTCCTGAATTTTGTGTACAACTTGAAATGATCGTAACTCCGGGTCAGAGCCACCTACAGACTTTAACCGGGCGTCAAATTGTAGGTTTTTACCTCTACTTTTGAATCATGATATGCTTAATACTCCTCAGAGTCAGGTACAATTACCATAATAAATTATTTCGTCTTTTTTCTAATTTTTTTTAGTTTAATTTGTTTTTTTTTTTCGCAATTTTTCGCTCATAATTTTTTTCACTCAACGAATAAACGAAATCTGACGATTCCATATTATTCAGGAGGAAAAAATACATGGAAATATATCCTTGCGACTATCAGATTTGATGATTTTCATAGTTTTTGAGCGTATCGAACGTTTTCAGTGATTTTTAACATGTAAATCCCATAAGAAACTTCCGGCGCTTTGCGGCACGGGAAAAAAGGTACCGATCGCGGCAGTTTTGGTTTCCGCACAAGTTTTTAGGTACCCAGAACTGATTTTCACCCGGCCCGCTGAGAAAAACAAAAAAAAATAAAAATTAAGGTCCACCCTAATGTACATGCAGTGTGGACCATTATGTTTTCTTATTCCATAATATCCAACATTTTTTTCAAGGATATACTGGGCATTACCGTTGGTTTAAGATAAGACTATTTTTTTAATTTTTATGGACCGCTATATTCTCTAATTGATACACCCTGTTAAGGAATTGTTTTCCTCTCCACATATGTATTACTATTTTCTCACACCATTTCTTGTAGCCGCTTAGCTATGTCCTGTGGTTTTCGTTATTTTTTCCAGAATGAGTCACCGTGGCACCCCCACAGTTACGTTCCTGGAATAGACAACAAATCACGCAGCTTTCCGTAAAATAGTGTGAGAAAAAGCCGGCGAGTCGTCGATTCTATTTTAAATTCGAATGGTTTTCGAGACGCGTATCTACTCGGCCGGAAAATAGTTCCCTTTCCAGAGATAATGCATTACGGTTACGTTGTGATTGCGTTCGCACCACGTAGTACCGTTTCGGCTTTATTTCGTCTCTGCGGTTTGGTCCAGCCAAGCGAAAAAGTGGAATTATTCCTCTGGAGGCTGTGAAAACTGAGAAGCTGCGAAGACAGAGCACTTGTTTATGAGAAAGATTTTTTTATTCTTGTCTTAATCAATTTGATAATTGTCAGTTCGGTAGATGAACTTAAAACTATGTAAATCTCAGTGACAGCTGGTGAAATGAGATATTCTCAAGTTTTAGTAAGGAAGCGTGGGATCCACATTATATTTTAGGGGGTTATTATTGGATCTAAATTGCAGGCTAGACTAGTAAAGAAAATAGCGGAAATAAAGTCTAAAAAAAATAGAAAAATGACTGTCTTATCGGAAAATATTGCAAACGGCTTGAAAAATGTTTGTTAAACATTTTGTTTCATAATTAACAGGTGGGTATAAAAACCGTTTAATCTCATGCTTTTTGCAAAGTTTTAAAGTTATAGGCTTAATAAATTCTTAGAAACAATTTTGGTGTGAAATAAAAATAGGTACAACACTTCATAATTTTAACACATTTCGAAATAATGAACAAGTTAAGAATAAAAAGATTTTGTATTTATTTGATGGCGATTAAGACAAAGAATATTGAAAATATTTTGCCAGCCTTTTCCAAAATGTTCATGATGAGATATTTTAAGATAAAGTTTTAGCATCTTACCTTTCTTATGTAATGTGGGTCAACTTTTGGATATAAACATTTACATGTATTTTCTTTCGGTTTAATCCGAAGTGTTACCAGTTTACGATTTTCAAATAGGACACCCTATGTAATATTTTAAATTCTCATAATTTTCTGAATTCAGAAATAGCAAATAAGAGACTTTTTTAAGAATATCAATTTTAATTAGTTTTTTATTTTAATTTTAAGTGTGCCATTACCATTTAATTTCATTTTAAAAATTATAATGACTAGAAAAAAACGCTGCCTAAGAAATCACTACTTCCACATTTAATTTATATATATTTAGACTAAATCTAAAAAAAGAAATAATTTTAGTCATCACACTTTGGATAATTATTTAAAATAACTGTGAATGAAAACGCAATCTTTCAATTAAATGGATTATCTTCTGTACATAATTGTATACTATTGCCTGTAATTGCATGTACGTCATTTATTGTTTAATTTAAAACTAATAATATAGTATTTTATGAAATATGTATGACATCCAAAAAAAAAAAAAACGTAATCAACGAGAGAGATGGAAATAGCGGTCATGTCTAAGCTTTTTGGTTATGACAAACTTTTGACAAGTGACTGTCAAAATTTGTAAAATAAACAATGACTGTCATATAATGTGATATAATGTGACAGCCTTGACAATTAAATAAGGTTATAAATTCGATTAAGAATAGAAATACGTCTTTTTTTTCTCTATTTATATGGCCTCTAAAAAAGATTCGTCTAAAAATTCAGGAAAAACATCTATATAATTTTCTGATTATACAGTTTTTTGACCAGCCGGTAGGTGGCGCATTGACAACCGCATACAAGTGTTGAAGGTCTGGGGATTAAGTATACGTCAAGTCGGGCTTTTTATTGGAGCGTCCATTGTTTCTGTCATTACCTTTTTGTCTGTTGTATTGTTAAGTTTTTTTTGTTATGATTGGACCTATGACAGCACTGCTGGTCATGCTAGTGGATCTAATTAAATTATGACTACGGTAAATTTTTGCTACTTCATAATCTGGGTACTTTTCAAGTACGTTGTCAAAGATTCTTCTTAAATAAGAAAATCCAGGTGTTTTGAGATTTTCTAAAAGGTACCTACTGCAACAATTTTTGAATTTCTTGTTATGTGAGGAGTAATTTTCACCTTCTCATGGGGATGTCACTGAATGACTTTGATGCAATGCAAGTATTCACCTTCAAACTGCAGTCCGATTTTACTTGTAGTTTAAATGTAGGGGTGGTTTCCCCTACTCTATGGGGATAGATTTTGAGCATCGCATCGGAACTCATGTAGTTACTCATGAAAAAAAACTGGGCATCGTAAGCTTTCTGCAAATGCAAAATGCAATCACTGCATTTTTTTAAGTTTCCTGTTGTATGAGGGGTAGTTTTTTACCCACTCATGGGGGTGATTTTCAATGGAATGTAGTGTTACCTCTGTATTTCTGCGTTATACACTTGGATGTTTACATTTAATTAGAATTATTGAGATTTAAGACTATTCGTGAAGCGTTAAGTGGTTTTTACCTTGTTTTTTAACGCTAGAGGTCGATTTTTGGGGTGTACGATTTTTTTTTTACTTTTGATTCGGATTCAGCGTCGAAAATTACATAGGGATACAGTTGTCTCGATAGCAGCTCCAATTTTTTTTGTGGGGCTGTGTTATCCTTAATGTTATGTATATTTCAGTCGATACAGATGGAAATGTCAATAATGTGTGCTCTACATTTTTTCGTTATAAATTTTCTCTCAGTATTCTTGGTCCCACGGCCACAACGATTTTCATACCCCAATCATCCCATGATTCCACTGAAGCAATTGATCCCATGACTCCAATGATCTCATTGAACTCAATGATCCCATGACTCCTATAATCTTAAGACCTCAATGATCCAAGGCGCCAGTGACTCATTTGGCCCTAATGATCCCAATGACCCCTACAATTCCAAGACCCAATGATTCCAAGACTCCAATGACAGCAATGATCCCGTTGACACCAATGACTTTTTGTCTCTGCCTGCATGTCTCTCTATGTGTCTCTGTTTCTGCCTGTCTGTCTCTTTCTCCCTGTCACTCTCTGTCTGTCTTTCTCTATATATTTCTCTCTCTTCTCTCTCTCTCTCAGTAAATTTCTGTTTCTATCTCTCAATTATTTTTTTTAAAGTTTGACTGGTTCCACTTATTTTTTGGAAAATTCTGGGTAATGAGAACTCGGTAATGAAAAAAGTAACCACAGTTTCTTTATCGATGAGCTTTCATTAGACTACTTCACTTGTAAAATTTGAACCTGGTACATCTCACAAATATTGCGTAAACGTTTAGTTTAAGTGGACGTTTAAGATGAATATGAATATAAATATTAAACAACTACTGTCCTGTGTTCATATGGACGCCTTTTTCCAAAATATGGTAAACGCGTGGTGTTTGTTACGCAAAGTAATAAACTTTAATTTTTCTTTATTGTTTCTCTGTTTACTCAATGAGTGGGTTGGGTGAGGGGTACAATATTCCAGTTTTAAGCATGAAATAGTCTAATGAAAGCATCGACGGAGTTCTTTGTTTTTCATAAAATTTTCAAATACCTGTCGGGGTACAAAATAAAATATTTTTTTTTCATAAAAAATGAAGCTCTTTTGAAAACGAACGTGGTCACCTATTTTCATCGCAATTTCCAAAGAATTAGGTGGAATCAGTTAAACCTGAAAAATATCCATTATCGTAGAAATTCTGACGTAAAAAGAGATTCTGTAATTAAAAAGTTTTCTTATAGATGATTGAACTTACATTAGATTACTTCATTCGTAAAATTAGAACCTTGTAGTTCGCACCGTTATTGAGTAAACAGAAAAAAATGAAAAAACAAATTTTATCATCTTGTATGTTGAAAATTAAGCATTACAGAATGCAGTGTTCTACAGATGTTCATATACACTTTTTCACTTAAATTCACTTCATTCTATAAAACTCTAAAAAAACTGGATAGTACAGGAGGAAAATTGGAAATTGGAAATTGGAAATTGGAAATTGGAAATAGCTTTAAACTCCTGATGACGAAATCATCTCCTCATGGTTGACGAAACGTGCCCTTGTAATTTTTTACAAACTAAATCACAAGGCTTACTAGATTATTTTCTTCGACGCACCAGAATGGAGATGTATTACCAACACGATGGAGTTCCAGTTCATTTCGCTCGCCAGATCAGGCAAAATTTGGATGAAAGGCTTCCAGGGCGTTGAACTATTCGTCGAGGAGATCTTCAGAGCTCAAAACCATTAGATTCTATTTCATGGGCCTGCGACTGGTTTAAAGAGGAGGGATTGTTTGGTTAAGAGACAATCAGTCGTTTTCCATAAACAAATTATTAATAAAGCGTCGCCGTGTCCAGAATTCATTCGGCCCATCAGAAAATAGTGTCGCCGCATCCAACCTGCCTACTTGGGCGTCCGAAAACGCGAAAGGAAAAGAAACAGTTCCACGCCGGTGCCGTCATGTATTATTAAAATTGTGACACGGCCGCTCGGAAAGCGACAATAATAAGCGTTCGGCGGCACATCGGCCGGGCAGCAGCAGCGCAGCAGGGTCTTCAAACTCTCTCGGCGCGCTTAGTATTCACCGGCGCTCGCCGCCTCTGCTCTTTTATTTTGTGATGAGGGCGCTCGCTGCATAGTCAATTGGTCTTTCCCAATTTTATTGGCTCGGCGAGATGGCAGCCAGAATCCAAAGTGAGTTGCGCAAAACGGCGACTCGCGATAAATTTTATGGAAGTACTGGCTTCGGTGCGGCTGGCTCTCCTGCGGACGCCATGAATAAAATATGTATGTAAAATGTGTCGGAATTATGTAAACGATATATCTACTCTTATTGGTGCATCGATAGGCGTGTACGCATAAACTACAGCTAAATTTACGTGCATTCCGAGGATGTGTGATCAATATTCTTGGAACTGCTCTTATCTTTAATCTCGGAGAATAAAGATTACAGAAGGGGAAAGAAGAGGAAAGAAAAAGAGCGGAGAAAAGTGCAAACATAGCTAAATTAACGGACGATGAAGACTATTGGAACTGTTCTTTTATCTTCAAACTCAAAGGACCGAAGTAACTCAAAGGTACGACAGAAGCGAGAAGGAATAGAGTGGGAGGCAGAGAGGGAGAGAGAGAGAGAGAGAGAGAGAGAGAGAGAGAGAGAGAGAGAGAGAGAGAGCGCAGCAGCAGTATAGCTAAATAAACTCTTGGACTTGATATTTTATTTTCATTTATAAAGAGACGAGGTAACTTAGTGAGATGACATAAGTAAAAAGGAAGATAATGCAAAGAAAAGACGCAACATCAGTGCGTAGTTTAGATTGCATATACCAAAAATGCACGACCAAAGGATCGCTCTTCTTTATTTCCAATCTCAATGGAACAATGTAACTCAAAGAGATGACAGAAGTGAAAAGGAACATGGATATGAAGAGCGTAGCAGCAGTGTGTAATTAAATGAACGCACATTCTAAGATGATTTTGAGATTGATATTTTATCTTCAAACCCAAAGAAACAATCTTTAAAAAAATATCAGAAAAGGAAAGGATCAGAGTGAAGAAGAGATGACAGAAGCGACAGAAGAAATGAAATGAATGTACTCAAAGAGATGACAGAAGCGAAAAGGAACAAGAGGAAGAGCGCAACAGCAGTGCATAGCTAAATGAATGTATATTCCAAGGATGCACAACTAGAACTTCTGGGATAAAGCTTTTTATCTTCAATATGTATAAATGGATAAAGTGTAATATAACCTCGATAATCCGATAATCCGATAGTCGAAAAATTATTTCGACTATCGATTCGTAAGGATTATCAAAAATGAATTGTTTGTTCTATTAAACAGAAATACAGACACATTATACATAAATTTTATTTCTTAAACAGAACAAGAACACGAAAAAAATATATACGTCTATACGTCTCTCTCTGTCTGCTTTATCCTAAAGTAGGTATATACTTTTTTTTGGTTTACTTGAAGAGGCTTGTTCAAATAAGTATGAAACATCTGAACAGTCTGAACTAGTCGCGGTAGAAAATACAACGCCTACATAGTAACATAATGCAATCAAAATAAACTTAGTGGCAACGTTGCCTATCCCATAAATTTGAAAGTTTAATTTGATGTTTTATACTATGTTTTTTAATTAGTGTAAAGCAAACTTTAATGCACTTAGTCTGCACGTATTATTATCCTAGTTAAATTTATAACAAAGCCTTAAAACTGTACGATGTTCGGATCAGGGTTGAGGTTCAGATCGTTAATCAAGGTTTGTTCGTATTATGTTAATAACTAACGTATTATGTTAATAACTAACACATGTTCGGAATTTCGAAGTTGTACTGTGATTCAAAGAGACAGTAGAAGCGGAAAGAAACAGAGTAAAAGAAGAGTGCAACATCAGTGTATAGCTAAATTAATGTAGCATCTAACGATGCGCAGTTAAAAGCTTTTAGGACTGTTATTTTATGTTTAATCTCAAAGGGATAACGTAACTCAAAGATATGACGAAAACAAAAAGGCAAACATCTGAAAATCATAGTATTGCTGAATAAACTGAACATCATCAAAGTTGTCTCTTGACGGCAACTCATATACAGGGTGGGCCAAGGGAACATGACGTTTTTTAAAGTTCCAGAAAAAAATCAGTTTTTGTATTAAAAAATATTTATTCACATGAAAATGCAGCTAAATATATGCCATTTTATGTATGAAAAATTATATACGTCATATCCTGACCGTTCTGTGCAATACATGTATTCAAACGGTATACAAAGTTTTGATGCACTTTCACCAATAAGTTCCTGTCCATAGATTCAATTTTCCGACGAATTGATGTTTTCAATTCTTCAAGGGTTCTCGGCTTGCATGCATAGACTTTTGACTTGAGATATCCCCACAGAAAAAAGTCACATAAAGTGAGATCGGGGGATCTAGGTGGCCATGGCATATCGCCGAAACGAGAAATTACATGATCTGGAAACATTTCTCGAACCACCCGCATAGAGTTACGCGAAGTGTGAGCAGTTCCGCCATCTTGTTGGAACCACAACATTGCTGAGGGGTATGTTCTTCTTAGTCTGAGCAAAATGGGTCTTAAAAAATTCTGTAACATTTGGACATAGCGATCTCAATTAACCGTAACAGTGTGTCCGCCGTCTTCAAAAAAATAGGGGCCGAGGACGCCAACTCTTGAAACAGCACACCAGACTGTGACTCTTGGGGAGTGTAATGGTCGTTCGTGAAAAGATTTTGGGTTCTCTGTAACAAAATAACGACAGTTCTGCTGATTGATGAAACCGTTCAAGTGGAAGTGAGCTTGGTCAGTCATAAGAATAATTGCATCTTTATTTCCCGCGAGTAACTCTAGCATAGCCTGCGAGAAAGCGCTCCTTTGGGCAGGGTCGTTGAGTTGCAACTCCTGAACTAGTGCAAGTTTATAGGGATGGAAATGTAAATCGCTGTGCAAAATACGCCTGACTGTAGTTCGAAGAATGCGTAGTGTTTGTGCCATATGACGAGTTGAACGGCGAGGGCTTCTTATTTTCTCTACATTTTCGGGAGTCCGGGACGTTCGTGTAGCTTCAGGTGGTTAAAAATTCAACTGGCCCTTTGTTCTTAAATTATACATCCATTTCAGTATCGTATTGGGGCTTGGTACTACTCCGTGGCGTCCGATTCTGAAGTGTCGACGAAACTCCCACTGTGTCGTCACAATATATTTATTATTTTTCACAAAACTATCGTATACGAAAACGCGATGTTCTAATGCCACTGCGCTATCGCATATATTAAATGGTATTCCTTTACGGTTACATGGCGACTGCTCGCAGCATCCTACCCCTTCTATCTGCTGAGTACTATCCATTGCAAAAAACGTTATGTTCCCTTGGCCCAACCTGTATAAACCGGAAATTTCCAAAATAAATTTTTTATTAAGAGATAAAATTTAAAAGCTAACATTTTATTTTTCAATGTAATTCTCCTTCAACCGAAACACATTTTTTCTACCGAATCGGCAACTTTTTGATTCCGTCGCCTTAAAAAGTGACAGGTTGTGGCAGAAACTACAGTTGTGCACGAACTGTTCGATTTCTTCATCGTTTTCAAATCTCTCGCCTCACAGAGCTTTTTTTAGCGGTCTAAACAAATGGGAGTCGCACGGCGATAAGACTGGACTGTAAGGAGGATGTTCAAGCTGCTCCCAGTGCATTTCCTCCAGCTTGGCCTGAGTTTTGGCTGCAGTGTGTGGCTTGGCGTTACCATGGAGAAGAACGGCGTTCCTGATGGGAGAACGACGCGTTTTGGTACGATAGGCAGCTTTTGTCCTACAGACAACCTTGTTTTCGCCTTCACTGGTGTTCTTTCTCCTTTTTGCCGCCACTCCATACTCGCTTGTTTAGATTCTGGTGTATAGTGGTGAACCCATGTTTCATCACACGTGACTATGCGATTAAGTAATCCTTCTCCTTCATCTTCATAACGAGCCGAAAGCCTCTGACAAACCTCAAAGCGCATACTTTTTTAATTGGGGGTGAGAAGTGTAGCAACCCATCGAGCTAAGACCTTTCTGAAATCAAGTTTGTCGTGGATTATTGAATGAACCCTCCTATGACTGATTTCCACTGATCCAGCAATTTCTTCAAGTGTAAGGCGACTGTCACCCTCCGAAAGCTCATGTACTGAACATATTGTAACGTTTTATTTAGTTCGGGTTCGTGAGGTGTGAAAAATTAAACTCGCACTTTTAAACTAACACTATTTATTTAATTACTACAACTACGGACTAACACTTTAACTACACTAATTTATTTTTATACAATTTATATTAGAGCGTTGTACGGAAAGCCGCGGCGGTATTTAAATAGGAACTGAACTGTCCCGCGTCGAAACCCCGCGTTATATCTCCTTGCGGAGATATCTAGTAGCTTCCGGGCCGTTCGATTTCTCGAGCCGCCGCGATCTCTCCAGGCGCTTCCACATACGTCTAATCAGACGACGCGGTCGGCTAGTATCGAGTAAGGCAGGGGCGGACTGGCCCAGCGTTCGTAACACTGCCCCCTCCTTAAAGACATTTCGTCTCGAATTGTATCGTCCTCTGGTCCGTGTCGATACCTGCAGAATGACCCATTCTTACATCGGGAGGTCTGGTAGAAGAAGCAGTCCACAGTCTTCTCGTTGAGCGATCTCCTGGGGTTGTAACAGCATACCAGAATCTCAATTCCAGTAAACCGGAAGAGGACTTCTAGCATATTCCTGATCACCCTCCAATCCAGGCCATCTAGTCCGCTGGCTATCTTCGGTATCGCCAAACTGCTTATGCTCTGGGACAAGAGCACATCCCTCAGCTCGACTAGTGTGTCCCAGACAGTTTAATAAGTTGGTTTATGGTGCGATAGCTGCTTGGTCACCAAATAGAAAACGGACCTCTCCTTCTCCTGCTCGGCCGCCGTGATTTGAAGGACTCGTCCAACCTCTGGTCTTTGTCTGCGTAACTCCTCCAACTGTCCAAACGCCTTCTTGAAGGTAAGTGCAATCCCTCGGGACATTCGGAGGTCCGCTGCCACACAGTGAGCAAGACAGAAGTCAGCAGGAGTCTGGAACAGGTCACGTGGTTCTTCTCGCGTTACACCGCAGCGAGCTTTCTGGCCGTTGGAATGAAGCAACATGAATTCCTCCAAAGAGAGCTCGCTGTCTGGTGGACTGGCGTGTCGAACTCTGGCTTCAGCTTGTTCGTCATTATTTCCGGCGAAAGGGGCTAAACGGTTGAAGTGGACCACCCTGGGTTTTCCTCTTGGCAACTTCTGGATTCGGTAGACTACATCGTTAATCCGGGTGACGACCTCATACGGACCTTCCCAGGAGCTTTGAAGTTTTGGAGATAACCCACGACGACGTTGTGGGTTATATAACCAGACTTGGTTGCCGGGCTGGTACCTGCCATCGTTGGCGTTGATGTCGTAGGTCTCCCTTCATGCGGTCGCTGGCGCCCTGGATATTTGAACGGACTCGTTCGTGGATGTCGTCCATTCTCTGGCGTAGAGTACTGACGTAGTCCTCTCCAGCCACGTCGTCCCCTGGTGTACAGCCGAACTTCAGGTCACAGGGTAGACGCAGTTCACGGCCCATGACGATGCTCGCAGGTGTTTGCCCAGTTGTTTCGTGAATTGACGACCGGTGGGCTAGCAGGAACAGGTGGAGAAACTGGTCCCAGTCCCTCTGGTGGTCAGAGACTACTTTGGATAAGTACCGGTTGATGGTCCTATTCATTCGCTCCACCATTCCATCTGACTGCGGATGCAGTGCAGTTGTCCTCGTCTTACGGATGTCGAGTGTACGGCGCACATTCTGAAACAGAATCGACTCGAAATTTCTCCCCCTGGTCCGAATGTAATTCTAGAGGTACACCAAATCGACAAATCCAGTCCTTATTGAGAGCGTCCGCCACAGTAGAAGCCTGTTGGTTTGGAAGGGCATATGCTTCTACCCATTTTCTGAAATAATCCATTACGACGACGATGTATTTATTTCCATTATATGTTTCCGGAAACGGACCTGCTACATCGATGGCAATTCTTTCAAACGGACTACCCACGTTGTATTGTCGCATTGGAGCCTTCGGGTGCCGTTGCGGACCATTACTTGCAGCGCACACCACGCATTTCTTGCACCACTCCTTCACGTCAGTAGTGCAGTTCACCCAGTAGAAACGCTCCCTAACTTTTCCCAGCGTCTTCGTTACTCCTAGGTGTCCGCCAGTGCTTCCATTGTGGATCTCTTCCAATACCTCTGGCACTCTGTTTCTGGGGACTATCAGTTGTTTTCGCTCTTCGGTACCATCTGATTTCTCCAGAACGCGTTTTAAGAGTCCGTCGCTTAGGACGAGGGAATTCCACTGAGCCCAGTACGACTTACTGTTGGCGAGTACCGTGATACTTCTTCCCAAGTGGGTTTCCGACCTTCTTTCTTCCAATTCACAATTGGTTTCAGATTCGGGTCATTCTCTTGATCTCTCAGAAGCTCATCCCGCTGCCAATCATCATTCACCACCGTTAGTCTGCGTATTATGACATCCTTTTCAGATGATGGCGGTGCTTTCTTCTTTTCAATACGGCGACCCTGAATGTGACGTACCTTAGCACCATTCCAACGCCGAATTGGCCTCTTATCCAATATCTCCTTGGCGACTCGCCTAATCTCTGCTTCATTACATGTTCCTTCTTCAAAATCTTCCTCCATCTTGTGGATCGTAGCTTGACCTCTGCAACTTTCTTTAGAAGCTTCGAATTCCAAAGCTCGCGCCAAAGCATCCACCAACTTGCTGGGACGAGCGAGAGTCAGAGCTTGACGGGTCTCAGTATCACGCAGACCATCTAAAAATGCCTGCACGGCTAGTCGTTCCATGACATTCTCCGGCGTAGATGAATATGCCAAACGAACTAACCGCGCTATGTCCGCTTCAAATTCCTGCAGAGATTCGTTATTTTTCTGACAGCGGTTCTTCAACTGCGAGTGGTAGACATGCTCGAGATGGGACTGACCATAACGTATTCCGAGGTGTTTAACTAGTTGATGGTAATCAGCTTGTTCTTCAAGAGAAAGCGTCTGTAAAATATCTGTGGCGTCACCACGTAGCGCCAACGTCAGCGCTGTAGCCTTCTCTGCCAACGACCAACCATTTGCCCTCGCTGCAGCCTCAAATTGTCGTAGATAATTGACCCATGAGCTCTTACCATCAAACTGTGGTGGTTTCATACGAATTTTCGAAATTTCCACGGGACTGCTCAACTCGACTTTACTCAACCTGTCGATGTCGCTACCAGGTGACTTCAGAGCGGTATTGACCACTTGTTGTTGTTCCCCACTTCCTAAATTCAGCGTTGCGATTTTTCTCTCTACTTCTAGAAACTTATTCTGGAATTCTTCTTCTACGGCAACTAATTTATTTTCTATTTCCCCAAATTTGCCGTCCATTTGTTTCTGGAGCCAACTAGAATTTTCCGTAATTTTCTTTTCTAAAGTTGTATGATTTTCCATTAGTTTTTGTTCCATCCCTCTTAAGTTTCCAGACGTTTCCTCTAATTTCTGTTGCATTTGGGTGGCATTTTCTAAAAGTTTGTTTTCTAGATTTTTCTCTAAGCTTCCAGAGTTTTCTAATAATTTGTTTTCCAAACTTTGCAACGCCGAATTTATATCGCCAGCAATGTCGAATAAATATGTATTAGGGTTTTCACCTTCATTTTCCAAAGCTTCTCGAAGTCTATTTTGTAGATCGGCCTTTTTCCTTGTCGTCTCGCACTCCCGTTCTTCGAGTTCTCTTTTCAAATCCGCCACTTTAAGGTCCTTCAAAAACACCTGTCTTGAAGCCATTTCACTTAATTTATTTATCGCGAATTTATTTATTTAAATGTTTTTTTTTCACACCCAACACCTGACGCCAATGTAACGTTTTATTTATTTCGGGTTTGTGAGGTGTGAAAAATTAAACTCGCACTTTTAAACTAACACTATTTATTTAATTACTACAACTACGGACTAACACTTTAACTACACTAATCTATTTTTACACAATTTATATTAGAGCGTTGTACGGAAAGCCGCGGCGGTATTCAAATAGGAACTGAACTGTCCCGCGTCGAAACCCCGCGCTATATCTCCTTGCGGAGATATCTAGTAGCTTCCGGGCCGTTCGATTTCTCGAGCCGCCGCGATCTCTCCAGGCGCTTCCACATACGTCTAATCAGACGACGCGGTCGGCTGGTATCGAGTAAGGCAGGGGCGGACTGGCCCAGCTTTCGTAACAATATGTTTTCTTCCGCGATGAAGGTTCGAGGACGACGATCATGTGGTTCATTTTCCACCCTTTCTCGTCCCGCTTTTAGAAATGGTTTCATCCCCGAATTGAGCCTGAAGATGCGTCAAAATTTCAGAAGGTCGCACACCTTCAATAGACAGAAATTGTATAATAATGCGTTGCGCAACAGAAGAAGGAACTACCTGTTCACTCACTGTCCTACGGTCAACTGAATGCAAAAGAGAAGAGGTGTCGCATATCAGGAGGTGTCTAGCTATCCAGACGGAATTCGCGGAAAAGCGGCGGCCCCCTCCGATATGCCTCTGGCCTTGAAAAGGAAATTCCGGTTTATATTTGACTTACCCTCATATAAATAATTGTATAAAAAATATTTAGGTGAAGCATATACTTCTGGAGTGGGTACAGGAACCTTCGGCGTAGAAACAAAAAACTGGACGTTTTCTACGAAACACCGAATTACTATACTTTTCTCGACGCGCGTTTTGCCAACTAAGTTTACATCTTCAGGTGAATATTAATACAGTTTTAACCTTTTTAGTGGAAAACATCCAATTTTTTTAAGCATATACTTATATTTAATAGCGTTATTATAATTATAAGATTTGATATGTTTAAAATTGTAAGTGATGTTTAATGTTATTTATTTTTATCTTTCATATACGTACATTATATACATAAGTATGTACGTTTTGTATCTGATGAATGTAAAGCGTATCTATATTAAAATGTATGCCATTTCATCTTCATATTCCCATCATTCTAAGACAACAAACCGGGATTCTGCATATAAATATTTATATTTTGAAATATATGATAGTGGCAAGCTACATTTGCTCTCTGTGAGAGTTAGGATTTTGCGGGAACCTATAAACGTACCATTTTGATTTATTTAGTTTTATTCTTCGTGCATATTTCATGAAGTAGTGTCTCCCCACACGTTTTAAATACCTTATCATTCTAGGCGGCTGATAGTGAAATTTAGTCACTGCATAAGTTAAAACAAATGTATTCAGTATACGCATTTAATTTTAGACAGGAATTTTGGGAGGCATTCCAGAATTGATGGACAGAATTAATGAATTTAAAACTTAATAGTATCTAGGTAATAGAAAAGTAAAAGGAATACCTATGTAGATCATAAAATGACAGTTAAATTCTTAAAACGTGTAAATGTAACCAATACCAAGACAAGGATACAGATTAGAATAAAACTACTGACCATTATAATATAAAGCAGAGTACAATCGTGTCATAACTTATTTCCGTTATGACCGTAAGAGTTGAAACTACACGCAAATATTAGATAACTCGAGGGATATTTGTTGTAAAAAACATTAATTGATACAAAAAAAAATCTAAAAATGTTTTAATACATTTATCGAATAGCAATTAAAACAGCGAAAGCTATTTCGAGTGTTTATTGTCTATTCATGTTTTATGTACTTATTGGTTGTAATTATATCAACGACTGATATGCTTGGGGGATCTGGTAGTTTATTGGTATAAAATCCTTTGTGCCTCAATTATGTTTTGGTAATCTACTCTCATTAAGAAACAATAATCTAAAAATCAATTATTTTGACATTGAACGACAAACTGATATTTACACTACTAACAATGGCGAAATAAGTGCGTTGTAATTGAATACACACTATGCATAACCTTCTACAAGGGTTTACTTGTTGCGCCAATGGTTTACTATGGAATTTGCTCCACTCCATATATTTATTACATTTATATTCATCTGACAATTCGAAGTAGAATAATATGCATACATTATAAATGATACATCTAGCCACTACATATACACACGTCTTCACAGGTTATGAGTAACTGCAATTGCTTAAACATATCTTCTTATGTGCATTGTAAGAAAAGACCATTCGAAACCCAGAAACATTTAGAAAAAAAATATGGGTTAGCTGATTTTTTTTTTTTTTCTTCCCGCGGAAACACCAAAAAAAAAAAAAAAAAAAAGCCAAAAAAACCTGTGCACAGTTTTTATAAAATCTGTTTTTCGTGATTATCACGAGATTATGGTACTTTTTTAAATCCATAATTATCATTTGTAGCCACTTTCTGAGGTAATACGATTTGTTTTAACATTTAATTATTTTTAACTGTTTAAAAAGTTAAATTTAAGTTTAATTCTGTAACTATTTTTTTTTACTTTTTGGTATGTTTTTTATATAATATTTTGCAGTCTGACTTTTACATGCAGATATAATAGAAAAATGTCTATATTTTTTAACTACATATTTATTTTATAGGAAACTTTTTTCAAATCAAAGTCTTTGACTTATTTTTTCTGCATGTTTTGGCGATCTTCATTTTTTATTTCTTCATTTCTATATTACCCTCACTACACAATTAATTCGAGTTCTTAACTCGTTCAGATTATTTGGGCGTTCCTTATTATACTTAGTGTTTAACGTAACTCACAGGAAGCTAAATCAGATGGTTGATCCAGTCACCTTTTGATTTGACCCCCTGATTGTTCTCTATGGGGTTACGTTAAATAAATTACGTATAATAAGGAACGGCCAAACAATGTGAATGACTTAAGAATTTGAATTGTTTTTGTAATGCGTCCAATAAGGGGTGAAATATTTGTGAATGTAATTTTATGGACAAATAGAACTGTGATTTTTTTCAGAATTTTCAGTAGAAATTGTTTTATAGTAGTAACCAGAATAATTAAAAGAAAAAGTGCAGACACCCTGAGTGCTATTAAAAAAAACAAGGATGTCTGCCACAGTTGGAAAAATCTGGGAAGATCGCCAGAACCTACAAAAAAAATCAAAGAACTTTTATTTGAAAAAGTTTCCTATTAAACAAATGGTTAAAAATATATAGGCATTATTCCAGACTTATACCGGACCCTTATATATGTTATATAAAAAAAGGAATCACACTACACACCAAATATTTCCACTAAAAAAAATGACCTATTTTTTATCACTATGCTCTCGCCGGTTGTTTGTCTAGAATACATGCAGTTAATTAGGCAGTAAACCATAGTCACATAAGACAACCTCTAATTAATCTTATTCCTGATTTGATGGTAGTCTATGCATACTAGAGTTGTCACTCATCATCCGTCCTCGTTGGGGAATGTCTGTTCTTATTCTAATAGTCTGTCATCTTGTCCTCGTCTGACAACAAAAATCCTCGCAATCTTTTATTGATAAATAATGTTTTTTGCATCGTTTATCAACGTTATCAATACGAGTATAGGTAGAACGTATAATGTTTTTCCCTTTTATTTTGAGGATGGTGTTAAATATGCACAGAATTTATTTTTCTGTGTATAATAACTTCTTCGTTTACTCTGCAAAAGAGTATGTTATAGATTTTTTGAGATTACTGGTTACTTTTATTATGTAAAATAAATTTATTTATTTTGACACTGATCTTGATGTATTTATCCTTAACCTCCACTGTAGGTGTACCAATGACGACGAGGAACATATAAGAAGGGTGACTATGAAAGTCATCAAACCCATTTACTTATTTTTTGTTTATTTTAAAAAAAATAAAAATTATTTTAATATATTATTATTCTTTTTGCTCTTGATAGTATTACAATTTTGCGTTTAATAAACTCAAAGTTGAAGTTATGTGAATATATGTTGCTAAAAAGGAAAATTGCGTAAAGATTAAAAAAAGTCCTGTATGCCGTACATAACTCTAAAAAAATAAAAAGACTGATATTCCTTTAGAACTTGTATTTTATTAAAATTTCATGAACAGTAATTTTTACGAAAACTGTAGTAAAGATGGTAGTTTCGAATTTTGATTATGTTTTTGGTTCAAATTTTTCATTCAAACGTTTTATGTCTAGGAAAAACTTTGCAAAATGGACCAGTTAGTTAGAAATTCCCAGTATTTCCCTTTAATATGAGTCCAAAAACTTTGAAAAGGATTTAATAGTATCTGAGTTATTCCCTGTTTTTTGAACACATCGCAATTTTACTTTTTTGCAGATATGTATCTATTCACACAATTTATTTTTCACATGTTTGTTCACGAGTTGTAATCCTAGCAGAAACAAAAAAAAAAACATATTCTAGTACAAAAAAACATCATAATTTAAGCAACCTTGAAAAAGTGGGTGTATGATGACTGATGAGATGACTGTCATTGCTGACTGTATATACTTTGTGTCGAATTAGAATTAAACCTTTTTCGACAATGGGGCAAAGTAACACCCACAAGCGTAAAGTAACCCCAGTTTATGGTAGCTCTAGTTTTGAGTTCCAAAAATGAGAATTAGAATAATTCTAATTGAATTAGAAAATGCTGAAGTAGAATCTCCTAGGCGACGCGAGCACTTCTTGTCGGCCCTGTACTCTTGCAGCATTCCCCTGAGCGGGGGGAATAACTATGAATCCTGAGGTGGAACTCTCGGTGGCGTGATCAACACTTGTCGCGTCTGACTCACTGGCCGGCTAATGATTCACCCACTTTTTTAAGTAAATCATCCTCCGGCGTTTCGCCCGCAACAATGAGATTCCAGACATTCTGACGCGTGCCCGCGGTTTCTCGGCCGCTCATTTTTCTTTCCATTGTCATCCCGCCGCGTCGTCGCACTGAGGCACGGCGGACGTCAGCGCGATGAAACAATCCTGATCGCGATTAGATTAGATAAAATTCGCTTTATAGGCGCACACATTCACATACAGAGTGTGTTCTTTAAAATGGATCTAACCTATTACAGGACTGACATGGACTAGATTAATCGACTGCAAAAAATCTTTTGAACGGCTATAGCCGGGTAAGGGATCTTTTAAGAGGTTAGGGGAAGTTTAAATAAAAAGACTCCTTTAGCTATATTTTCAGAGTTCCAGGTTCTCTAGAAGCTCCTAACCTCAAAAGTGTGATTTTTCGTTTTTTTTTTCGATTCTGGGCGCAATTTTCAACCAAATGTTTTGAAAAAAAATCACAGAGTTGCATGTTTCTGTTACAAATATACTCAATTTTTTTTGAATTTTTCATCCCAGCATCGTGAAAAATACAAAAAAACGGTTTTTTAGTAAATTTTATGCATTCATTTGGCTTGGATTACATTTTAGAAAACAGTAACTTTTCGATAAAATGTAATCCAAGCTGAATAAATACAAAAAATTGCCTAAAAAAACGGTTTTTTGGATTTTTCACGATGTTCCACCACCTAAAATTAAATTTAAGCAGCACCAGGTGAAAGAGCGTCAAAAAATACAAAAAAACAAACATGGCTTTAAAAGTTGGCCAATGTAAAGCGTCTTGTAAATAGCCAATGTAAATGTAAATATTGATTGAAATATTCAATAATTTTTTCTGAGCGCCATTTGGAATAAAAAAAAATTTAAAAAAAATAGCATATTTGTAACAGAAACATGCAACTCTGTGATTTTTTTAAAACATTTGGTTGAAAATTGCGCCCAGAATCGAGAAAAAACGAAAAATCAAACTTTTGAGGTTAGGAGCTTCTAGAGACAACCTGGAGGTCTGAAAATATAGCTAAAGGAGTATTTTTATTTATACTTTCGACCTGCCCAACTAGAACCTCGATTGGTTCAAGGGCCGACACACACCTTAATAGGACTCGACTTGTTCCGGTGAGTCTGACAAGGTTAGCAACCGCTAGATGTCGTCCCCGCGAGCACACCACTAACGGTGGGTCCGTTAAACTAAACGGGAGTGAGAATACAGACGAAGAATTGTAACCTTCGGCGTATAAACAAATTCACATTTGAACACACTTGAACATACTTAAACACTTAAGTTTTAATTATCTCCTGATGATGCAGACATGACTGGTGAAATGCGCGTTGTGTACAAAAAAGTGTTTCGGTATTAAGTAGAGCTCGTAGAATAATAGATTCCAGGACCGGTCGTCACACGACCGGAATATCGTTGTAACGAGCCATCCAAAAAAACCTCATCAAATCTGGCTATGAACGAGAGAGATGGAAATAGATATAAGAATAAAAATACTTTTTTTGCACGGCCAACTTTGATGACGTTTTTTTTTGGATGGCTCCTTATGTGCCATATTAATAAAGTACAACATCAACTCCTATATGTACATATGTGTATAGTTCAATACACATCAAGTTCAGTACAATCGTAGTTCAATGAAATAATGTTATCATATGGAGACATCAAAAAAAAACGTCATCGACTCTGGCTATGAACGAGAGAGATAGAAATAGCAGTCATGTCTAAGCTTTTCGGTTATGTCAAACTTTTGACAACTGACTGTCACAATTTGTAAAATAAACAATAACTGTCATATGATGTGACAGTTTTGACAAGTAAATAAGGTTATAAATTCGAATAAGAATAGAAATACGTCTTTTTTTTCTTGGCCAACTTTGATGACGTTTTTTTTTTTGGATGTCTCTATATTAGAATATACAGTTCAGACAAGTTGTCCAGAACGCTGTGAGTGGAAAGTACGTGCAGTTAGTTTGCCTGCAGAAACAACTTTTAGACAATTATACATGGCACCACTGTGTGAGGACATAAAAAAAATATCGTCTCAGAATTGCACGAAAAACTTATATGGCCTTATATTGTCGACACCCCGGGTGTTAAAGGACAGAATATAGCTAGCGTAGTGGTTGCCGAAACTGTTATCCTAATGTTGACAATCTTATAGTGAATGTGAAACAAGTACAACATACACAAGGAAAAAGTTTTCGGACGTTCTACCAAGGACATCCCTACCAGCGGAGCCTATTTTGATTCGTTGGGGCACATAGGTACAGGCATTTTAAGTATTTTAAGTTATTTTAAGTAAGTAACAGACTCCAGAGCTTAACTCCTGAACATATGAAACACTTATTGATAATTTATGAAAACTCGAGTGGTAGTACGGACATGTTATAGCGTTGGTTACCGTGTATTTGCAAGTTCTGTCTTGTGATTATGGTTCCTTTTTCGATTAGTTGGGCTACAACAATCACCATCACATGTATAAGGTAGACCTCTTTAACATTTCGAAACGCACTGATAGTGGTATCCTGGAGCCTCCCCCTGTTAAACGTACGATTCTATTATAACCTCCGAGCTCTAGTCATCAGATCTCATAGATCCAGATTTCGACTTAGTTAGACCTCATAATTATGACATATCTGACGACGAACAGCATTGAACGAGAGTCTCGGATATTTCCTTGCCAGGCGAATAAAGCGTATAAGAACATATAAGAACATACAGGCATATAAGAACTAACCTTAAGTGTGCCTAAATAGGAAGGAAGCCACGAGGTCAGGAGAGGGAATTATCGAAATTATTTTCATTCCATTTCCACTTAACAGACTTATCGTTAGTGGTGTGTTCCTAAGAACGACATCTAGTGGTTGCTGACCTTGTTAGACCGACCATATGAAGATATGTCACCATGTATACTTAAGGCAAGAAAATAAGCCGAAACTTTTGTTCATTGTTCGTCGGCAAATATCACACTGATGAGATCTAATCTCTTCACTTTTCTTACTGAGATCTTGCTTAACATGTCTCTTTTATAGATCGTTGCAAGCACAGATGGTGTCCTGTAAACTGTATTTTTCAATGTTCCTCACAAAAAGATATTGGAGACAAGTCCGGTGATTTAGGCGGTCATTGTATTGGTCGACTATACATAACCTCTCATGTAAAATTTCCTCGTAAAAATGTGGCCCTATCAAATGCAAAAATTATACCACACCAAAATGGCCATCGTTTTGAAAAATTTGGCTTACCGTTACTAATGAAATGGCTTTCGTCTGTCCATAAAAAGTGCTGGAAAACAAATTCATCGTTTATTTCTAAATGTACCATTACTTGTGTAATGTCATTAATTCTTAGTTGTTGATGTAGCTCTGATAAATATTCCAAATTATAAAGTACATATATAATGATGGTAACTATTTTCTTTCAAAATTTTTCTACTGTAAAACAAAACTGGTTTTTAAACTCACTACAGGCTTACCATATCCAGTTTCTTGTGTGTTCTTGTAAAACAGAGGCAACTGTATTTTCAGAAATGACACTTCTCAATATTTCATACCTTTAGAGAAGACAAATCATTGTTATTTTCATTTCAAGTCCGTTCTAATCTTGAAAATGCTTTTAAATTTGGAACGTTCAGGGTATTTACCCTGAACGTCTCGTTCCTAGAAGAGCAGTTCAGATAACTGCACTTCTAGGTTTCTTTTTAAATTCCCCATAAACTAGTAACAGCAATAACATATTGTGTTTCGTCGTGCATGAATCTCGTTTCAGATTAGAGCCGAGATATTGAGTTTTGCTCACCCTGTACATGCGCTTATTTCGGAGAATTACCGCCGCGCCGACATTACCGCAGGAAGAAGCGGCGGTAAATCGGATACGGGCCTATCGGAGAAAATCCGTTCTTCCCAGAATTTCAACTAAGAATAAGCGAAATAATGATAAACCAAACGTAAACAAATGATAAGGAATAAGAATAGATGAATAAACCGACGTTCAAAATATCCGTTTTGTTGGAAAATTCCATCGGACAATAGTGGCTCGTATGTAACAAAATAACCACACTAAATAGAGAGGAGGAGGTTTTATTGTTGTTATTATTTTGGAAAATGTATAGTTCTATGAAAGGTTGAGGTATAATTCTTGAGTTTCGGTAAAAAACAACAAGTTTGTTTTAGATCAAATAATCATACGTTTTGATATAGTATTTGCAAAAACAAAAGTATTTTATTTATAGAAAAAATACGACTCTTATAATAATAAAACCATTACAGCAATTCTACTAATTGTAAGTATAGTTTACAGATAGTTATTGAACATCCTAATCCTGGACAACTGATCTTTTTATTTTGCACTATTACCAAAAATTATTCAGCTTTTGAATAGAACGTGCCCTTGATTTAGAAGATCTAACTGTTGAAGCAGTAGTTTGGCGAGTTTTCTGGAAACTGGATAAAACAATATATATAGCCATATATTATATAAGGATAGCCATGTATTATAACAATAAAAAATTGTTGGATGAATATGTTTCTAGAAGTCGTGTTTTATTAAAATTTCATGAAGAGTGATTTTTATGAAAACTATAGTGAGTATGGTAGTTTTTAATTTTTATGATATTTTGGTTCAAAATTTGTATTTATTTTTGTTTATGTTTATATTATAATAACTAGATTAAGTGTAAAAGTGTAAAAGTCTTTACACATGTCAATTTTTATTTTCAATTGCGCGTCTTAGGCTATAATTAGAAGTAGTAGTGACGTCATCATTTTTTTATACATACGTGACGTAATCAAAAGTTTTTTAAATAGAGTCCTCCCTGTTGTTTTCTACTTTAGCATTGTCCAGTAACAGACAATATCAAAAATGTATAACACTAATAGTCTAAAGTGATTCGTTTGTGAGTTGGAGACAATTGAAAACCAATTCATAAATAAATAACTTATTACCACAATTGTTACATATTTTTGGAACTGGCTGTTACTGAGGAATATAAAAGTGGAAAAAAACGATATATAGGGAGTTCTATTAAAAAAACATGTACAAAAAGGTGGTGTCGTCACCGCTAGATTTTGATATCTTACTTCGTATATTTAGTTGTATTTTTGAATATTTTACTGCAGTTGGGGGACAAATTGATTTACTTGTTTTTATACATGGCCGCCTCCCGTGCGCTACAATTAGAACTAGCGATAAACTCATCACTTTTTCGTACATCACGTCGTCGACCTTATTTTTAATAGAACAGCCAGTATATTGTTTTTACCACTTTTATATTCCCCAGTAACAGCCAATTCCAAAAATAATGAGCTGTTAAAAAAAAGCGATATAAGACGGACATAGCAGTTATGTCGAAGCTCGAAGCAAAACTTTGTTGTTGTCAAACTTTTGACAAGTGGCTGTCACAATTGTAAAGTAAATAATGGCAATCACATAATGTAACAGCCTTGACAATTCAATAAGGTTATAAGATTAAGAATAGAAGTACTCTATTTCCATTCTAAATTGAAAATAGGTAGAAAAAAGCAAGGTTGTCAGATATATTTTCTAAAATTGCTAAGCTCACTATACAAGTATACTTCATACTTCAGTAAACTGTTAGTTCGTGACGTTCTTAGAAAGCTAGTTTGGAAATATTAAAAAAAAAATACATAGATAGCAATTTATTAGTTAGCATTAAAATAAAGTGTTTAAAATTGCTGGAAAAAATAATTATAAATTCAAACAACTTTATGTATATTACTATACTTTTGAAGAGCCGGCAACGGCGGCTCAGGCAGCTGGCCGCACAGAGTAAAACCACTGGAGGTAACACCGGTCAACGAGATTATTAGACTACTTTGCATTTAATGCATTCCTAATACTTCTTCGGTCCACTGTGCCATAACATTTTTACGACATCGTTAAAATGATTTACGACTTTAGGCACTCAACTTGTTTAAGACGCCAGTGACGTGTATTTCAGCTAGGTTTATTAACACAGACAATTTTTTGAGATTATCTGGCTAAATGAGTATTATTTACAGCAAATTATATTACAAATATTAAGAGTTTTGTATGCAGGCTAATTTTAATCTCCTATATTGATTTGAATGAAAAAAATTATTTCACAATTTTCGAATTTATAAAAAGATATATGCACGTCCATGAAATCATAAAGTTGCACCGCTTTTTTTGTTCCCCCATATAACAACTGTGGTATATCTATTTATTAACTGACTTTTAATTGTCACCATCTCATAAGCGAATTACTTTAGACCATAAGTACCTGTTATACAATTTGTGAAATTGGCTGTTACCGGAGAATTCAAAAGTAAGAAATTGTAGGTTGTTCTGTTTGAAAAAACATATATGACGTGATGTACAAAAACGTAGTGACATTACTGCTACTTCTACTTATAGCGTAAGATGCGCAATTTGAAATAACAACTGAAATGTCCAAGGATTTTTCCAAAATATTTTTAGTTTGGAAAATATGAATTGAGTTTATGCAAACTTTTATGTCCTCACTGTATATCAAATAATATATTTTGTAAAAGGTAAAAAAGTCTTTGTTCAAATATAGTAAGGCCAACTATAATTTCTATTTAAACAAAATGTATGTTTGGTCCATAATTAAAAAACCGTTAATTACAACAAAAAAATATTTACGCACTTAATCATAATCATAATAGTATAAAATAAAGTCGCTTCCCGCTGTCTGTCTGTCCCTATGTATGCTTAGATCTTTAAAACTATGCAACGGATTTTGATGCGTTTTTTTTTAATAGATAGAGTGACTCAAGAGGAAGGTTTATATGTATAATACATGCATAATATAGTAGAGAAACACTGATAATTTTAGAGGTTTCTAATGTGATGTCGTAAATAAACACATTTTTTTGCGCTTACATTGCAAACGCTGGCTGAACCCTACGAGATAGATCAAAATAATGTACTACAGTATTGTACACCTTAAAAAAGGCTACAAAAAACTCCGCGTGCACCCGTGCGAAGCCGGGGCGGGTCGCTAGTTCTACATAAAAGCATGTATGGGATACCATCGTAACAATATCGAAATAATTTCAATTGTGACTGCTACGGGGATGATTAGAAATTACGATAAAATCCGGTGTCAAATACTCAAAAACTATAAATGGCATCAGAAATGTAGTTGGCTTTGTGAATTTCCCTCGAAAAAGTAGCCATAGCTCGCGAAAACTTCATCTTTATGGCTGTCCTGTAATGTAATAACCGAGATGCCTTAGAAAAACATCGAAAATGGGTCATCCTGCTAATTTAAATCCGGACCTTAGATTACCCAACTTTTGTTTAAACATTATAAGTGCGGCCCTGTTTTGCAACAAAAAGTTAACACCGTAGCACGGAGGCTCGCATTTCTGCATCCATGGGGCAGTTTCGGCTATTCCAGGATCATCGTGCGTCGATTGGGGTAGTTCATTCTCGGCGAACTGCCCTGAAACTTCTCGCCGGAAACGACCTTTCGGGCGAGCGATCGATTTTACGAATTCCATCTTCGATCCCCGCTAACGGTAAGACGGAATAAAGGTGCCGTACCGCAATCACGAAACTCAGAAAAGAGTGTCTCGGACGTCGTAAAGAGTGCGTAGTACCGTTAGCGTCCTGTGCCCGTCTTCTCCTCGTCCTCTCCTCCGTGGGCCCGGCGCGTGTCCTGCCTTCCGAAACAGCCTTACCAGGAAACGATCGCCGGCTACATGCCGCACACACCGACGAAGATGCCGATGCTACGCGGCGAAATCACGCGTCCTCTTCGGATTCTCGATTCGGAGGAGGCCGTGTCGCCGTTGCCGCGTCGTTGGGCTGATGTTCGATTGTTTTTTTCGAGGAAGACGTAACGGGAACGATGGTCATTTAGCAATGCCTCGCGCGTGAGGTGCGACGTTAAGTTGCCGAAAACTGTGCAGAAAATATGTATGATGGGTTTAGATGTAGCTCAGGTCTTTTTTTATTGGATTATGTTACAGCTTCCCAGGGCCGGATGCAGAGGGGTCGGGGCCCGGGGCAATAAAGAAGGTGGATGCCCTTTCAATCAATAAATATCCATCGATAATTTTATGTTTACACTTAAATTTCCACTATTAAGATACATACTATTTTTTGTAATTCCCTAAAAATCGTTGTTACTTTCTGACGAGTGATGAGCGGGGAACAGTTGATAGGCTTACTATATTTAAGAGAAAGACACGTGTTTTTTTAGAGGCAAACTTAACCGGTGTACATTTTACCCCGTATCCAATAAATAAACTTTTCTTCAATTTTACGTCTATTGATTTTTGCAAGAGGTCTAAATATTGTAGTTCCACCACTGAATTGATTTGACATAGGATGAAAATATCCCTTGTTTGGATATATTTCATTACTCATTACTTTCTCAAAAATTACATTTTTTTATCGTTATTAAATTTTTGAATCCAAGGTTTTTGGAGGCCCTCAATGTGTGGGGCCCCGGGGCTCCCGCCCCGGTTGCCCCGCCGTGCATCCGGCCCTGCAGCTTCGTATTGCAACTAATAATGGGTGATCCACATTGAACTAGCAAGCAACGCATAAATATCATACAAATTTATTATGAAAACAGGCGATCAGTTACGATTACATTAAGAAAACTTCTACCACTCTTTGGACGCAATAAAGTGCCAAGTGAGCGTATAATTCGTGATCTAGTGCAAAAGTATGAAACAAGTGGTATATTATGCTTATTGACAAACCAAGGGTCCGGTATCAACGCAGAGGTCGTTCAGATGAAAATATTGCTCGTGTAAGTGATACTGTGCGTGAAGAACCAACCACGTCAATTCGTCGCCGTTCGCATTGTAGTAATTGACTCTTTGATACGGCACTACTCAACGCATTTTAACAAAAGATCTGCATTTAAAGGCGTATAAAATGCAATTGACACAAGAACATAAAGAAACGGGCCACCAGAAACGCTGTACATTTGTGAACTGGGTTTTACAGAACAGCAGTTGATGCTGATTTTTGTAAAAATATCATATTGTCCGATGAAGCTCATTTTCATTTAAATGGCTGGCTTTCATTAAAATCATCTGGAGTAGTGAAAATCCCCATGTTATTCAAGAAAAACCAATGCATCCACAAAAATGCACTGTCTGGTGTGCACTATGGGCTGGAGGAATCATTGGCCCATACTTTTTTGAGGACGCATGTGGCAACGCTATTACTGTCAATGGTGTACGCTATCGGGAGATGCTAAACGGTTTTTTTTTTTAATGAAACCAACGATTTGAACTTGAATGGCATGTGGTTTCAATAGGATGGAGCCACATGTCACACATCACGTGAAACACTCACTTTACTTCAAACCAAATTTCCTGGTCGTGTTATCTCTCAGAGGGGTGACATCGATTGGCCACCGAGGTCTTGGGGGCGATCTAACGCCATTAGACTTTTTCCTGTGGGGCTATTTGAAGGAAAGAGTTTATGTCAACAAACCTGCTACGATTCCAGAGCTAAAAGAGAAAATCAGAAGTGCAATTGCTGAAATAGAGCTGCATTTACGCGAAAGCGTTATGAAAAACTCCGCTAAAAGAATGATATCATGTCAGCGGAGCCGTGGAGGGCATTTGGCTGACATCATAATTCATACATAACTGCTAAGTTTGTACTTTCTACTTATAGCAATAAAATTCGGATTCTTTCGATATTTTGATTTTATTAAGAAAGCAAATCCTAAAGTTCAATTTGGATCACCTATAATGGACAAACCTCGTCTTCTGATAATCGATGAAAGGCCAGGCAGAAGAGGCATTAGAGTCGAATACTAACCGCAAATATCGCATAACAAAGGGGGGATGGGGTATGGGTCAATGGTGTATACTGTATAGACTCCCTGCGTACCTCACGTTAACTAAAAAAAATAATAAAAAAGCATAACTGTTAGATGATCGGATGACTTAATAGTAAAGGACATTCGCATATTCGGACGCTTCTGCATCAAGTATGAAAAGGGGCGAAAAAGAAACTCAACTAGTTTTTTTTGTGTCAAATGTTGTAGAAAAAATAGTCGATAATTTGAAGTCAGTGGAGGGATTTGTTGACAGTGTTTATACATTTGTTGACATATTGAGCAGCTCATCTGTTCATATTTCACAGCTGAAGAGAGACATCTAACAGTTGCGAGCAATGTCCAGCAGATAACGCTGTCGGCGTTACGCAAGAAACCCACTGGAAACGAATTTGATGTGAGTTTAAGACGGTGAAAAGAAAGATACATCCAAAAACGTCATCAAATCTGTCTATGAATGAGAGAGATAGAAATAGCGGTTATGTCGCAGCTTTTCGGTTATGTAAAACTTTTGACAAGTGACTGTCACAATTGTAAAATAAATAATGGCTGTCATATAATGTGACAGCTTTGGCAATCCAATAAGGTTATAAATTTAAAATAGAATAGAAACACGTCTTTCTTTACTTGGCCAACTTCGATGAGGTTTTTTTTTTTGGATGGCTAGATACTTTAATATTCATGGTGAGGTTTCAATAAAAATAATTCTTTAGATATAGTGAAATTGGATTTCATAACATTAATGGCAGAGGTGGACTTCACATGGTTTTCTAAATGCAGATAGTAGACACTATTATAAAAAGGACCATATCCAATGATATAATATCATGGTTTCTTAAATACTTATAACTTATGCTCGTTGGTTTTTAAAAGACAATATCAAAACTAACATTTTAAGTCGTTTTTATTTCCTCTCAGGTTTCAAAACACTGGATCAAAGAGAATTGAATAAAAAATGCCCCTTAAACTTCCAAAAACTACATTGATCAGACCGATAAACAAAAATATGAAGATCTTTTGGTAGCAGCATTCACAACATAGGATGCCTACTCAGTTGCGAAGTACTTAAAAAAAAGTTATGAAATATTGCCTTTAGTAACAGAAGTATTATCACTACTAAAGAATTCAGTGGATTTGAAAAATCATTACAGTTTCCATTCAGTTCAAAAGAATTTTAATAGCAACTGTATACATTGGATGAAAAATGCATTGGTGAGGGTGTTATTTCTCGTGATGAAATGACTTTAATACATTGTACTTTTCATTAGTATTGAATTTTTATTTATCCCTATATATTTTCCGAATCTACCTCTCTCGAGTATCGAATCGTATCGTATATCGAATTTCGACTATAATTAAACTATAAACCAACCTACAAATAATGAAATGAGTTATCACTAGGGTCCGGAAATCTATGACACAACGCAGGGTCGGCACTATACTCTATGATAATTAAACTATAAACCGTATTTTAAGCGCCTTGTAAATTATATACGGGTATTTCTTGCCCGTGCATACAGAACACTTCTTGTTATTATACGAGTTACCTTAATAATATTTTCAACTTACCCTCATGTGCTAAATCGGAAAGTTTGGTGTTATTCTATGGTATTTTGTACTGTAGAATTGTCGGAAGCTCTAAAAGAAAAAGTGGAAAAAGGATTTTAAAATTATATTTTAATATATATTTTTTTTAATAATAACCTACTTACTATAAATTTAAACAAGTCACACTTCCTTCCATGTACAAGTTATGCATCAAGACTACATATTATGTAACTAGGCTACACTTAGTATAAAATATACAAATTCAGTATTTGGCAATTCAGTATTTGGAATCCCGGTGGGAAGCACCAATAATCTCCTTCGAAAATTCAAAGAACTATTGTTAAATTTTAAATTACATAAATAATTTTGCGAAATTCATCAGTCAGTCATCACTATTATCAGTTAAGGAGAATATACTTTGATCTAGTCCAACCCCGTTGAACGTATGGGATAGTGGACACTGGATATGGAAAAACGTTTTGAACACCTAGAATTTAAAAGAAGAAACCTAGTCACAAAAAAAGACATTTAGTTGGGGGCCAAAATCTTTTTTGTGCGGGGTTATACAAAATTATTTATGTATTGTGATTTACAAATTATTATATGGTTTGGATGGTTACGGTGTTCTATTATAAAAATGTCGATGACGTCATATACAAAAAAGTGGTGGTCACCGATAGAATTGTGATATCTTATATCGTATATTTAGATGTAGTTTTGAATATTTTACTGCAATTGGTAGAAAAATTGATTGGGAAATTATTGTATTTGGATGATTTTGCGTTTTTATTATTGAAAAATATAGTTTATAGTTAACTGAAAAGAGAACTTTAGTTATATTGCTCACTTTGTGCTAGTACTTGTTGCAGAAACTATAAACAGTGGTCACAAAAAAAATTGGAAGTAGAAGTATGGATCCCTTCTGGAATTCTTTCTTTTTACCCGAGATATCCCGCACATTTAACCGACGGAAGCCGTAAAAAGCCTCTACGTGTACACCGATGGAACAAACAATGGATTAATAGATATCTTCTTCTCTATTAGCACCGCTGGACATTCTAATCGTTAAGTGGTATAATCTGTTTCGGCCACAGTCAGCGATCACGCGGGTGCACGTACCGTTGGGTGACATGTCCAGGTTTCCTAGGAACACGCTAGATAGCCATGCACCGGGCACAGCTAATGATGTGGTCGATGGCCATCCTCCACTGGCCAGATATCTGTAATACGACGTCCCGAACGGTGATGTACGGTTCTCTGCAGCGTGGGCACGCGTCCGCAGTCGACGGTGAAAGGCGGAAATAATGTCATTAACTGCTCGTTTCGATATGTGGCAATACGTGACAGTAACAGACATCGTAGTACGGGTTCTATAGAAAAGAAAAAAAACGCAGCCTAGGTAAAACGATACCGCATCCCAGTCTACGAGAAAATATTTAAAAGCATACAAGAAGCCAGCAAAATATTTGTTGTGGCAGAATCTTAGGAAGAGGTCCATGAAAACGCAATAGATTGAAAGACTCTAGCAAGATGTAAAATAGTTGAAAGAAGGATTTGCATTATGCAATTTTCATTAAAAATATCGCGTACTAAGTGGGATTTTGTTTTTTGTCAACAGTAAATTGTGTTGCAGCGTCATTGACAGATGTTTTATTTATACAGTGGATATTTATATATTTCTCATTTAAATTACGCAGACGTAATATATGGTCCTTGTCTCGTGCAAGAGGATAAATATCGTCTACAGAAAATACAAAACAGTTGTGTAAGATATCTTACAGTCGTGCCACAGTTTGGACATATTACTCCTTATTTACGTAATTTCAATTTATTGGACATGTCTGAAAGTAGATCTATACACTTTGTTGGTTTTGTTCTAAATATTGTAAAGACCAAAAAACCTGAATATTTATACAAAAAAATTAACTGGCTTTCTGACATTCACAGCAGGGATTTAAGACAGATATGAAGTAAGGTTTCCATTCCTCCATATAAAAATGAATTGTTCAAATCTTCTTTTTCGTACATGGCTGCATATGTTCTTAACACTCTACCAACTCGCTATCGCAATTTGTCAGTGGAAACAGTAAAAACAAAAATTAAAAGACAATACTTTCTTCCAATCTGGAATATATATATGACTAATAAATCTGTTATTTAACAATTTGTTTTCTGTTATAGTTCATAACCGTTAAATCACATATAATTTGTAATATCAATTAATCTCATACTAATTTTCTTTTTCTTAAGAATTCGTGGAAGTAAATCAACTATGTTGACAATTCCTTTTGAAAAAGGAAGATTTACTTTTTCTTTTCAATAAACTTATTTATTATTATTATTATTATTATTATATTTGTCAACTAAATTTTATCATTTAAATCATTTCATATCACATTTGAAAAGAAAAAGGTTTTTTTTTTAACCAAGCAACAACTAAAGATAGTAATAAACTAAAAGAATCGTGTTGAATTTAACAACGCCAGCTTCCAGGAAATGTTGGCACCCAATTAACTGAAATTAGAATTTATATTCTTCTTCTTCTTTATTAATTGCATATAAAAATCCAAAAAAAGAATTTGTTGAGGCATCAAAACTAGTAAGAAGTTCATGGAAATCTCTTTAGGATTCCCTTCACCATTTATTTTTTAAGCATCTATTTTATATTTAGCTATTTTTTTTTAAATTGTGTAATTGAGAACGAAAAAGGTCCTTGTCCCTTCTCCAATGAAATGTATTGTAGTTTCGTGTGCCTTTCTGTGGCACTAAGAGAGCAAAATTCATTAGAAAGAGGTAGATTTAAACACAGTAGCAATGCGACTATATTTATAAGCTCCACTATTTATCTATTCAAATACCAGGTAAAAGATTGAGGATTTGACGCCTTCATAAGAAAGCAATTGTCTGCCAAATATTTTAGCCTAATAGACTAGTGCCACTAACTCTAGGTGAAAATAGTGTGGATAGTGTAAACTGCACAGTTTAAGGTTGCAAGATAGTACAGACCATTTGCATTACATAGTATAAAGTTTGATAATTACACCACAAGAATTATCGACTATACCAGCATTTTCAGACTGTTTTTGAACAAAGCTACTAAAACTGGATAAAGATGGTGGGAAAAAAGTTACGATTACTTAATTACAGACGTGTATTCATATTGAAGTCTTCGAAAGTGGCTGATGAGGCCCAGTAACACTAAGGCAGAACATTGATTGAAGGTATACACTCTAGGATATACATTCTGGAAGTTGATGAGTAATTTTAAGGGCTTTCAAATAGAAAAGAAACTTAAAAGACTTCGATTCAAGCACATTTTCATTAAGTGTTTTCTGTGGGGCTTCCAAATTGAAAGGCAAAGAACCAAGATAACCAACCATCGCTCCAACAATCCATGAATTATCTCAAACTTAGTAGGACCATATGTTCCACTTTTGGTCCCATATTAATCCCACTATAGACTATATGGAGATGTTGAAACAGTTAGGAACCCAAAGTAGAGTGACAATGTCTTGACTACCACGATATAAGGGACATGAAGATAAATTAGCTTTAGAATGCTCTAATAGGACTACAACCTTCTGAGTATGACAAAACTATGCATAAAAACGTCCATTACGTTGATAAATGAAAGTGCGAAGCGGGAACAAATCAGGACAAGAAGATAAATCAGTTTAAAAACAGGCTAAATTATAGATCCATTGGTAAACGTGAGAAGTATTTATAACACTACTTATCTTTAATAGACATTTGACTGTAATTCATCTGGCGTTGAGGACACAACATGTAGACTGTGTTTGGAAGAAGAGAAAACCTCAGTTCATATTAATGTGAAGGCCTAATAAGACTGAGGTTTCAAATTATCTGAAAGAAAAGACGTCATCGCAGTGGTGACTACAGCCCTCATGATGTTTATCTTAACCTCTTAATCTTAACAAGAGCTGAAGGAATTACACAAGTAATATAAAAAATCCTAATATACACAAAATTTTGGTTACAGCGACCGTATTAAAGTGGCATCCTCAGTCTGCAATCCTTCGATAACTCGGCAAACGTGTATTTTGCTCGAGTAACGAAGAGTTCGACGGGCACCGCCTCCTTCGACGACGAGGAAGAGTCGACCCGTGCCGGCATCTCCTCCTCCCGTGTGATTGCCACACGCTCACAAGACTTTTTACTTTTGTGTCCACATGTCCGACCGCGTTGTGTAACTAATACGCAATTATCTGGAGTAGCTACCAGAAGAATTGTCTGTGTCTAATACCGAATTAGATTTCTTAACAGTCGTTACTCGTTCTCATTAAGGCATACGTAGAGTTGTTTCATATGCTCGCTTTGCAGTTGCAGAAACTGATGAGTATGGAACGGAACAGAAATTATACAGTGAGGTCCATAAGTAACGGATAAATTCATTATCTACGTAATTTACAACTTATGAGTAAAATCCTGAAATACGTCAATTTTAAATTCTAAAATGACATTTTTTGAGCATAATTTTATACCTCCCCCTCCAACCCTCTTGGAGTGACAGCTACTCCTTTAAAATTTTTAAATGGAACGAGGGTGCCTGTGATAGCTCATTTGAAAGGGTTTTTAATTCTCCATCCAGAAACATAAGATCCGGGGTGAGTTGATTAATTTCTTGCCTTATTCTGTCTTTTAAGTCTTCTACGTTATTTGGGCTGTTGAGGTAGACTTTCGATTTTAAGTAACCCCATAAAAATAGTCAAGCGGGGTCAAATCGGGAGAACGAGCAGGCCACTCAATTTCACCCCGTCTACCGATCCATCTATTGGGAAAAACTAGACGCGGTGAAATTGAGTGGCCTGCTCGTTCTCCCGATTTGACCCCGCTTGACTATTTTTTATGGGGTTACTTAAAATCAAAAGTCTACCTCAACAGACCAAATAACGTAGAAGATTTAAAAGACAGAATAAGGCAAGAAATTAATCAAATCACCCCGGCACAATACAAAATGTTTTAGAAGAATTTCAGCAACGCCTCCATTATTGTCAAGAAGCAACGGGCGCCCAGTTTGAACATTTGATTTAAACTCTTCTTCTGCTCTGTTTCATGTTCTTTTCTTTACTTAGTAACATTAAAAATGTAATATTTTTCAATACAAAAATTATAGAAATTAAAAAAATCTAATGTTGCTGGATGGAGAATTAAAAACCCTTTCAAATGAGCTATCACACGCATCCTCGATCCATTTAAAAATTTTAAAGGGGTAGCTGTCACTCCAAGGGGATGGAGGGGGGTATAAAATTATGCTCAAAAAATGTCATTCTAGAATTAAAAATTGACGTGTTTCAGGATTTTACTCATAAGTTGTAAATTACGTAGATAATGAATTTATCCGTTACTTATGGACCTCACTGTTCGAACCTTTTTGCTGTATATCTAGTATACTTGACAGAATTGTATGCCCAGTTTTTTCATACTCATGGTAAAATGGTAAATCATAGAATTTTACCACAGCGAAAGTAATTTTTATTTATAATTGATGATAATTTTTATTGGTAGTAGTAGGCATAACATGTTCTGAAACGTCGAGATTTTAAGTTTGAGCGAAAGAAAATTCTGTCTGTCTGTCTATCTATCTTATACCCTTTCTTCAGTATACGATAACTTGGGACGCGTTAAGAACTTAAAATTTGGAACATTTATCTACCGTGATAAGGTTTGGAGCTGATTAGGTTTTGAGTTTAATCAATTGAGGGGTTGGGGAATAAATGGGGGTAATACACATTTTCCTTGTCTACAGGAAATTCGTAAACGATACAAGATATGTACATACTTCAAATTTCACAAATGTACAGGTTTTTAATTGATATTTTGATACCTACCTACAGGATTTATTACACAAGATAGAAAACCACTATCGAAAAGTCACAAAATAAAACAAATAAGTACTTTTTTTTTTTTTAATGGAACACCCACTATATTTTTTGCTTTTCTTGGAGAAAACTTCCTCCTGATTTGAAAAATACATTTTTTTGTAAATTTATATCAACAGTTGCAGATTATTTAAATTTGAACTTTAAACAATTATATTGGACTATGGGGTTCTAGACTGCCATGAAATAACAAATAGCTACGTATTATATATATTGCGTTTTAACATTTATAAATACATGTTTTCTCTTGTGTTCTTTTGCAACAAGAAAACAAGTTTAATTCTTGCTTCGAAATTTATTGCATTTTATCATGAAGCAAAAAAAAATCAAACAAACAAAAAGTTTTAATTTTATTCATATAATAGTAAAACATTAACTTTGGAACGAACATCGACAAATATTTGTATTGTGTACTTATCGTCAACAAATACAATAAATAATTAAATTGTCTTATTTGTTAAAAGTTAACTTGTTTTTATTATTAAAAAACGAATTAATTAAGGAATCAAAGGCGTTAAGAGAGAAACCAGAACGGTAGCTAAAACAAGGGGGAAGATCTATTATAATTAAGTTTCGGAATGTTTGAAGAGTATCTCGTGTTCCCGCGTCGGGATGGCGTACTACTGCGCATTCGCGGGCTCTGGAGCGTTTTCGGTAAGTGAAATATTCTTTGATGTTTTGCTTCATGTCGAAATATAATACATTTCGAGCAATACTTATTGTTTACTCTTTTCAGAAGAACACAAAAGTACTTATTTATAAACATCAAAATGTATTAGCAGTTATTTGTCTTTTCATGGCAATCTAGATCCCGATAGTCCAATATAATTATTAAACTTTAAATTTAAATAATCCGCAATATATTCATATAAATGTCAATAAAGCATGCATTTTTACAATTTTTAATTAATCGATTAACAGGGCGAAAATTCTTGCAGAAATATTGAGGATGAAGAAATACACAGAAATACACACTTACACTAAAACTTACATAAAAAGTTCTTTTTTTTTATCTTGTATTTAATAAACCCTGAGGTAGGTGCCAAAATATTAAACAAAAACTCTGTAAAATATAATAGGGTCTGCAAATTACACTGGTTTTTAGCTAACTAGGTTGGGGGTTGAGGAGGGTTCTTTTTTTATTTCAATATCCATATCCAAAACTTCAGGCCATCAAGGTCATAAATATAAAGATTATAGAGGTCATTAAGTTCATTTAGCTCATTAAGGTCATATAGGTTTTGAAGGTCGTATGCTTCATAAAGGTCCTATGCGTTATAAAGATCATAACCGTCATACGGGTCATACGGCTATATTAGCCATAAAGGTCGTAAGGGTCTTTGGTGATGTTTTTCATTAAATGATGGTGATGTTGATGTTAGACATTAAAAATTATGTTTTCAAGCCCTTTTGTGAAAATTTAGAAGACAGACGGAGTCCTACGGACTAGAATTACAAATAAATTTCAGGAGAATATCAACTTCCCCGATCAGCAATGTTTGCAAGTGTTCAGTGTGAAATGAAGAATGAGAACGTGTTTGAAAGTAGAAGGTGGACACGTCACTCATTAAGTCAATTAATTATTTCTAGTTTTTTTTTGTTATACTATGTTTTATTTTTTTATTATGCATTATGCAATAACAATGACAATAAGTAATTTTTTTTAATAACGAAAAATTTAGAACTGTAGCTTCCGAAATCTCAACTGAGTACCGCCGGAGAGTCGTTTTTTTTTGTTGAATTTTTTCAACATTTTCGTTGATGGCGCCCAGAACGCAAATAATGTTCAGTCTTATTTATTCTCGTTTGACAAGCGCAACCCCTTCAGAAAACTAGGATATTTCCTCCTGAAAGGTCATTTAATGCATTTCGTATGCTTCTGTGGCGATCTTTCCAAAGCGAAAGCTAAACCTCAAACAGGTTCGCTGTTCAATACGATTAGACCACAAATTCGCATGAAAAGAAGAGTGTGATACCTATGTGAGACGTGCCAATAGTCGAGGAAATTTAGTATTCCACCTCCAAAATTTCCACAGTAAGATAGATATTGACGTAATTAGGCTCGTTGGATTCCTTGTAAAATTTAGAAAAATGTTACCTATTTTTGTGATATACAAATCAGAAACTGCATTACTGCACCTAAAAAAATGCATTTTTGGGGTGCAATTTTTCCTGCCAATTAAAGAAAAAATCATAATATGATTGATGAACCTGGGGACCAGGAGCCCTGGTCACCAGGCCCATCCCCGAGGTTTTCCCTCGAATTCGGCCTGAAACTAAACGAAAATGGTTACTCAGCGGTTTTTGGGGTCACTGATCATGAATACGTTGTTAGTTTTGCTGTCTGTTACACCTGGAGGACCAGGAACCCTAGTCGCCAGGTCCATCCCCAAGGTTTTCCCTCGAATTCGACCGGAATCTAAACGAAAATGACCACTCGGGGGTTTTTGGGGTCGCTGGTCATGAATATGACATCAGTGAGGTGCCTTGTCATATTTCTTACTTATCTCCAAAGTTTAGCCATTAATTTTGTACAGTCACGAACTAGAATTAATTTTCAACGACATTTGAAGGATTTTGGAAAGAAATCAAATGTATTTGTTTGTATGTAATGTTTTACATACAAATGTAATGTTTTACGTTACATTTACATTGTACAAATGTAAATGTAACGTTTTTTTATTTTAATGTTCAAATTTTCATTGAAAATCTATTAATTTTTTTCTTTCGCAGAATTTACTCAAAATGTTTTAAAAGCTCTTATTTCCATATATATACAGGGTGTTTCGCACAGAGCAGGGGCATGTAGGGGAACCTAAAATATGGTGATTTAAAGCAACTTACCTTTATACTAAGTTGCACCCCTGAGAAGTTATAGGCCTTCAAAGTGGGGTTTCAAATTTCGAAAAAAATCAATATCTCAGTTATACTTGAACTTAGAAAAACCAAAATTGGTGGACGTTGTGAGTGTACCAAGAGCATTAGTCGACAGTAAGTAGAGTTCAATTGAAGCATTTTAAAGAGTTGATTAGGGATGATGCACCATTAAAATGTGACCTACTACTGTTAACCCGTTGGCGGACTTAAAAAATTTTCATTTTATTTTATAGGGAATTTAATTCACTTAACACTTTTCTTATTCTTGTTGTTTTTCAAAAAACTTTGTCGTTTTCAAGTAAAACTCGAATAACTAAAAACACCCTATTTCAGCAGTGTTATTCAAAAGCATCGAAAATTCAAAAGTTGGCTATGAAATTAGACGTCAAATTTGACATTCAACCACCAAGTTGGAATAAGAATAATTTAATAGAAAAACAAATAACGTAAAGAACAGAAATAACAGATTTGCACTGATAAGTTATAAAAATTGTTCAAAATGGTTTTCTTCATCATTTTTTCTTCATAGTTCACCGTTTTCTCTCAGGCATTTTATTCTTCGTCGAAAATTGAAGTCTACTCTTTCCAATAACCGCTGATTGTTTCTAATGACATTACATTTATCTATAATGCGATTCCACAATTCTGCTCGGGACACAACTGGCAAGGAATACATACATTCTTTTAACGTCCCCCAAAGAAAGAAGTCACATTTGTTGAGGTCTGGTGATCGTGGAGGCCAAACTTGTGGGCAATTATTTCCTCGTCCAATCCATGTACTCGTATTTGGATACTGGTGGTTTAAAAAGTCTCTAACTATAATACTAAAATGAGGCAGTGCTCCATCATGCATAACCAATGTTCCAATCTGGGAGAAATTCTAAATAAGTTTCACCATTTAGTCGATTCGGTAAAATAACTGGACCAAATAAATACCGATCAATAACACCAATCTAAACATTTATTTTAAACTCGCGTTAGAAAAGTCGAGGAGTTACTGAATGAGGGTTTACATCGGAATACTCATGATAGTTATGTAGATTTGTAATACCTCTGCAGGTGAAACAAGCTTCATCAGTAAAGAAAATTTTCTTTTGAAAATGGATGTCTTGATGTAAAATAAACTGACAGAAAGTTACTCGTTTAACCAAAATTTCGGGTAACAATTCTTGCACTTTTTGAATATGATATGATGTAGTAGATTACGTCTGATAATTCGGTGCACAGAAGTTTGCGATATACCATTTTGTCGAGATACATTTTTAGTACTGATATGTGGTTCATCTTCAATTGTGTTCGAAATCAATTCTTCGTCTTGTGCCCTGATTGCAATAGCACGTTCTCGAGTGCTACTGAAAAACTTGCGTGTTTCTCGAGCCCGCCTTTCAACATTGTTCTCCGATTCTCTTCTCCGATATTCTTCAACACTTCTTCTGCAGTTTCCTTCACAGAGACCTAACATGAATAGCATGTCAACTTGTTCGCAAAATGAAAACTTTCCGGTCATTTTCAAAACACTTAGCAAACAATTAACTAATATTAAGTAACTTTTTTCCTGATTGTCAAGTTTGACGTCTAATTTCATAGCCAACTTTTGAATTTTCGATGATTTTAAATAACTGCTGAAATAGGTGTTTTTAGTTATTCGAATTTTTCTTGAAAACGACAAAGTTTTTTGAAAAATGACAAGAATAAGAAAATATTTAGAATCAAAGTCCCCATAAAATAAAAAGTCCGCCAACGGGTTAAAAAATTCTGGGAAACAATTTTGGGAAACAAAATGTTCCTAAAAAATTAAAATTAAAATGGCCATAACTTTTTTGAAAAAAAAATATTTTGCAACAAATCGAAAAACGTCTCCTTATATTTGTTTCTAGATTATGAAAAAAAAATATACTGCAAATATCCCACAGAGCGTTACTGAGAACCCAGGGAGTGCTCCAGTGTTTTTGAAATTTTTTTTCGCAAACTTTGCTGACGATTTTTTCACTATAAATCCTTTCTGTAAGAGGTGTATAGTCATCACCTAAAAAGTGAAGTGGGTCCCATGCGTCGTTTTCAAGATATGGCTAACTGAAATATCACGCACCGCCACTGTTCAGGTGTAACGGACAACAACACTAACAACGTATTCATGATCAGCGACCCCAAAAACCCCCGAGTAACCAAATTCAGCCCGTTTCGACAATGTATTCTCGAATTATGATTTTTTCTTTAATGGGCTGGAAAAATTGCACCCCAAAAATGCATTTGACAAATTTGTATATGACAAAAATAGGTAACATTTTTTTCTAAATTTTACAAGGAATCCAACGAGCCTAATTACGTCAAAATCCATCTTACTGCAGAAATTTTTGAGGTTCTTTGGTTCTTTGTGCTAAATTTCCTCGACTACAATACAATCGCCCACAAACTTCTACGGCAACGTCCTTCTGGTTACTAACGCGGGAAGGGAAGGACACCCATCCAGAGATGAAACCCTACGACCAGGTTAGGTTTCTCAACCTGTCGTTTTTTGTGGCCCCCCTCGTACCTACAGTCTCTTTGATAAGAACGTGTACAGTAGAACTTTTAAAACCTTCAAAATTGAAAATTCTAAACATCAGATCCAGAAGAGAGAAGTCGACTGTGTACTGGAGAGTAACCAGTGGTGTCTGGTGGAATTTGATAAAATTGTGTAAAAAATAAAATTTGATAGAATTGCAAAAATAATCAACAAATGTTTACCTCACCAGATTATCTCGGAAACGTTTTCCAAAATATTTGCAAAAAAGCATACGAACAAAAAGTTTTTATATTTAGTTGGTAAAAATGAAAAAAAATATTTCGCAAATATTTTACAAGCTGTTTTCAAGACCTTCTGGTGGGGCAGAAATATAACTCGAAGTTTTTTTGCTGTTATAGCCTTCTATTTAAGTCCAATAATCACCTCCTACAATATGATATGGGTCCCATGCTTCGTTACAAAAATACGAGAATATCAAATTCCACCAGTTTCTATCCAGGACAGAGTCGACTGCAATGTTTAGGATTTCAATTCTTGAAAGTGAACGACAATTGTTTTTTTTATACAGTGCATCTTAAGAGTTGCCCTACCTGTACTTGGAATTGCGCCTCTGTAGATTTCCAGGTAAAAACTTTACTGAACTTCTATTCCTATCAAACAGACTGTATATGTTTTTATGCATACTATATTTCTGCATACTTACTTCATTTTTACAATCTTTTCACATTGTTATTATATTTTGTCCACAATATATTCTATGTTGAAAATCTAACTGGGTAATTTTCAATGTACCTACGCTTACATCTTTAACCACTCAAACATCGATTATAATGATGAAGAGTTCAAGAGTTGTTGTTGAATTGTAACTAAATTTGCACCTTATAATTACATATGTCTGAGGTATTTATATATGTCTTTTTTTGTATTTAAAAAATAACCTCTTTCAGTTTAAGTAAATGTTTGTAGGAAATGTGTTATTCTTACATCTACTGAAACAGTTTTAATTGTTTTTGGTAAAACGGGAATTTCTAACTCCGTTGTAAAATAGTTTTATTTGGATATCACATAATTATTTTCTCAGCCAGGTAATGGAGTGTAATCATGGTATTGACGAATTTTAATGCATATTTATGTTGATGTATTTTTTATCTTTATAATATAACAATTTATTTTTCTGCGACTGTGAGAAAAGTAGCCACTGAAGTAAATTAATTACTGCTTTATTGATTTTCTATTTATATTAACTGACAGATGCTGATTGCTAAATAGTATGTAAATAAGTTCCAAGCTCCAAGAACTATAAAAGTTACATAAGAAAATAAAAACACAAGATTACCTAAATGAGTGTGTTCATTAAAATATGAATGGATATTTTCATTAAGATGATTCCAAGATGCCAGAACAGTGAAATAAATTTTCTCATTCCTACAGTACACTCTATTAGCCTGCATAGAAGTTGCAGAACGCTGTAATTTTAAGTCAATAAAAGTAATTTTTATGGCGACAAAACGTTTTATAGTTTATTGTTAGATATATAATTAAGAGAAACCTGAGCTAAAGAAAATAAAAAAAATACTTTTATTACTCCCACACAGTGGCGGACTAAGCCTGTCAGGGGCTCATGGCGGCAAAACTGAATGAGGCCCCCGGTCTTAGAAGTTGATGTATTTTTACAAGCTTTTTATTCAGTTCATATTTATATGTACGAGTGTGTATGTTTAGTTCAAATCTTGCAAATTAAATTCAAACCAGTTACTCTCAACCAATTTTGCTGAAATTTTGAATACTCGTGTAAAGTTGGTGACAATGCAATGTTAAGGTAACATGGAGACGGAAGATGGCTATAGAAGTTCCTTAACTACACATGATAAACCCATCGTGTTTGGGCTCGTTTGATTTGTCTTGACGGTTACTCTTATTTTAGCAGTACTGTCAACAAAAAAAGTTTGTATTAAAAATTAAAGGACCACGCACACAATAGGTACACAGGATTCTGATACTTTTTAAATTTTCCGGAGACGGATTGTTTCGAGGTTTTTTAGGTCGCAGAAATCATTTTCTTTGGTTTATTTGGTCATATGAACCCTTATTAGGGGGTGAAATAGGGGTGTATAGGGTGAAAATAGCATATTTAAAAAAGGTCGGGTTTGAAAATTCAAAACTGTTTCTTGGTGGATTTTCATCAAATGGACCACAAAAAATTGTGTAGACGACAAAAAAAAACGCAGAACCAGTTTTGGAAGTTCTCTTAAATCAATCTCTCTTAAAAATATAGCATTTTCACCATGTGCAATCCCGATTTCATCAGCTTAAAGATGATAGAAATAAGATCAAATAGAACCCGAAATTAGAATAACCCATAAAAAAAATCTCTACAACCCCTATTTCACCCCCTTACCTAGTTCATATGATCAAATAAACCATAAAAATAAATTCTGCGACCTAAAAAAACTCTAAATAGTCCGTCTCCGGAAAATTTAACCGGTATCCAGAATCCTGTATATTGTGTGCGTGGTCCTTTCTATGTATATAATATGTGTCTACGCTAGGCTCTAGCAGATAATTGTAATTTACTTACATACATGAGAGGAGGCCTGTGCCCAGCAGTGGAACGTATATAAGCTGATGATGATGATGAGTTACATACACACATAGAATATAGATATGTCTGTGGAAGATAAAATACGAATCAGCAACAAACAATATAAAAGGTAGTTTTTATTTTCTTGTAAGTATGTAGCTATTTCACATGGAGTTCAGTGAAATCAGTTTCATTTGAAACTTTTCTTTCAGTTGAAAGCATGGACAGCAGTGGCGGTTCGTCAGGGGAGGCAGAGGAGGCAGTGTCTCCCCCCGTGAAAATTACAGATTTTTTTTTTTATAAACCTACCTACCCATAATACTCATTTTTAAATTCATATATCGGGTAAAAAATTGATTTCTAAAAATAAAAATATTAATAAACATACATATGTCAAAGGAGTTCCTGCACGATTATTTTTAACATATTAGCCCTCATAAACGACCCAGCGCCTAGTCTATCGCCGTGGTGGCAAGCCTCCGATTGTTTTCACATATGTATTTATACGGAATAGGGGGGCTTCGCGTTTCACAACCACCTGCGTCTGTTAAAGGTCATTAAAAACTGCATAGCGGAGGCAAATACGCCGCGCCCACCTCCCACCTCTCACATGTGACAGCGCAGAAAGTGAGTTATTTATTTCATGAACCTAACAACCTAACCTATAAAATTTAATATTTATCTTTTATTGTTCCCTGTTTTGGAAATCTTCGTTGGAAAGTGCCGTTATTCTTGCCGGGTTTTTTGAGTGCTTTGAGTGGTATAGGAGGGTAATAATAATTATTGAAAGTGTACCATATTACTTACGTAAGTCATTATTTGAACGTTTTATTTAATTAATTATACAAAATTATAATGGAGGTAACTGGCGAGTGTAGCAGTTTCTTTTATAATAATAATACGAGTTGTAAAGACATTCAAATAAATATTCGAACCTGCAATGATATTGTTGAGTATCTTATAAAGTACAAATTTAGTAGCCTGTCTTATGAGGAGAAATTGTTTGTTAAAGATTTAAGAGTACCATGGCCAGATCTAGGTAAAACTTTAATTAATCAGGGTAAACCGGCTCGTAGTTTTGTTAATACGTGTCATGATAAATGCAAATGGCTAAGTGGTTCTTTATATTTAAATAAATTATTGTGTTGGCCGTGTGTATTATTTTCAAATCGTGGAGAAGATGTTTGTACAAAGTTTGGGTTTGATAAAATCTTAAAACTTTATCTCGTTCAGTTGACACATTCAAAAAGTCAGGAACATATTAGTTGTGTTTGTAAATTACATCTTTTAGGCAAACAAAATATTATGAATGTGATCAATTCAGCCCGTCAAATCGAAATTGACGCAGTCCTGACATAAATACGTATTTTATTTCACTGCATCTTTTAATTGTAAAATAATTTGACGGAAATTCTACACCTTTCCGATGGTTTTGCTGAACCAATAAAATATATTAGGTACATTATGTTTGACAAATGTACTTAATATATTTTATTGACCAAGAAGTCCATCTCCTAGCTATACGGTATATTACTAACAAAGTTTACCATTACAAAAATTTAGGAAACAAATTTTTTTATATATGTTTGCCTCCCCGCAAAAAAAGTCACGAGCCGCCACTGATGGACAGATTGACGAGTCGCTCTTGATTCATTGTAGTTCGAAGATAATTTTAATAGCTTAAGTTTGGAAGAACTTCTCTCGCACGATGCAACTGAGACGCAAATGATCAAAAAGTATTAAGCGATGTACAGGGTAACAATTAGCAGTAGAAGTAATTTTAATTTAAAAATTATAAATCACCGGTATTTATTTGTATCTACGGGGCCTCCAACTCCAAATTGCCTCTTACTTAGGTAGGTACTGAGCATATTTTTTTAGCCTTGTTTAAGATTTGATCAAAAGAACTTGTCGACATTTGGAGGCCACCCTGGGAACAGAGGACCGGGGCGGACCGCCCCTTCCGCCACTGCTCCCACACTTACAATTGTAGAAAATATCCACATTTCATTAATACAATCAGTTAAATAAACAAAATATTCTGGTATGTTTACATATCAGCAGTAAAATAGTTAAGCACTTAAATTGATTGAGATTATAAAAATTAAACTGTTATTACAACTATTCTTTTAGTAGATATGCTTCTCATTTACGGATAATGTAGGAAACATTAATTGCGTGGAAAGTTGGCTATGGAAAAACGTGAAAAATGTTAAAAGGCTCTTAATTTGGAACTAGTTGGAACAGTGAAAACTCGAAACGCATATCTCTTGGTTTTAGCGACATTTAGTTTTCGATCACAAATGACAGGGAAGCTTAAGAAAATTGTCGATATTTAATAAATGATCATTCATTTTGCTACGCATTTGTGTAAATTTATAGTATATACTTTTATATTTTAGTAAAACTTGTACACCGGTTTCTGGTGTCTGATGTTTAAAAACTTTTTAAAAATCGAAATTTTAATTTATGAAATGTACAAAAATCTTAAATGGGCATCCCCTATTTTTCTAACGGGTTTGTATACAGCTCTCTAAATAAGAATTTTTAGGTAAAGGTAATAATAAAGCCGTATTGGAAGCAACGGAAAAATTGGATTGGAATGGTTAATTTGAAAATAGAATAAAAATAATTAAATTTAGATATAGACAATGTAACAGAAAGTCGCCTTTATTTTGAAAGCTGAATACAAATCCGTTAAATGAATATAGAATGTTAATATTAAAAAAAGTATATTTTTTTAATGTAAAGTTCTTTTTTTGAGGACACCCAATATAAAAAGGGTGTGTGTTTTATTAAAATAAAGTATCTTATAGAAAATTTAATGAAACAAGTATGTAAAATGAATGATCATTTATGAAAACCATAATTTTCTTAAAAAATGCAGTAATATACAGGATGTTTCATTGTAAATAAGTAAGTTACCAGCTACTCCCGATATATACGAAAATCACATATTTCTCAAAATATTTTAGCTAAATACAGCATATTGATTTTTTTTCCTTCCATTCAATTTTCAGAATTATAATATCTATTTATAGTTTTTGAGATATCAATATAAAGCCACCGCTGTGGGATGTGGGGATATATGTATACTTGCAGTACATAATATAAAGGTTGGTACGTTTGTCGCGAAGATAAATATTTTAAAGTTTTTTAATTTAATCTTTTATAATTAGAATGTAGCGGCTGCTCATGTTTTTGGGGTCGCTGAATACGATTCAGACCTCAGTTTTCCTCATTTACCGATACTTTTTTTCTAACCTCAAAAAACATATTTTACGTTAGCTTGGTACACAGGCACACAAACACAAAGTAGAGAGACCATTCCTCTTTTATTTGTAACCGTTGAATCAAAATCTGATGTCAGAATGCATTTATGACTAGATCAGTTTTTCCCTAGGAACAAAAATCTCTATGAGAAACACTAAATCAGACACCATGTCATATACTTGACGAGCTAGTGACTATAATGTTATGGGGATGATCTAACAATAACTCTAAGCCTCAAAAACCTTCAACCCTACGACACACATACTCAAAACCTCATAACCTCAAAAAATCTCAACCTCAAAAAATCCAATATTTGTGATCTGCAACTGATAGAGCGTAGCAAATGATGAAAAAGCATGAATATGATCCATGTCTTTCAACTTCATAGCCGTGGAATTCCAAGGCTTCGTAATCCCATAACCTCAGAACCTCCAAGCCCTTAACCTTAACCTCCAAAATCTTATAAATAGGTAGCGAAATCTGGAACACAACATGATGAAAAGGCGTGAATATAATTCAATCATATCTCTCAACCCTATAGCCTCTAAACTCATAGTTTCGAAATTCCATGGCTGTGAAATTTCATAAGTTCATAATTTCATAACCAATATTTTGCGCATCTGCCCTGTCGACTGGACTAGGGGCAGAACTTTTGTCTCTACAGCAGTCTGCACGCATTCGGTTACATTGCTATGGAAGTCTGTCCATCCTGGATCACGAGGTTATAGAAGTCAGCCATATCTGGGTTACGTGGTTATTGAAGTCTAATTATCTCGAGTAGGTATAAGGTTCCGGGGATATATGGCTTAAGATTTCTAAAATTGAAGGTCTAATTGAATCATATTCATGCTTCTTCATCATTTACTGTGTTCTAGCGATACGTCACAAATCAATAATATAGATATAGGGTTTTTTGAGGTTCAGGTTTTTGAGGTTATGGGTTTTGAGTATGTGTGTCGTAGGGTTGAAGGTTTCTTAGGCTTAGGGTTGTTGTTAGGTCATCCTCGTAAAATTATATATTGATAGCCACAAGCTCGTGAAGGATATGACATGGTTTATGATTTAGTGTTTTTCATAGGGATTTTTGTTCTCCTAACCTCAGAATTGATTCGGCTCGTTGAAAAATGGTCTTCTTGGAAAATGGTCTTCTCTGGCTTTATGTGCCGGTGTAATCAAGCTACCGTGTAAAATGTGTTTTTTGAAGTTAGAAAAAAAAACTATCGGTAAACGAGGAAAACTGAATGATTCGTGTTCAGCGACCCCAAAAATATGAAGTAGACCGGGTCTGTACTTCCGCGCATTGGAAAAACGTTTGTAGTCCTGTGATATTATTAGAAACCAGTCAATTTTCTCCTATACAAAAAATGCATTTTAACACAAACTGAAAAGTTAAACCAGCCCCGATTTCCCATATCATATCCAAATGACTATTCTACATACTTTGCTTCATAAACTTTTTCGGTCGGAACAATGGCGTTTCATAAAATTGGCACCTTTGCCGAGACGGATATAAAAACGGCGTCGCCTTTTATGTTTACAGGTCCCACGAGTGTAGGGTAATATCACCGCATAATAGACTTATCAATTCCCAAATTAAACGTAACACGAGATGACTTTAGGGCGCGAGATTGTGGGGTCGGAGGCTGCCTGGTGACATTCGCGTTGACATTTGGCCGCCGCCCCGCTTCGCCCCGGCAAACATTTAATTATCTCGTCGCGGAACACAAAGGGAGAGAGATGGGATGCGGACGCGACCTAATATTTGATACACTTTATGCCGTTTCTCTTTCTGGGCGTGTAATTTAATTAGACGGGATGAAATGCCCCTGTGAAAATAATATAATGTAACTAACGTGCCTCGTGCTAATCATTCAACGTTACATTTTTTTCGTCTTTCTATTATACAACGTGTCTGAGACATGTATTTATTAAACTAAGCGTAACAGACATCCATAAATGCATTAAAAAACTCCTGCTTCTCATTACTTCCACATCTAATTTTCTAACTTTAAAGCCCGGTACGCATATGCGGTTATTTACGTTGCGGCACCGTAGCGGTGCCAGAACTTAAATCTGCAAATGATTGATTCAGTAAATAATAGCATCTAGATCGCTTTTTCCCGTTTAAAATATATTTTTAATGTACAAACTAAGCAAATACACTACGTTTTCTCCATACGCGTCTATTTTGGATGACCGCAAAATCAATACCGTGTATTCTTTTAACGCACTGTGTGAACTAAACTTTTAATTAGCCGCTGTGGCGTCGCTGCGACACCCCATGTCAGTACAGGGCCATAATTAGACCAACTCTTTAAAAAAAAGTATAAACACTGTGTATGTTTTTCCAAATAATTAGGAATGAAATTTAGGCAATATTTCAGTTAATTAAATTATCTTTCTGTAATTACACGTAGGCATAATTTTTTCTTAATTGAAATTTAACAATATCGTATTCTATGAAATAAAAATAATATTACGTGATGTTTCTCTCTTGGTATAATGCTAACCCTCCCCCCACCCCTGATTGTCACACGAGCAGCACTACAATTTTCAGCAAAATGAGACTGATGAATGTAGTGCTCTAAAATTATTTGTAATAAATATTCTCTCAGTATTCTTAGTATTATAATGATTTATAGATTTGGTAAACATGGATGATCGTATACGAACTTTTTCTGCCGGATTACAATCTATAACTAAATTTGTTCTATTGTCAGTTGCAAACACCCTACAAAAGTCACAACCTGACTTGATCTCACTCACTCTGTTAACCCCAATATAATAGAATGCAATATAAAATATGTTTTTTTACAACCCGAAGTAGCATAATTAATTTACAGATAAAATCAAATATGTCAATACTATAAACCATTCAGCTTGCAAACAAACAGGAAAAAAAACAGAAGGAAAATCAGTGTGCGAATGTCGTTACCCCGTTTCTTTGGAGAGTGATTTCGTAAATAAATAATCGGAATTATAAATGATCGGAATGACCGGATCGACTCTAATGATTTCATTGAGCTCAACGATGTCATTGGTACGAATTAATGATTACATTGACACCAATAATCCCATTGACTTCAATGATTCAATGACCTCAAAGATCCTATTGATCCGAATGATCTCATGACCCCAATTATCCCAAGACCTCAACGATACCATTGACCACAATGGTCCCATGACTACAACAATATCAACTCAATGACCTCAATAGACCCATTGACACCAGTGAATGATCCTACTGACTCCAGTGATTCTATGACCTCAGTGATCTCATTAACCCCAATGATCCTATTGATTGCATTAATCCTTATTTTACAATAAGATATAACCCTATCCCCCTACGAAGTTAACAAAAACAAATAACAAATTCAACCAAATTAATTTCTTCCTTGTCTTGGGTGCATATTCAAATTTATATAAAAATATTTATTTGACCTATTTTGCAAAGATACCCCCCCACCTCAAACCACTCAACTCCCCCCACTCAATTAAAGTAATTTTTTTTTCATTGGTATGATCTGCAATATTTCCTGAAATACATAGGTATTTCATAGAATCTTGAATGTACCTATGCATATAGTATATTCTTATAACATCAACAACAACTGCATGATGTGCAATGACACTTCTTTATGTGAAAATCTTCATTCAAATGTAATATAGTTTTCGATTATTAATGTTCATTTTGGGTGATTGGGGAGGAACCCCTAATATTCGGAGGAGGTGTTGGGAGGACACACTTGAGTTCTCCCAACTTGAACAAAACACACTAATAAACAAATTGCCAGAAATCAATGGTTACTGAGATAGCAGCGAAAATATGTTTATTGTTTATTATCGCAAAAGCTGTTATTATTTGTATATTATTTTATATACATATATTATTTTTAGTAGGTAAAACAATCTAAGTAAAATACATGCTGTTTTTTTACCTAGTGCTTTTGTTCTTTAGTGCTGTTCTTTTTTATTAAAATATTTACTGTCACGTTTGTGATTTTCGCATTTATTTTTACATGTGACTATTCAGTCGGTATTATATACATACAATTTCGCAATGCCTATCACATTTAGTCATCGAGAATTATGTTGACATGATTTTAATGTATGAGTATTTTTAATTGCTATCTCAGTAACCATTGATATTCGACCACAACGTTTAGTAACTTTTTTAGTTCAGTTTGGCACCTCCAACACCTCCTCTGAATATTGGGGGCACCTCCAACACCTCCCCTATCACCCGTTAAACCCATACTCACCCTCCTCCTCATTGGTTCACCCAGTCTCAGTCCAGTCACTAACAATTTATAACTATTTTTTTTCTGTTTGTGTGACGTTCTGACATAATTTTCCACCTCCTTCCATATGGTTCTTAAAAAATTATTCGAAACGTTCTTCCAATTTTCTGAATTCCCGGAGGAGGGGGCATTGATAAGATCGTCGATAAATGGACTCGCTTTTAGGGCACTAGTGGTAGGGGTAGGATGAATGGATGGAGAGGGTGAGTGTGGAAATGGAATGAACTTCAGTAATTGACACCTGTACTAATTCAAATGAAAATGTTCACATAATTCAGTGAAATTATACATCATGCAATATGTACATAGGAATATACACTATGTATTTAGTCGAATATTCAGTGTATGTACCTGCTTATATGTATAGCGCATTTATTCGCTGACATATTCAATTTAAACAATTACATGTAGAGATTTTTTTGTTCAAAATCTAAAATTATACAGATTAATTATGCAATATGGAACAGTATCTCAATTATTGTGCATATTTATAAAAAATCCATCAATTTTATATTCTGAAATGATATTCTGCAACGTAAAAATTCATCCCTAAATTCAATTCCCTTCGAGTGGCATTGCAATCCTCCATTTCAGTGAGCTTTTTCGGCAGTGTCAACAAAAAAAAAGTCTTATCAACATTTTTTAATGTTGAAAATTGTTACTTTTGTTGAAAACCCCGCATCAATTTCCTGTGTAAGACCCAAAGCACATGACAGACAGTCGGTCAGCGACTATTTTGTAGGAAGACACCGACGGACAGTAGGTGATAAATCGGAAATAACTCGCACATGTACAGATCAGGGATGTTGCGAATATTCGCATCCGCATCCGCAAATGCGGAGCTTCCGCATAGATTTGGACATCTGCATCCGCATCCGCATCCGCAATAATCAATGCGGATGCGAATGTAATACAAGTTGCGACAAGAAAGAAATTGGGCGGGGCCGGATGGCGCGTGCCGTTCGCATATGACAATAACCAATGGGAGCGAAAAAATTGGTGACAAGATCCGACGCGTTTGCTGCTCTTAAATGGTGGAGTGTTCATCGAGAGGAATTTTAAGATATTATCACCGATAGCACGAAGATTTTTATCCACTCCACCAGGCAGTGTTCCTAGCGACAATTATTTAGTAGCCCGGGTTTAATTTAATAATTAATACTACTCTTTATTAAGTAACTTAATAAAGAGTAATACAATTATATAATGCTCCTATTTTTAACTTCACTTACTAATATGAAAATTAGTAAGTGAAGTTAAAAAAATAGGAGCATTATACTTAGTAGGTACTAATTTTCATTAATAAAAATGTTAACAATTGCTTTATCATTGTTTTAATTCTTCATTTATGTACTATATTTATATAAGATCTTAAACATCTGCATCCGCATCCGCATCCGCGGATGTGAGCCTTCAAAAATCCGCATCCGCATTCACATCCGCGGATGTGAAAAAATCGGCATCCGCAACATCCCTAGTACAGATAGTCGGTGGCGCGTTTAGACCATGGACGGGGCGCAATCCTTATTGTCACAGCATTCAATAGTTGTCAATGTTTTGCGGGATGTTTGAGTTTTGTCAACTGAAATTTAGAGACATTGGTTATTTACCAGAAATATATAAAATAACAATTCTGCTGTTGGTTGGTTACGGAGATAGAATACGATCAAAGGCCGAACTGCTGAAAAGAAAAATTTTCTGATGTGGCCACTACATCCCAAGGTACGATTATTAAAATTGAAAAACAGTTTTACGAATGTGGACTGTCCACACAATATGGTATATAAAAAAATCACCTTCCTATGTACTGATTAACGATACCAAATTACATATTTGATTTTGAAGAAGAAGACGATTTTGAAGGAAGAACGAATTTTTGTTGAACAAATGATATAAAGGTTAGACAACAATAACATCCAACCAATATTTTTTTTGTTTTCTCATGATATCACACTACACAGCCACGTTAATCATCAAAACTGTCGCTACTGTTTTAAAGAAAATCCTCACTGGGTGAGAGAATTATAAAACATATGCAAAACCCTTAAACTGTTAATGTTTGGATAGGGATAATTGGAGGCCACAGAATTGGTCCCTTTTTCATTGATGGAAATTTTAATGGAGATAATTATTTAGCACTCTTCCAGAATTAGATAATTACCCAAAATTTTGGTATTCCAGCCCTCTTGTATCACATGATAATTTTGACCAATTTCAAAACAAAATTGGAGTGAGAAATTTGAATAGCTCTTGCTACCCTTTATACATTTAAAAATGTATTTAGAAATCTGTGAAAATACATAATTCGTATTATTTCACATGAATCACAATATTTTTCGACATTGGTACGCGTGCAGGTCTGTGATACTGCTAAATTTGAAAAGAAAAGACTGATGCTTATTTGGCGCATTTCCCTAGAATTGACATTAGAGATTTCTATTATATTACATTTATTGTTCAAGAGGGATCATTCTACTTTAATAGAAACGTTAAATATGGTTTGACCTAAGTAATTGACAAGAAATAGTTATTTGGTTGCACATCCATTACTTTACCTACGTGATTATATAAGCGAAGTATGTATATAAATGTTTTCTTGTAAGAACTGTCTTAGCTACTCCATATATAAATTAATTTGCATTCATTAACATATAAAGTTCATACTAAGAGCATTTTCCGATTAACGCCAATGCCCTTTGTAAATACCCGAAAAACATCAGATCCTTTTCTTCTTACGTAACTTTTCAATGACACTTTCTGCCAGCGTATTCAGCATAGTACGTATTTTCGACAATCGTTCCATTTTTTTAAATTCTGATAACAGTGCAACGGGGGAAGAGCAAGGTTAACCTTTTGTTAAGGTTCCTTTTTATTGTCACTCTGGCTTTGTTTACCGCGCTATTTACCTTGAGCAGAAAGTATATTATGGAAATTGGATTGAGTAATAAGTAATCGTGTAATCAGTCATACCCACAGACAAACGGTATTTTTTCGGGACAAGGTTTCTTCTTCGAATTTTACACAAATTGTTGCTTTATTGGGAAATTTTGGGTATACAAGACAATGTTAAGAGATACTTTGAAAATATTAAGCTTGTCCCATTTGCTTTTCATTTGGGATGGGATTCAAACTTTTAGGCAACCCACAAAAATAGCAAAACAAATAGCAACGAAAAGTCGGGAATTTTTTATAGTTGTGAACATAGATGAATTATAATGAACATATTTTTTTTTTACTTCCTTGGAAATGTAGCAAAACACATAGCAACGAAAAGTCTTTGGAATCTCTGAAATAAGATGTCACAAGGACTCAAGTGGACATACGGAGGGGCAGGAATGTTGGTAAATTAAGTTACTGAAAGACTGAATCAAAATTAAGTAATGAGACTGGACATTCCATTATCAAAAAAGCAAATCAGCATGCATTTGATCTTCGACTTGGCTCATTCTTGCCCTTTTGGGTCTTGGAGAGCTTTTGTTCCTGGGAAAGGTTTTTTGGAACCATTTTTGCGCAGATGTTTCGCATCCCCAATGTTAATTATATTAGTTATTTGTCAAAATCTATTGAGCAGTGCGGGGTGTGATTCAAATTTAACTCATTATTGTTCTCCGATTATTCTTGTAGTCAACCGACGATCTGAAATCAAGAGATCCCTATTTATCGACATTTTCGATTCGGTTCTTGAAGATGAAGGCCTTCCGCTGCGTGGTTCATCTTCAATCGACTCTCTTTCTTCTGAGAATGCCTTAAACCACCGAAAAACCTGACCTCTTGAAAAAACAGTGTCTCCGTAGGCGTGTTGAAGTTTTACAAAAGTATCCGTTGCACTGCGTCCAAGTCTGAAGCAACACCGTTACTCAAAATTAATGTCACTCACTTTTAAAACGCACTAGAAAAAAACGGTTTACGAAAACAGTCACAAAGAACAAAGAAATGACTCTAACAAGTTCAAACTTGTACTGAAGGTGCAGCATTACATGTTAACTTGCCCCTTCCAAGTCCGTTCGGCAGTGTTGCTAGATCGGGTGCTACGTTGCCAGTTTCATTACTTAATTTACACAACTCGTAGGTACATGGAGCAAAAAAGATCTGTTTTAATTAAATTCAAAGAACATGTTGCTCACTTAAAATATGGTATGGTAGAAAAATCTTGTGCATTCCTGCCTCTCATAATAATCATAGGATAGATATTAGTGACTTAAAATTAATAAGAAATGTAACAGATAGTGGACAGTTAGATGCATTCGAACGTATAGAAGTTGATAAATGTAACAATAGCACGAATAAAGATAATGAGCCGATGCCAAACAGTCCACTGTTCTGGTTAATAAATAAGGACTGAAGTTACGATTCACCGAACTGCAACATTCACGGGTTGGTGAAACGCAATGGGAACTTTAGTATAAATAGCGAGATTATTAAATTTAAATTTAGTTTTAATCATCTCCTGATGACGTTAACATGGATGGCGAAATGCACTCTTGGATTGCAAAAAAAATATATCGTTATTAAGTATTCAAGTGTGAATTATTGTTTAATTTTGCTCTATGGCCAATTTCAGTATTTTACAGTACACCGTGTTTTACTTTTCATGAAGCCACCCTCATATCTGGCGTATCTGAAAACCAAATATTTTGAAATATGTATTCTTAAGACGATGCTTTTTATATAATAAAATGTTAGTCATAGGCGTCCGGTTCTACGATGTAAAAACGGGGTGGATTCGAAAAATATATGTACGATTTTATTAGTATTACAAGCAAAATAATACTATATAATTTTTTTTTGCGTCCTCAGAAACCCCACATACCAATTTTGATGAATGTACTCTCAAAGGTGCTCAAAATAAGAGTACCTAAATTTATATTTTTATTTTTACTTTGTTGTAGTTGATAATTTGAAAAGTAAGTTAAACAACCTTGTTCCACTACTCTCTGTTTATTACTCAGATTATTAAACAATCAATAAAAAGAAATATAGTATTTTTAAGATTAATGATATTTTTTCCTCGTTTTATTAAAACTATGGCATACTTCTAAATATTTTGCAATACAAGGATGTAGTATAAATGACACGTATTGTGTCATAACTTTGTAAGAAATTAAAATATTAATAAATCTGGAAAATAAACTTTAAATTAGGAAACCTTTCCAACGATGGTATGGAATGTCTGTTTCAGTTAAATTTTCTCCTGAAGATGCCAACTTAGTTGGCGAAACGTGCGTCGAAAAAAGTATAGTAGTTCGGTGTTTCGTGGAAAACGTCCAGTTTTTTTTTTGGTATGTCTGAAAAAAAAATATTCGAGGCGTCATGCTGTTTTCTTTCTTTTATAGATGCAAAATTCTAGTCTCAGCTGATAGAAACATAATACAAGTACGTTTTGCAGATTACAATCTTACCGTTAAACTGAATCAATATAAAACAATCATCATGCAGGTAAAACGCGAATCTAGAGATAAAATTTACAGAATTATTATATGTTCTAAAATATGGTAGTAATCTGAATACTGAGCAATGGGACGAGGCTGTTTAACTTCGTTTTTAAGTTATTAGCTACAATGAAGTGAAAAATTTGGAAATTAGAGTACCCATATTTTGAAGGGACATTCCTCAAAGGTACTGTGATGTTTCTGAGAATGCTTAATTAGAATATAGTATTATTTTTCGCGTAATAAAATTGCTAAGATACACATATTTAAAAATCCACCCTTTTTTTACATCGCACAGCTGGACGTCTATGACTAAAATCATATTTTGTTACAAAAAAACATTGCCTTATGGGTACATTTATATGTATCACTCAAATAAATTATTTGGTTTTCAGATAAGCGAGATATGAGGGTGAACTCCATAAAAAGTAGAACTTGGTGTATAACGATTATGATATTTTTTGTCATTTTTGATATATGGTTAGATGGTTCTTATGATATAATATTGGTCATATGATCATAAATAATTTTATACAGTTGCAGTAAACTTAATTTTTTATGTGGGCATTGTCACTTTCTAGATGAATTAAACTTTATTGTGAAACACTTTGACCGTCTAGTTTATGCGAACAGTCCTACTAAGCAATATTGCTCAAATGGGACAATAATTATTATTGTATCGATGCAGTTTTTAACCCGTATATATTGTATTACGTTATTCCAGCATCCTGTAATATGAACTAGCAAACGACAAATTTGCTAGTTGGCTCTATTTACCAAGACTATGTTGACGATAATGATCGGTCAATAACTTTATGGTTTTGCCTGCCTTTCGCAAGTTTTAGGAAATCAATGAAAATATGCGTAAGGAATTAACGTTTTAATTTAGATGTGATTCATTCTATTCCATGTTATAAAAGCCAGGTATCGTACGTATATCAGGTGGTTCAGTTACACCATTTTTTTGTTAGTTATAAAGGGTGTTTCTAAAAGAAGCAGCATGAATGATATCAGTGAATCCGGAGGTGAAAATAAATCGATGAAACGAAATCTGTATTTAGGATATCTGTATTTAGGATTCTGTATCTCCTGTTGATATACAGAATCCTAAAGATTTCAAAGCCAGCATTTTTATTAATAAATTAATTTCACGCTTGCTACTATACTCTAGTAGCAGCAGTTAATATTTCAATGTGAAAACAAGTAAAATTGAACCTTGGAATATTAACTACTGTTACGTCTCCAATTCAAGGAGAACCGGGGCTCCTTCATCGGGACCAAGGTTGTCCGGAACTGCACAAAACCCAGCGGCTCAAAAAGAGGCCACAGGAGAAGCTTTCAGGAAAACCTGGCACTTTCGAACGCTCTCCAGAGAGGCAGTTGATGAACGCGCAGAGTATCGCAATTCAGGAAAGAGTGGCGGATGCTCTGGACAGAGCGATAGATGGGCTCGCTCCTAATGGGGTCATCTCTCACTTTCAAGGCCTCAGTTTGTCACGGCGCGTTATTCATCACGTGCCTCGGCTAGCGAGCGAGATTGATTGATTCTCATAATAGGGAACTCCATTATAGATACCTCCAACTCGAAGGAATACCGCTTCGGGTAACACCAGCTGTTGACATACTAAAACAAAGGTGGATGATGTACGTTCAGGGGCCAGAAGCGGCTCCTAATGTCATCATCAGCACAAAATTGCTAAGACTCCTGATGTCATTATTGCAAGTCTTGGCTTCGAGATGATTGGTTTTAACACTAGTCGTCTCTTTGTGGGGCTGTGAGAACCATCAATCCGGGCCCTGGAGAGACTGGCATCAGCATACTTGTTCGAAGGCGTCGACACTTGACACATTTATATTTGCCTGATCCAGGAACTCTGGTTAACAGGGGAACGGGTCAAAAGCATACACGGGGATCTGTATTTACAGATTCCCACGAGGTCAGGCCAAGGGTTTGTATCTACGTCTCCAAGAGGACTAAGGCTCCTTCTTTGAGTGAACTCTGGAGATGTGGTAACGGCCTTAGTGAAATATAAGAATGGGAACAGCAGCAGAACACTCGTAGTGTGTTCTGTGTATCTCCCCTATAATCAACCTACTCCATCTACTCCGCAAGAGATTAGTAAGAGACAGTAATTGACTTCATCAAGGACAAAGGCTGGCGACTCATCATTGGGTGCGACGCGAACTCTCACCAGATAGTGTTGGAGAGCTCAAATGTCAATCCTGTAGACAGGCCTTGGTGCAATACATATATTGGAACTACCGGTCTAGATATTCTAAATCGGGGAAACGAACCAACGTTTGTCACCTCTGTGAGACAATAAGTTATCGACATCATGCTGGGCCCCATAGAAGTGGCTCACGCTGTAAGTGACTGGCATGTATCGACGGATTTGAGCGCTTCGGACCATCTATACATCCGTTTTAACATCCGATCGGATTTAAAAACTGTGTTGGCGCACAGAGACCCAAGCCACTGACTGGGATTCATTTGTATAGGTACTGTCAGGTTGGGTCTCTAAGCTATGTCTTAGAATACACAGGACTGAAGACGCTTAATTTTAGCAGAATCTATTCGAGGGGCAGTTGTGCTGTTCTATGAGGAGAACAACACAACATTAGGGCTCCTTGCAGGATGGCCAATGCCCCATGGTGGAACTCGAAACCCAGTAGGTTACGGAAAAACGCAAGGAGGCTTTGGAACAAGGCAATTAATCATATGCGTGGGATCTGTATAAACAGGCTCAGCGTGTCGGCACTCCCGAGAGAATAATGTGGGCATTTAATACTTTTGCTCCCTTCAAATTAGCGGGTCTTGACGGGATTTTTCCAGCTCTTCTTTAGAAGGGTTTGGAATGCCTCATTAGATCCCTGTTACATCCCTACAGAGCCTGCCTCGGCTATATACCGTTCGGCTGGAGCGAACTCGACTACACACCGAACAGCGGTCATCGAACCATAACCCCTAGGATTGTAACTTCCAACCACGTTTTTCAGATGGGGGAGGATGGGATGGTCCCGGTCACCGTCGCAGACCACTTGCTACAATATAGTTCAGGAATTAGCCAAATACAACCAAAAGGTTGTACTTTGTTGGGTTCCTGGTCACATTGGGCAATGAGACAGATTATGCGCTGGCAAAGGAGGGCTCGAAAACGTTTTTTTTTTTGAGCCGAAGCAGTTTGAAAACCACTCTCATCGTGTGGACAACATTGTTCCATCTACAAGAGTGGCGAATACAAAGGGGGGCTTCATCAAATAGAACTCTTCATTAAAGGTCTTAATTCAAAACGCAGCACCAAAGCGGAGTTGCAAAAGGTCAAATTTCCAAAAAAACACATTTTAACTTTCTGTGTACCAAAACATTTTTCTAACCATGCATTATCAAAGCTGAATAAAAAAAAAAAATTCCTCCATATATCGGTACTAGTGTTGAACTCATGGGATTAATGTGCAACTGAATAAAGATTATATTTATTTAATAATAAAAAAAAACAATGAGGTTTTTAGAACGCTGCATTTAGAAATCATTATATTTTTAATCAAACTTTATTTTTAAATAATTTGATCATTGAATTAAGTAAGTTCTTTCTTTAGATCCATTATTTCATTAATCCCCTTAATGTATGTAACTATTAACAATGTTTATAAAAATGTAGATTATAAGAAATTGGATATTGAGATATCGATTTGTTGGAATAAATCTAACGCTCAACAGCGGTTTTGGTTTTTATCATACCCATATATCGGGGATGTAACTGTCAGTTGCAAGTATATAAAAATAGAACCCCCATTGTCTTTCTTTTCTGCGGATTAGCTGATGGTAGACAGGTGACGATACACAGCGTATTCAGTAGCCAGCAGTGGCGGTGCGTAATATTTCAGTTAGCCATATCTTGAAAACGACGCATGGGACCCACTTCACTTTTTTAGGTGATGACTATACACCTCTTACAGAAAGGATTTATAGTGAAAAAATCGTCAGCAAAGTTTGCGAAAAAAATTTCAAAAACACTGGAGCACTCCCTGGGTTCTCAGTAACGCTGTGTGGGATATTTGCAGTATATTTTTTTTCATAATCTAGAAACAAATATAAGTAGACGTTTTTCGATTTGTTGCAAAATATTTTTTTCAAAAGTTATGGCCATTTTAATTTTAATTTTATAGGAACATTTTGTTTCCCAAAATTAAAATGGCCATAACTTTTTGAAACAAAAATATTTTGTAACAAATAGAAAAACGTCTCCTTATATTTGTTTCTAGATTATGAAAAAAAATATACTGCAAATATTCCACAGAGCGTTACTGAGAACCCAGGAGTGCTCCAGCATTTTTGAAAATTTTTTCGCACACTTTGCTGACGGTTTTTTTCACTATAAATCCTTTCTGTAAGAGGTGTATAGTCATCACCTAAAAAGTGAAGTGGGTCCCATGCGTCGTTTTCAAGATATGGCTAACTGAAATATCACGCATCGCCACTGGTAAAATCCTTCAAAATAATGCAGTTTCGTGCAGTTTTGTTAATATAACACAAGATGAATACTAAAACCATTATTATTATTTTTTAAACTATTATTATTTTTTCATGAAGCTTATATAACATAAGATGGTACATACCTAACTAAAATATCGTAAATATCGTATTTAAAGTTGATTTTATGAAAAAAAAACTTAGTATTAAAAAAAAATAAGGCACTGACACTAAATTTTGTTTTGGTGACAGTGATATAGTGGTATGTATGTATTGCATGTATTAATATATGACATTACTAGGGTTCGGAATATTTGCCATCTCGCGTGTTAAATTGCGTACTACTGCCCTTCCGCACCGGATGGCGTACTACTGCGAGTACGTGCGCATACGTGGGTCCTGCCACCTTGGCAGGATCGGTCAGTGGTGTACATACGCGGGGACAAGAAATACACGTGTATATAATTTACAAGGCGCTAAAAAAACACGGTTTATACATTCATTATCATAGTTTTATAGTGCCGAGCCCAGCGTTGTAGCATACATTTCCGAACCCAAGACATTACAAATATACCTACCTTGTATGTACCTATATTTCAGTTTGAGTAATTTAAAAATCAAGACATTATATATTTAGATTATGATAAGACGGTAGATATTTTGTACCACTTCACATCAAACTCATAAACTTTTGCTTTAAAACTATAAATGGGCCATACTGCAGTTGAGGCAATTTGTAACATTTGCAAACTAAAGGATCATGGAGTTGTAAAGCGTTCATCTAATTCAAAAAGTTTAACAATGACAATTTTGATCTTACTGGATTAACCGCAATGTGGACATCACCGCTAATCCTGAAATTGTACGCCAAGCTGTTGAAGATTATCCCTTCAATAGTAATAATCCCTGCAATTAACCTAACCCCTAATTTGTGCCGGAATGCTCTTCAACAGATTGATGGTGGTTGACCAGTAAGTTAAAATATTTTATTTTTAAACTTTTTGAACCAATTAAACGCTGTCACAGGCTTCGCCAAAAGGTACCATTACCGTTTGTTTCGCAAATGTTTGCAATTGCTCCGATATGGCTCAGTTGAAAGTAAAGGTGTAATCGATTTTTAACGTATTTTTCTCCTCAAGTCAATAAAGAGTTAAATAATAAATCGAATATGACATAATTCGATTCGTCAAAACTTTGCGTCAGAGCTGAATTCATTTAGCAGAATAAATGAATGAATTATAAAATAAATTAAAAAAAAGTCTAAAAACTTTCTGACCCCCGAACAATAGCTAAAATTAAATCTAATTTATCTTTAAATTAGTAAAAATAGTTTAATTAATGCCAAACTCCAAAAATACAATCGATCATTATAATATCACCCCGAAACACAATATTCATATATCTCTACTTAAGATGTTACAAATATTTTATCCTTTTGATATTAGAAATAAAATACTATTGTAACAAGTAAACTTTTCTCTTATTGTTAATGTAATGAACATCTCGTTCCGATTTCTACTATGAAATGTATTCTTGCTGAAAATTCATCTGACTACAACAGTTTTCCGAAATATTTTTACTAAGCGTGAGAGAAAACAATTGTTTGTGGCCCTTATAGCGCACGTTGGAAGGTAAAAAAAACGCCACTGGTAAAAGTAGGTGCGGGACACACCTGAGCTCATCTCGACGACCGTTGAAGTCATTTCCTTACATATGACTTCCGATTTGACTCGCTTACCAGCACAGAACGCGTTAAAAGTCTTCTCATGCGCCCTTCCATCAGCTAAAAGTTCAGGTGACCTTTCGGAGAAATAAATAGTCAGGAAACATTTAGTTGACGTGTACGAAGTTCACTCAATTCAACGACCAAAAAGTAAGTCCTTGGTGGGTGCCACGAATAAATTAATGCAAGTATTGTCTGCTTAAAAAATGTAATCTAAATATCTTACAATCAGACGAAAGCAGTAAAAATACAATTTTAGCCTTATTCCGTATTTTGGGATTAACTAATTAAATCAAATTTTCCGATTAAAGGATTAAATAAATCAAATGGGTTGTTTTAAATTTGGAATCTTTGAATTTTATTATTCTTTATAGCTCTTACGTTGAGCGGATAAGTTTATGCATTTTATTGAACTTTACACAATTTTTTAAAAATAATTAGAAAAAAACTGGGTTGTGATAAAGTAACTATTATATTATATTCTATACAAAATCAGCCTTTTGTATAGAATTCTGCTTACTTCATGAGGAATCACTTAGACCTGTCAATGTCTTTATATTGAAATGCACTTGTTTTTCCACAAAAAAAATTACAGGGTGGATCAGAAAAGTATATTAAGTTTTTTTAAATAAACCCATTGTATATTTTTTTATAAGTTTTAGATTGTACAATAAATTCTAGATATTTTTCATAGAGTATACTCAATACCTAGTTGCAACTGTCTGTAACTTCTAGCTTATAAATAAAGCCTGGAAAAAAGTATTATTTTTTTTATTATTATGAGATGTTGAAAATGTCCTCGACCAACTGTCTTGTACTAGATCAATAGGTCTAAAAATTACTATTGTTTGTACCGCCTAAAAAGTCCTATTTTGTACCGCCTGTGGAGAAATTTCCCTTAGTACTTATCGAATGAACTCCGTAAGCATTTCTACCGAGTTGGGTTTAAAGTATCAGACACACAATACACAGGATTCTGGATACCGGTTAAATTATCCGGAGACGGACTATTTAGGGGGTTTTTAGGTTGCAAAATTTAATTTTCTGGTTTATTTGATCATATGAACCCTGGTAAGGGGGTGAAATAGGGGTTGTAGAGGGTGAAAAAGGCATATTTAAAATGGATCAGATTTGAACATTCAAAACTATTTCTTAGAGATTTTTTTATCGGTTATTCTAGTTATGGGTTCTATTTGATCTTATGCAACTCTTTAAGCTGATGAAATCGGGATTGCACATGGTGAAAATGCAATATTTTTAAGAGATTGATTTAAGAGAACTTCCAAAACTGGTTCTGCGTTTTTTTTGTCACCTACACAATTTTTTGTGGTCCATTTTATCGTATGCAACCTTTTAAGGGTATGAAGTAGATGTACATGGTTACAACGTGTTAAGAACTCGAAATAAAAATCAGCTTTCCACAAAAACTGAAAACGCCCTTTGCCTTTGAATGTTCAAAGTTGCCCGATTCTCACCGCGAGGAGGTGGACGATCTTGAGGATAATTTTTTATTGACCTACCAGGAAAACCCACCAAGAAAGTTTTAATTTAAACCCGACCTTTTTTAAATACGCTATTTTCACCCTATACAACCCCTATTTCACCCCCTTACAAGGGTTCATATGACCAAATAAACCAAAAAATGATTTCTGCAACCTAAAAAAGCCCCTTAAAAGCCCGTCTCCGGAAAATCCAAGTGATTTTTGATCAAATAGGCGATAAAAGGTTGATCCATTACTTTATCACAAGCATGCAAGGGCTGATTTAGGGGGGCGGCACGGGGGCAAGTGCCCCCCCCACCAAACGGTCGACCGGTCATACAAAAAAACAAGATCAGGTCCCAGATGAAGCCCCCCCCCCAGAAAAAAAATCCGAGTAGGCAAGCAGGTGTTTCCCCCTCTAGAAAATAATCCTGTATTCGCCCTTGCAACCATATACGTAAAAGAATTCTATATTCTGGTATTTTGAAGGTTCTATTAAAAAATATGTTTTGCGGAGCCCCCTGTACCCTTTGGATTTGGATAATTTGGAATAAAAAAATGAAAGAAATTTCTATATGTAAGTATTAGGTATATAATTACAATATAACTTTGTTGAACAACTTTTCTACAGGCGGTTAAAACTATAAAAATAGATGAATATTACTCCTATTTCAGAATCACGTGTTTTAGACCATTTGAGAGTGAATAAAAACAATACAGGCGAATAAAAAAAGTAATCACACTAGGATACCTAGGTACATCATAGGAATTATTTTCAATTTTTATATTTTTAACACCTTATAAAGATTGTTCAACCTGATAATTTCATCAAAGTTGACATGTTTGGGTTTTAATGAGGGCTGAAAAAGTCTATGTCACCAAATTTTCGATAAAAAAGTGTTAAAACGATATTTAGAGAAGTAATATTAAATGCAATCGTTGGTAATCAGACGAACCTATTTAAGTTTGGTAAGTTCAAGTGGTCCTTATGTACAAAAATTAATCAATAAAACCGTATAGTCCAGTAAATTTTTACAGAGGTGTTCTAGATCAAGTCAGCACATTGTAGATGTAGAAGAAACAAGTAGTTTTGTTTCTGCAAGTTTTTATGGCGCTGGTAGGCAAATAGAAAAATTAATTTTGGTACCTAACGTTATAAATGTACATACTCATATATTATAGGCAAGCAGCTGTTTGCAGTAGGAAGTAGAAAATAATGATTACTATCTTCTCTCTTCTGTCATCGATAATTCCCATTATTGTTAAATGTCCAGGTGACTTTTTCTGAAAAAAACCTAAAGATGCATATGATGCCTACGATTCTACTTACGAGTGTTACCTTCCATTTTTTAACTTGGTTATAATGTTTATTTTTGCGATACTTTGTGTACTTTACGTAACACTTTTGCGATGTTAGCCGACTGCCGCAACAGTTACTTTATCGTCAGATAACATTATGTCCTTAGAAGAGATATATTTTTGATTCGATTTCGCTTGATATTTTTGACTGATTATTGATTTGATTGAACTCGATAACAGCTAATACGTGTTTTAACAGGCAGGTTTCTAAATTGATTAGTAACAAAGCCCGTCCAATTTTTTTCACAACAGATTTTTCTCAACTTTATTCAGATCTTGTCTTATGGTATCTGTGATATCAACTGTATCACAGAGAAAAGAGTTTCTTTTGAATCTAATAAATGTTCTTGTTATGAAAATAGTATTGTTTACGTTAAAGTTAAACAAGTTTTACTATGAAATAAAGAAATAGTTGTCTGACACAAGGATATTTCTTGTATTCAGAGAAATTCGTTTCTCAGCGTAGACTAAATTAGTCCCAATTCTCAAATACGTACCTGTAAATGTTGATATTAAGTATCGTCGTTTAAAATCCCCCATCACACAACTCAGTTTTCACAGTTTTACAGTAAAGCAAAGACACTGCTGTGTGCTGTGCTGCCAGAAGATTTTAGTTGTGTGAAGTTGATAAAAAAACTACAGATGGCAGTGCAACGGGTGGATGAATCAAGAAATTAAGTCCTTCAATTGCCCAGGCGGGACAAAATGAATGGAAATAAATTATGAACTCAGTTTGACAAAAACTGAGTAGTGTAATATTGAATCTTAAACGACGATATACTATGATTTTTTTCACTTTTTCAAAAATAGAATAGAAATCACATTTTTTCTGATATTTATATATCTAGGTTTTCCTCAGAATGATCACATTTTACTTCGTACTCTAGTCGTATATATGCGATTAATTCCGATTTGAATCGACTTGCTGCCCATACACAGTTAGCAATTTCATGCAGTCGTGTAACACAGGCATTACGAAAAGGAAATCGAGGCATGTGTGTATAATAATATAACAATAACAATACGGATAGAGGGTGTCTGCAGGGCGAACGTGCGTGTCGCAAATGATTCCTCGCGCTCTTTGAACAGCGACGGCGGTAGGGGACAGTAAATAGGGATAAAAAAACTGTATACTAGTATGTATACATGATTTCTCCCTCGTTCTTGGACGCGACTGTCGTGTGACTGGTGTCGATATTAGCACAATGTGGGATAATAATTATCAATAAAGCTCCAAATCAATTGCATTGTATTTGACGTATTAAGATGGATTTATATTATCCGGTCAGACACGGCACGGGAACGTAGCGTTAACGTTACGACAAAGACGGGAGATGTTTATGTTATCAGTACTATTTATATCACTCGTCTTCAGACATATAGATATATTGCAAGAACACAGTGAACTCTCGTTAAAAAATAATAGACGCGTATCGTGGCAGACAAACATTCTTCTCAACAATGACGGACGGTATGTGTATAACACGCAACGTGCCTGAACGGAACTGATTCGCTAAATATAAATACTTGTATAAGAAATACATATAAGAATGTTTGTCTTACACGTAACGTTTCCGCACCGTGTCTGACCAGATAATATAAATCCACCTTTAGCATACATAATACAGAATAAATCGCGTAACTATCTTTTTCATATATTTTTTACATTGTGTAGAAAAAAAAACATGCAAACTTTATGAACTCGGTTATAAAGTAATTTTGCACCAGTTATCGACATCGTCTTAGTTATTGACACATATCTTTTGGGGACATCAACAATGGAAACGTTTTCCAAGATTAACGTAGTATTTTCCATTCGTCTATGGCAAGATATACGTGTTCTAAATAGCACAAAATAATTTCCTGAAGATAGAAAGAGTTGCGAGTTACAGGGCTGTCCAGGTGCTCCGACAGTTGCGGTACTTAGGAAATCATAAACAGCGGAGAAGTATTAAAATTATTCAGAATCCACGTTTGACTATCTTGCAACTCTCTTAGCGAATATGGTAGCGAATTTGTTTGTGAGTAGGTATTCGAAACAATATGCGGAAGAAGGGGATGGATGAATGGTGGAAAACCATTATTACTGCATACAAAACTTGGACGTATTGTTGCGATTTGGATATGAAGAAGAAAAGCACACTGTCAGTCGAAAAAAAAGATTCTCAAACAAAAGAAACTCACGAAGCTACGCACGTGAGGCCATGTAACATTCTATGTGGCCGAAATTGGCCAACTTGAGGCCGGAGCTCCCGCCCAGAGTGTTCAAAAAGTGGATTGCCCAAGTGGATTGCGACTTGGTTGCCCAAATCCAAAATGAGGAGAATTTGTATGAGGGCTGGTATGAGGGAACGAATGAGGAATTATATGAGAGTTAAATGAGGGCCGATATGAAGGTTTAAATGAGGGATATGTGTAGAAATAATGACCGTTAACATTATTTTTCATTTGCAATGTTTACTGCAAATTTAGTTTAGGTACATTTTTTGTAGTGGTGTGAGAATTACACAAAAAGTAATAAGAACACTATGTAATATACATGCGTATTAGAAATCAGAATGAATAGGGCACACTAATGTATAAAAATATATAGTGTGTTCCATTTAAAAATATCTGACAATTTTGTACCTTCTGTCTATATAAAGAGCTTTAGCAAAACTATTACCTTATCTGGAGTAATAAACATAATTAATCTACATAAAAAGCCGTGGGAAAAAAGTTGTTTTATTAAGGCACTAGCGACCCGCCCCGGCTTCGCACGGTTTACGACATCACATTAGAAACCTCTAAAATTATCAGTGTTTCTCTACTATATTATGAATGTATTATACATATAAACCTTCCTCTTGAATCACTCTATCTATTAAAAAAAACCGCATCAAAATCCGTTGCGTAGTTTTAAAGATCTAAGCATACATAGGTAGTAGATAGGGACAGACAGCGGGAAGCGACTTTGTTTTATACTATGTTATGATATACCTTTTACGTATTAACTAAAAGATATTCACTAGATGTAAAATCGATCCCAAATTAAAAAAAAAATAAGGGGGACATTAATTTATAAAAGTAACCCCTGTACCTACGCCAGTGGGTGGAACGCCCCATTGCACCTTGCGCGGGAAAACACGGTGAGTCGGAGATGACCGTTACAGCGCAGCACCGGACACATTCAACCGGAACTTGTGAGTTCTCCCAGGCGTTTTTACCACTCTTCACTTTCGTCCAATTAGTATAAATCTACCTACGAAATTGGACCATCTGTTCTGTTTAATTAATAAAGACAAATAAAACTTAGAGAAGCAAATAACTGTCCAACATTTTTATGCACTTAATTCCAATAAATCCAACACATTTTGCATTCGACTTTTAAAGTGCTTATTACCATATCCGAGTAGTGTGTGGAAGTATTGTACTCATGATAGTTTTTATTGCGTAAATAGGCCTGCCATGTTCTAAACCGTCGATATTTTGAGTTAAACGTAAAAAATGTTTTATGTGGCGGTGTGCCTAACTTTTTTTGTGTATAACTCGAGAATGCTTAGAGATATGAACTTTGACTTTGAAAAACGTACTTATGTACATATTATGTATTATGAGAAGATTTTGAGCTGATCTTTGTTTGTAGGTGATGTGCAAACGATATAAGATATGGGATTGTCATATAGGTCATAAAGGTTATATTGGTTATATTGGCATTACGTTAATAAAATAGACGAATTAATTCATATTTTCTTCATGTCAGAAATACGACAAATTTCGAAGCAAGAATGAAACTTTTTTAGGCCTTTCAGGATAACACAATGTTATAAGTTATTTGTTTTTTCATTTCAGTCTAGATACCTTAATATACCTGTATGTATTTATTAAACTTTAAATTAAAAGAAATACGCAAACTGTTGATGATATAAATGACAAATAAGCATTCATTTTCGAAAAAAAAAGAGGAAGAGTTCTTGAAGAAACACAAAAAAATATACAGGATGTTCAATTAAAAAAAGATTTTGTTTGGATTTGTGACTTTTTCGATGATCAATTGTCAATTATTGTGATATGCTTAAAAGATAATACAGAGAATTTACTAAAACTCTTATAATTAAAAGTTTTTCTCTATATTGTATGATAAACCATATACAGGGCGGCCCATTAAGAATGGAAACACTGGTGTAAAATAGTTGTTATTATCCGATGTGAATGGAACTTTTTTTAAAAGATAAAGAATCAAAAACTCTACTTGAATTCAAAAGCTCAATATGACCTTTGAGTTTTCACAGCCTACTACTTTTTTCTAGCTAAAAAAATGCTAATTATGTTTAGCGATTTTTTTATTCAAAATCTGATGGCACCAATGGATTCAGCAGCCCCTCAAATGGGTTTGTATCAATTTTTGTGAAAAAAGTTTGTTTTTAAAAAGGTGTGACTAAAACATTATCACCGGTGTTACCGGTAAGTGTATTTTTTTAAACCGGAAAGGGCCCATAAAAAAATTATATTTGTTTGAATTATGTTTCCTTTAATCTCCTGTCCAATTCGATAAATATTTTCTAGTTTCTAATTACTGTTTTTTAGTTACCTTCAATTTTCATTTAATTACTTTCAATTAATCGTCATTAATTTCTTGAATTTATTTTCTTGTATTAGATGGTCATTTTTATGGTATTCGAAAATTCATTTTGTGGAAAATTATTCAGTGTTCAAATTTCAACACCTAATACGATGTTCTCAGTTGAAAAATTACCACGTTTATGATTTTTTTCCCAAAATTCGAAGTCACTGGGTTCAGCAACCCATCAATTTGGTTTGTAATAATTTTGTGAGTAAATATTTGTTAAAGAGACATCCAAAAAAACGTCATCAAATCTGGCTGTAAACGAGAGAGATAGTTATAGCGGTCATGTCGAAGTTTTTCGGTTATGTTAAACTTTTGACAAGTGGCTGTCATAATTGTAAAATAAATAATGGCTGCCATATAATGTAACAGCTTTGACAATTAATAAGGTTATAAATTTAAGATATAATGGAAATACGTCTTTTTTTTACTAGGCCAACTTCGATGACGTTTCTTTTTTTTTATGGCTCGATATGAATGGATAATTAATTGCAAAAGGCAATTGCAAAAATTATGAAAGTTAATGTTTGGCGTGGGATACTTAATGAGAGAATCATTGGCCTGTTCTTTTTTGAAGGAAATATGAACAGTTCCTAAATACCTTGCAGAAGACAGGGAAGGCTTAACGGGAATTTCCGTCATCATTGAAAAGGTCGAAAGTCGAAACAGCCCATTAACTGGATGGCCGCCCCGATCTCCGGACCCCCTTTTTTTATGAGGTTTTTGTTAAGGCTAAGGTTTATGCAACACGGCCCGGTAGTGGTGAAAATTTATGTATTAGAATAAGGGAAGCATGTGCGGAAATTGGAGCGCATCAGTTACGAAAAGTTGTAAAGAATGTACAAATACGTTATGAAAAGTAAATCGAATTAAATGGAGGTCTAATGGAACCTATATTAATTTAAGTTGAAAATTGTTATTAGTTGCAAAACAATTTTACAGGTTCTTTTTTTTAATGTGTAATCACTAATCACTCAATTAATTTATCTCTTAGTCGTTGTTCCTCTAAAATTGTTATTTATTTTGCATTTAATATTACTGTCACTATGGTTATGTTACTGTTAATTATAACAATTCATATTATGTCCTTTTATTTAATTTTCTATGAGCTCTTTTCCATTTTTAGAAAAGATACATTTACCTGTAACCGCAACCACCGCCAGTGTTTAATAATGATTTTGTCACAACTTTTTTAAACACAAACTTTTTCTTCTAAAAAATTGGTACAAACCCATTTGAGGGGATGCTGAATCCACTGGTGTAATCAGATTTTGAATAAAAAATCGCTAAACATATTTAAAATTTTTTTAGCTAAAAAAATCGTACTGGAGTTTTGAAAATTAAAATGTCATCTTGATCTTTTTGCACCCAAGAGTTTTTTGACACTCTATCTATTAAAAAAAGTCCCGTCCAAATATGATAACTTTTTTATACCAATGTTTCTATTCTTAATGGGTTATCCTGTAGGTAGGTGTCAAAATATAAACGAAAATCCTATACATACGAGTGCCATAACATTGCTATTATTCTATAATAATAATAACAATAAAATCTGTACTAATAGACAGATAATATTTATCTTTGGGGGGGGGGCGCCCAATGCAGATAAAACAAAAAAGCCAAAAAAGGTCAGTAGAGGCAATGGCGACCGAAACCGAAAGCCCCGAGTATTTTGGTTTTTACTTGACCCTTGGGGGGGGGGGGGATCGCTGCAGATTAAACAAAAAAGCCAAAAAAAGTCACTAGAGGCAACGGCAACCGCATTCCCCGAGCATTTTGGTGATACTTGACCCTTTCGCTACGCCCTTGATGACAGGAAATCACAGTCTTTTGTTAAGATCCTTTAACGATACTTAAACATATTACTCTCTAAACAGAATATTCGTTTAGTAGTTAAAATGAGAAGATGATCAATTTTGTTGTTGTCATCTTCCGAAAACTGACACTTTCTGATTTGAAAATTATTCAGGATATTCTGGCTTCTGTTTTACATATAACTCTGACGACAGATTTGAGATAATCTCTGGATGATTTGTTGACAAGTGATGTCCCTTTGTTTTGGAAAATAAACAATGTAAATGCGTTTCTACCTGAGACGAAGATCAAGCTTTATGGTTGGTATATAAGTATAGAAGGTGCTTCACAATTAAATGTTTTATTATATATCACTAAAATTAACGGTTTTCGATATTTACAGTCACAAACTTATCGCAAAATTTAAAATTCTACTGCTAGTTTGTTTACCATACGACTATGAAAAGTTGAAGTTACTGTTAAATGCATTAGATACCGGCAAAATGTACAGGGTGCTCCAAATAGAGGGTCAAAATTGAACTATTTTGTTCATTTCATTTAAAATTTAAAAGAAAAACACGAAAGATGTAGTAACCATTTTTTGTGTTTTACTTTTTTCCCTCTCTTTCGTTACGTTACCATTAAATTACGTATGAAAATGGTTAAAGGACAAAATCTGAACAACGGTATATGTACGTATGTTTGTACTTGAATAACCAAATATTTTCAATATTAGAGAAACTATGTCTTTTTAAATCGACTTGTATTTTAATACTTTGTCGAATTTTCACATTACCATTAAGACCATATATAGTAAAATACTCCGAAGCTTCCCATTATTTAAAAAAAAATCGATTTTGCACTAGGTATTTAAAATTAGTAGGAATAGACTAGATTAAAAAAAAGAACGACCAACAGTTAATTTTACTATAACATTCATTATTGCAAAGATCCACAATTTTTGGGAATAGATTTGATAATTCTATACGTAGTTTTTAACCCTGAAGTTTGATTCTCCACTGATGGAACTCCCTGTATACTAGACAAAAGTTTATCTTCAAATATCACTCCTATCACTTCAACAAAAAACGGTTTTAGGTTGTAGATAAGATAGTGTAACGCTAAATAGTCTCTTTGAGGATGCACTTTTTACGATAAATAGTTGTCCGGCAGACGTTGTCCTGCCCTTTTAATATCAAATTTTATGAATTTTATGACTATGGCGCTACTTATCGAATCTTAGCATAGCTATGAACAATTGGGCGCATTCAGGGACGCTCAGCCACTGACCGTCCTTAGCCTTAGTAGTTAGCCTTTTCTGACAGTCAGCGGCTTAAAACTCCCTGAATCGTTTGTATGAGTTTCTCAAAGATCTAGTAAACCGAATATGTTCTGTGGCATAGATAACTTTCATGAATCATGGGTTCTTAATTTCCTGCCGTGTTCTGTGCTTAAAGACGCTTTGACGCGGATAGGGTAAAGTGGGGCAAGTGCGACCCCTTTTTCGTATAGTTGACTTTTAGTTCATAACTGCGCGAATGTCATTTACATGATCTAAGAACTACTTGGTTCTTAAGCAATTTATTGAAAGAAGAAAATCTTTCGTGCTTTAAAAATCTTTCATGCCTTCCTTACAGGGCACATGAAACTCACTTGCCCCAAGGCTTGGGGCAAGTGCTTTATCTGTGTTTATTTCTATATTTTACCCTTAATGTAAACTATAGGGCAAGTGCCTTGAATAAATGCAATTTTCTACTCGCGAGGGTAAATTTCTTTTACAATATTTCTTCATTGGTGCCAACATTGGATCCCACAGGATCCGTAGAGGATTGTCGTCTGGTTCAGTTTGATCTGGATAGGTTTTATAACTACTGCAATAAAAATAAACTATTTGTAAAATTACAAAAATGTTTTTGCATATCTTTTACTAAAAGTTGTCTCTTGTCTTTTACAAAATTGATAACGCCTCCTTAAACAGAATTCAACAAATTAAATATCTAGGAGTAATTTTTGATTCTGAATATGAGTTTTAATTTTCATATTGATTATGTTTTAAACAAAAGTAGTAAAATGTTAGGTTTCATGATGAAAATTTGTAAAACATTTCGATCTGATAAGTCAATCAAATCTGTTTATTTTGCCTATGTTTACAGTTCTCTAAATTTTGCTTCAGTTATTTGGAATCCGCATTACATGGTTCACAAAATGAGGGTAGAAAGATTGCAAAATAAAATTTTACATTTTTTGAATTTGAATGTCAACGGTACATACGAAATTCTGAGCTTATCAGCAGCAAGAAATAATTTTGATATTATATCATAAGAATCTCGAAGAATTCAGTCAGGGCTTTTAATTTTGTATAAATTACTTAATAATCTAATAGACTGTGCAGATTTGCTTTCTCTTATTAGTTTTCACATTCCTTCTCGTACAGTTAGATATAATAACATTTTTAGTGAATCCTTTCATAGGACAAACTTGGGAATGAACTCTCCAATTGTAGAATAACTCGTAATTATAATGATTGGTGCTCGGATATTGACATTTTTTCCATTAATCTCTTATCCTTTAAGAGATATATAATAGATATATAATAGATATATAATATTTATAATAGACTACATATTATATAACTATTATTATTAAGATTTTTTCTTTTGTTTTTTTATTCATGTGTTTGTTATTAAGTTGTTTCCCTTACTTACTTTTTTATAATAAGGCATTAGTGGATGCTTGTTTCAATCTAGTATTTGTTTGCATTCCATGTAAAAATTGGTAAATAAATAAATAAATAAGATAAATAAATATAACATTGTGAGGGGAGTTTTAAAATCAAAGTCGAATATTGGCGGGAGTTTTAAAATCATTTTCAAACAAGTAAATAGTTTTTAGAGACTTTTATCAGAAGAGAACGCACTTGCCCCACTTCACCCTAATTTTTTTCCGTGAATTTTTTTCCGATATTTTAATAGCTATTCTGCTGTTCGGCGGGAGACGAATCCAACAGATCAAAGATCATAAAAATCGGTCCAGAAGACTAGAACTAAGGAGACAGAGCTGAGGCTTTTCGCTATATAACGCGAGGGGTTCGAATACGTCCGCCTCCAGAGGCGCTGTAAGCAGTGTCGTTCTGTACTAATCTGTGTGCGTTAGAGTCTGTGTGAATGTCTGTGTTTCATACATAGGTATATCAGTAATTTGAAATAATGACCGGTTATTCTGACGCTTCGGAACGCTTCTTATATCACACAATGCAACACACAGCACTTTCGAACCATATTTATTTAACATTCGAATTGTATTTTTATTAAAGCCGAACAGCATGTAAGCATACTCATTGACAGCCTACATTCATAAATAGTCACATGTGGTCCGCTGCTCATCACGTGACTTTCGCAGATCACGTGACGTCGAGCACAGCACTGCTTACAGCGCCTTCTGGAGGCGGACAGATATGAGACCATGACACTCAACGACTTCGGTCTCCTTAGTTCTAGTCTTCTTGGATGTAACAGTCTTGACAAGTGAATAAAATTATAAATTCGATTAAGAATAGAAATACGTCTTTTTTTCTCGGCCAACTTTGATGACGTTTTTGGATGTCTCGTTCGGTTTCCCAAGAGTCACTTCGTCCAATTTGCATTATATGCATAGACTAACATTTACCAATACGATCAAAAAAGTCACAGATTCCACCGGAATAGACAGAATGAGATAAATAAAATATATCAAAAGCAAATTTTGGTTATCCTTGTTTAGTGATCCCACAAAACATTTTCAAATCAACTGTGTGTTACAAACTTTTCACTTTTATGTTTTGAATTATTTGTGACATGACTTTTCTTGTGTCAGTACGGAAAAAATGAAATAAAAACAGAGAAATTATTTCCAAATTCTTTTATGTAAGTAATAATAAGTATTGCCAACATTTTGTATACAGGCAAAACAAAACCTATTTTGAAATTATTAACGCAACTAAGTTTATAATTGCATTTAGTCTGCAATTTTTCTCTCAGTATTATTATTTTGCAGCGTAATCAGTACAACCTGTTCACTTAGATAACTGTAAATATCTAACCTATTTAGTAATTCGTAATATTGGAAGAGTGCGATTCAGTTCTGAAAAAAATATATACCTACATTTCACGATATCAGTGAAGGTCGACGTATAACAGACAATTCTGTTTTGTGTCATTTATGCTATTTTTTATCATAGTTATTTTACTATTCTTATAAAATGTTTCTTTGTTACAGGTCCTTTATCTTAACCCGATAAAATTGCACAAGTAAAATGTCAGTATACATTTTCTTAAATATTCCAGTTATCGAGCAGAATTTCATATGACTGGAATCAGAACTGTAGATTATAGAAAACTATTTTACAAAATGTACTTCTAGTACCTTCAATACCTGTGTAGTATTCGAGCAATGACGAAATTTGATTTTATAAACAGAGAAATAAATCACGACAGCTTAAATATATCTAGTGTGTCCAGATAATATACAGTGTGTCCAGAATTGTTGATGGATGTATTGCTAGCTTGGAAACTGTATGAGATAGGAAAACTTTTAAATTATACAGTATTAGTATTGTATAGTTATTAGTATATAGTATTTATGCAGCGAGTATGTAAAGTGACTCTTTTTTTGACTTTTTTGAAGTGTGAATTTAAGCCAAAAAGCACGAGTCCAAAAAGGGACTTTACAAACGAATTGTGTACAATATTTTTTCTACAACTGAATTTTTTAAATAGAAAACTTTTTTTGTATACTCATACATTCTTTACGCACTTATGAGTAAAACATTACTAATTACCAAAAAAATATACTTGAAGGGACTGTAGATCTTAAAATGTATAAAATATTCTGCAATAATAGCTACAAAGAATATATGACGTATTCACTAAAACATACTGAATCTAAACAAAGCAATTCAATACATGACTAAATCTTTACTCTATACTCTACTAAACCAAACGAAATTAAGTATCATCAAATATGCTTTAATTGTAATAGTATGCTTTAATAGTGAGAAAAAAAACGGTTATAGAAAATATTATTTTTATCTTATTTTTCTTTTAAACATGAATTCTGGATATAAAAGGCTATATTGCATTTTGATGTCTGCTACAAAAACAACACTAATCTGAGTAAAAAACATGGAGTCATTAACGAAACAACTATTAATTAAATTTAATACAATGTAATTTACAAGGGTTACTGCAATTTTTCCTTTAGTTTAATTATTCATTTGAGACTAGTGCAATGAGTAATTTATTATCAACATCATAGATTCGCGATTTTGTTAAAAGGCATAAAAAAGACGATCATAACACAGTTTGTCTTGCGTAATCACTTTACGTAACACAAAACCTTTTAAACGACAGATGAACTGAGGATCAAACGGCAAGTATATATTAATTATTATATCACAAAAACACGTATCATATAAATAAAACATTATGCGTATTATTCGCTTAGCTATTAAAGAAGTCGCAGACCTGTAAGATAAATGAAATCATTTATTTTTCTTTATTTCTCTACCTACATTTGGGACGCATAAAACTGTATCCAGGCGGCTCGTAATATTGTTAGGGAAGCTTTAATTTCATGCATGGTTATATGAGGTGTGTAAATTAAGTAATGAGACTTAGTGAAGAAAAGAGTGAAGAAAAAAATCTATTCGAATAGAATTACAATTTAGTATTGTCTCCCTCAAAATAACTTCCTTGGGAAGCCACACGCTGGGGACGGTTCTTCCATTCCTCATAGCAGTGCTGGAACTCATATTCTGGAATCACCTTCAGCTGGTCGGTTACAGCCGTTTGAATGTCTTCAATGGTTCCAAAATGACGTCCCTTGAGGTGATTTTTTAATCTTGGGAAGAAAAAAAAGTCACAAAGACTCAAGTCAGGCGAATAAGGAGGCTGAAGAGCCACAGGAATGTTTTTGTTGGCTAAATACTCGTTAACTGAAATGGCTGTGTGACAAGGCGCATGGTCGCGATGCCACATCCAGTTATTCTTGATGTTTTGGTCTCACACGCATGACCCTTTTTCGAGCTTTTCAAGAATCTCTCTGTAAAAGGGTTGATTTACTGTTTGGCCTGAAGGCACAAACTCTTTGTGGACAATTTACTGGCTATCAAAAAGGCAAATCAGCATGCATTTGATCGTTCTTGCTTTTTTGGATCTTGAAGAGCTTGAAGTGTGCAATTCCATGCTTTGACGCTTGGTTTCCGGGTCGTACTCAAACACTCAAGTTTCATCATCAGTAATGACACGTTCCATAAAATGGGGATCATTTATCGATTTATCAATCGATTCCAAAAAGTCAAGACACATTTCTCTCCTGATGTCCTTTTGTTCTTGCGTAATGTTTTTTGGAACCATTTTTGCGCAGATTTTTCTCATCCCCAATTCGTTAGTCAAAATCTGATGAACAGTGATGTGATTCAAATTTAACTCTTCCTCGATCATTCTTGTCGTCAACCGACGATCTGAACGCACAAGATCCAATATTATATCGACATTTTCATCTGTTCTTGAAGATGAAGGTCTTCCGCTGCGTGGGTCATTTCAATCGACTCTCTTCCTTCCTGAGAATGCCTTAAACCACCGAAAATCCTGGGCACTTGAAACAACACTGTCTCCGTAGGCGTGTTGGAGTTTTGCAAAAGTATCCGTTGCGCTGTGTCCAAGTCTGAAGCAAAACCTAATAGCACACCGTTGCTAAAACTCACTAGAAAAACCGGTTTACGAAAACAATCACAAAGAATAAACAAGTGACTCTAACAAGTTCAAACTTGTACTGAAGGTGCATTACATGTTAATTAAATTCACCGGTATTTCAGTAACCAAACCATATCAAAGTATATACTTAAAACTTAATTGTATTTATGAAAATAAAATAAATTAAAAATTGCTATTTCTATGTCACACAAATCACCCCAATCTAAATAGTCAGTAGGTACCAGGGCCTGAACCAAATGTGGTTTGTGCACCATGATGGGATTTTGGTCCCTATTTTGTCAGATGATCTCAATAAATACGTGCCGAAAAGTCAGTTATGTTACATAGCGTCCGTATTTTTGCCATAGGTCACAAATCTCTGACTCTGCATAGTAGAAAACTAAATGTAATCGTTTGATTGCTGGTTTCTTAAAAACTAAAATTAATAGCACTCGTCAAAGTCTTATCTCTAAAAAATCGGGATTTATTACTTTCACATAATAATATATGTAGTGCGTAGAATTGGAGTAGGTATCCAATAAAAAATAAGTTTAATAGTTTAAGGGGTAGGGGGATAAATGGGATTAATACACTTTTTAATTGACTATCGATAGAAATGGTTTATCATTTACATCATATTTAAAGATGATCACAAATACGCAATATATATCATAATAGAGAATTAAGTAACATAACAGAGTCTGCAAATGTAAGAGCTTTAAGCTTGCTAAGGCAGAAGTTAAAGGGGTTGTTATTATGCGTCCAGACTCGTGATGCTACGAAATTCGACACAAAAAACTATTGACTGCCGCCACTGCATCACCAGATTCGCGATTATGTTAAAAGAAACAAAAAAGACGCTCATAAATCAGTTGTTCTGCGTATTCACTTTGCGTAGCGCAAAACCGTTTAAACGACACATAAACTGCGGATCAAATGGCAAGTATTAATTATAATATCACAAAAACACCTCTTAGCTTCACTAAAGCACAATAACTAAAACCGTATGTGTATTATGCACGGACCTGCAAGATAAATGAAACCATTTATTTTCCTTTATTTCTCTCCCTATATTCAAGACGCAAAAAACAGTATCCGCACAATAGCACTTCCGTCTCTGGAGGTAGATAAGGTCTCTAATGAGCTGGTTTACGACTCCCCTTCTCGCGATCCTCAAAGGGGTAGATGGACCACTTCCGAAGGGGTAGTCGCGCTATCCTCTGGTCACACGGTCCACGCAGGGGCCAAAAGGGCAGATGCTGCGTGGACCCCGGACACCCAAAGGTCAGGAAGGTGTAATTTATTACCGCAGATAATGAAAATAAACGTTCGGTAGGCATGACTTGCATGAAAATAGCAAGGAAGTGGCCGGAGAAAACAAGTTTCCTTTGACCCCGACGCGGGAGAAGCGACGTTTATTACCAGATTTGTTTCGTGGGGCCATTGTTGGTTTTAGTTCCGTTGGCTTGGATTTTTTGTTTGTTTTATATCCTATGCGGCTAATGACTGTAGTGCGAGTTTTTTTTTTCTGGTACCGCTGGTGTAATATTTGATACCTTTTCTTTTGTGTCGCCCCGTATTACGTTACTATAGCCACTTACCTCAACTCATTCAATATAAAAGGCCGATACAGAGAAGGTTTCCAAATGAAGTATGCCATAAACGTTTTTATGAGTGACATATACTATTCAGGAAATAAAAGTGAAAAGCCCATCAAAAATATTTAGATTTTTTCCCTCAAAAATTTCATTTTCAATATTTGATCACTTCATGGTCTCGAATAAATGTTTGACATTTGTTCGAAACGATTGATATTTCCATTGTCAAGGCCTATTTTGACAATTTTTGATATACAAACATTTTTAGAATCGTATTTTGAACTTTTTCAATAAAAACATAGGCACACAAAATAAAAAAACTCCGGGTCCAAACCACTCATTCTATACGTATTTTGGGTTGCTCAATCCGAATTCGGGGTTAGTTTAGGTGGGTTATTTCGTGTAGTGGTTCGTTATCTCTGTCATAATGCAAAAACACCAAAATTGCACCATCATGAAGGCAAACGGAATTATCGCATCATTCAAAATTCATTTCACATGTATTTTTGATCATCGAATCCGAATTAAGAGTTATTGTGGATCATAGAAAGCATATTTTTTCATGAAAGTGCAAAAAAAAAATGCAAAAAAGTAACTAAAATCGCAGAAGTGTCACTTTTTTTGTGTGGAAAAACCTGAGAGTCAGAATTTTTTTGACTCCAATAACTCATTTTTTGTTTTTTGGGTTGCCAAATTCGAATTCAGCATTGTTTCCAGCCATGGTACGCACATTATTTTATAACAATGCGAAAAAAAAAACGCAAAACAGTGAAAAAAACGCTAAAATGTGGCTTTTTGTAAGATAGCCTGCCTGGGAATATGATTTTTTTTTACTAAAATAACTCATTTTCGGATGTCTGACTATTGCTGGATGTTGAAAAGATCCGTAACAATGTAAGCGCAAGGGAGTAAAAGGGAAACGTCTGCCATTGATGTTTTCAAGATCTTTTGAAAAGAAAATAACTCGGTTATAGCAAAAGGAAATAATATGAACGGTGGGAGATGAATTATTACAAATTGGTTTTGACTGCAAGATTTTTTCTGCGTAATGATGTAGTTGCCGGCTACGGCCACTATGTTGAATTTGTTTTTTTTTTGCATTTTTACAAAATTATATTGTTTTGAAGGTTCAAAAAACCCAGATTTAGATCGAACAATCCAAAAAATATATAAAAAGAGGTATTTCAGTTAAAAAAATCCACCTGCCCAGCTGCAGCAAGAACCATATTTGCAATATTTGTCAAAGAGCAACTGTTGCTATGTAAAAGACCTGGATATGCAGTCACCTAGTACAGTGATCGGCACGTTCTAGAATTAACTTTCAAAAACTGATTAGTACATATTTAAGAGTGTACCATTAGAATATATTAATATGACGTATGTAATTACACGCATACGTACAAACATGTGTCAGACGTAGGCGGCAGACTACGTCTTATTTACAAAACCTACGCTCGGATGTGGTAGCCCAGGAGCAAGTAACCTTCCTTTTACGTGGCTTAATTAAGGCTATTTTTAACGTTTGTTCGCCTTTTGAACAGTAAAAGTCGCGCAAACTCGTTGCTGCGTCACGCCGTAAAACATGTGGAACATGTTTACTAACGTAAATCAGAATATAACGCGCATTTACGTCATTTTATTGTATCTGCTGGAAAATTGTAGAGATAATACTTTATGTACTTGTATTAAGAAATATATATAACAGCGGTGTACGGTAGCGATTGTACACCGCTAAAATTATCTAATGACCAATTAAAGCTGTCACAAATACTGGAACGCCGTTACATCATTTTGTTGTGGCTGAACTTGTCACAATATTAAGCCATTTATATTACAAAAAACCTCAACAAAGTTGGCCGAATAAAAAAATACATTTATCTTTTCTTAAGGTAAAGCGTCAAGTCGTTTGAACAAGTTTTACCACAAAAGATGATGACCAAACATGACAAACTAAACTTGACAACGTAACAAACTAAATAAGATGATGACCACCCATTTTAAACACAGTCAAGTTTTTTTTAATTGAATCAATAACGTGCTATAGCACTAGCGTTACCAGATTTTAACTTCAATTACTCGGGATTTCAATTGTTAAAGTTAAAAAACGACGTAAATAAATATACAACCAAATATGACAAAATTATATTATTGTCAACACTTAACTCACATTACAATAAAAAACAAAAAAAAACGCAATAATATTATTATGCATTTTTTTAGAAAATCCTGAGATACGTCAATTTCTAAAATGACATCTTGCGACGTAAAAATGTCATCCCTAAATTCAACCCCTTTAGGTGACAGCTACAACCGCTAAATTTTCAAATTGGAAGTAGGGGCTTCTGATACTTCATTTGAAAGGTCTTTTCATTCTCTATTCAAAACTGATATGGTTTTAAATTTATTGCAGAAATTAACAAGAAAAAAAATAAGTTTCTCCAGCGTAGGAAATTCGTTACATTAAAATAAAACTTTAATGAGTACCACTAATTGTCAATTTTAGGTTCTCAAAAAAATACATTTATCTTTTCTTAAGGTAAAGCGTCAAGTCGTTTGAACAAGTTTTACCACAAAAAGATAATGACCAAACATGACAAACTAAACATGACAACGTAGCAAACTAAATAAGATGATGACCACCCATTTTAAACAGTCGTTTTATTTTAATTGAGTCAATAACGTAGCACTAGCGTTACCAGATTTTAACTTCAATTAATTGGGATTTTTATTGTTAAAGTTAAAAAACAAGGTTAATAAATAAACAACCAAATATGACAAAATGATATTATTGTCAACACTTAACTCACATTACAATAAAAAACAAAACAAAAAACGCAATAGAAAATCCTGAGACACGTCAATTTCTAATTCTAAAATGACAACTTGCGACGTAAAAATGTCATCTTTAATGGTGCTTTTGCTATCCCTAAATTCAAACCCCTTCAGGTGACAGCTACAACCCCTACATTTTCAAATTGGAAGTAGGGGCTTCTGATACTTAATTTGAAAGGTCTTTTTCATTCTCTATTCAAAACTGCTATGGTTTTAAATTTATTGCAGAAATTAACAAAAAAAAAGTTTCTCCAGGGGTAGGAAATTAAAATAGGATATTAAAATAAAACTTTTATAAGTAACACTATTTGTCAATTTTAGGTTCTCAAATGTTAATATGTAATAACAAAAAATAAATGTCTGTAATTGACGACATTCCCTACTATAAGATAAAAACTTATTAATAAATACGTACAATTTTTTGCTTAACAATCGAACGACAAAAACGAGCAAGCAGCAAAAAACAAACCTGAAAGTTAAGAAGTTGCCCATTATCAGCTTTAGTGAAATTACCTAGAAACGTGCTTGTCATTGTAACAGTAGTTAAGAGTCAGTGTTAAACTTTGCTTTAGTGTGTTTTGCTTTAGTTTTCTGTTGCAATTCAGAGAGATGGTTTACTTAACAGAAATGCATAAGATAACGATTCTGCAGATGATTGGTTACGGAGACAGAACACGAACGCAAGCCGAAGTTGTTCGCCTATTTCAAGAAATGTATCTTTGTCTGCACGCCGAGGATTAAGTGAATACAGCAATCTAGAATTATTGTTTAATTCGCTACCACTTAAATAGAGAAAAATAATTTTTGGAATTTCTGGAAAAAAATTTTTCAAAAAGTATGAATTTTTGAAAATCGACATTTGGCTCAGTCACATGAAGATAGATTTCTAAAAAAAAAATCAAGTAAAATTTATGCAAAGGTACTTCCCTTCTTACCCGGCTACGGCCTTTCTATTGATGTACATTATGTCCTTTTACATTTTGACACTCATGTACAAGGTGAATCGTAATAGATACAAAAAAAACTTTAAATGCAAACGTTTTATATTTTTTATGTATCATCTTATGGCATCATCAGAAAAATAAATGAACAACAACTTGAAAAAACAAGGACACATGTTTTTTCTTTAATGGAACATCCTGATATTTTTCGATAGATTATCATATCAATCTATCGAAAAATATCAGGGTTCTATTCTTTTTTTTTACTCTTTTCAAATATACAGGGGTTAGAAAGTCCAAGATTTCAAAGCCGAGCATTAAAAGATAGAAAAGAATAAACCCTTCAAGTAAAAGGGAACTGACAGAGAAATATTATATCCTTAGTTAGCCAGACTGATATGTCATTTAAAACTTTTTATGATTTAGTCTCTGTCTCTTCTTCTCTTTCTTCTCTGTCTTTCGTGTTTACATCAATAGGGAACCAATAAAATTATGTAGGCCATAAATTATAATGCGTACGTGTGAATTGAATTCTTGTCTAGACTCTAAAGTACAATAACCTAAATAAGGAATCAGTGTAAATCAGTTTATTTACGTGTCTGCGTAAATAAAATATTCATATTGTAATTAAATAAACCTTTTTACTATAATACCAATAACGATGACGGTATACACTAAGGAGGAAAAAGTGCAAATAATTAAGTGGTATTTCATCTCTCAGAGCGCTGAAGAAGTTGTTGGGCGATTTGCATTTTCATTTGAAAATCGGCCGGTGCCTACGGTAAAAACCGTATTAAATATCGTCCACAGATTTGAGACATCGGGGTGCATAACAGGGTGCCACTTATTCAATAGGCATTTTTTCTTTCTTTCGTCTTATAACTGGGTGGATTTATACTTTTATTTTTTTATTTTTTATAGAACTTCAATTTTATTTTCTTGCAGACCAGTTAATTAAGGAACACAAAAATTTGAAAATAAATACAATTATGTTCGTACACTTCTTTTAAGTGTATGGGATAATTGTAAAAGTCAGAATTACGTATGAATTTCGTTTCATACAGCTAAGTCGATGTACACCCCCACAGCTGCGAAAAAGTACTGAGTCAAACTCAAACTCGGCGATAGCCGTGTAGGTAATACCCCTCTCCACTTTCTATTACGCGCAGGTCTCATACGTTTCTAATACGTGCATAAGCGTGAAACACTGTTGCATCTAACTGTCAATTCTATCTGTCAACTGTTTCTACCAAACCCATTCAATATGTATGGGGTAGGTAGAAAAAAATTAGAGAAAAAATGACTGAAACTTTCTCTTTTTTTAGGGCGATAGCTGAGTCTAACAGTTGCTGGAACTCACTCGGTCTTTCCCTCGCGACAAGTGCACAGCCCGTCCCTGTTCTTGTTTTGACAAAAACGTTCCTTGCTATCGCGACAAAAACGTGCTAGTAGATAGAAGGAAATATTGTTTAACTAATAAATGCGTGATACCGATTATAATAGAGTTAAAATAAATAAGCCTTTATGAAAGTCCTACAACTTTGCTGTTTTTGATCTTCAACTCGTAACCAGACATTCTCAAGTGATGCAATAACTTTGGTAACTACTTCCGTTCTCCTACTGCAAAATCTGTCTTTTTAAAGACAAACTTGCCGAATGGAGAAATTAACAGAGAAACAAAGGATTGCGATCCTCATGATGATAGGGTATGGTGATCGGAAACGAATTGAATTTGAGGTTTGTGATATTTTTAATTTAACTAATCATCACGATCAAGTGATCACCAATACACAAGTCCACTGTAGGGAAGAATCTTGTAAAATTTAGGTCTCGAGTCATGTAAAAAAGTTGCCCAGAAAAGGTCGCCCACCAGTACCGGAAGATTCAATTCAACTAGATGTTCTTCTCGCCGTTGGTGACAATCCTCATGCAACACATGTGCGCCGTGAGTGCTGAATAATTTAAGACAGTCCTTATATTTAAAAATCGGTTATTCAGAGGAAGAAAAACACAAAATAATATTTATTAAAATTAGTACAAGTCTTTATTAACATTAGTACTTTATTAAAAAGTAACTACAGAATAATGGATGCGCAATAACAATATTGCCAGATACATTTTGGACAACAAGTACCATCGAGAAATTCGAATAGACATAGCGGACAAAATATTTAATTTTTTTTTTATTGTCAAGTAAAGAAAAATAAAATATCTAAGTCTTTATCTTCATTTTTTCTAACGAATGACTGTATTTTTATTGTTTTTGTTTCTCTCATTTGTATTTCTTGTCGGTACTTCTCTAGGATGTATCTGACAATATGGTTATTGCATATATCTTTTTCTATTGTTATCTATTTAAATAAAAAAAAATCGTGTTTTTCTTCCTCTAAATAACCCATCCTTTTTATATAAGGAACTGTTTTAAGATTGCTTTTTATGGCACCCGATTTCTAAATTTGAGACTTAGCAGCAATGCTTAATCACGGCCAACTAGGTTTGAATTTCTCTCAAACTTTATATACCTAATTTAAAATTAACTATTTTAAAAAGTGCTGAATCAGACATAGACAAATACACCCTATATATTAGAAAAGAGAATAATAAGATCCATCTATCGAAAGGTATACATGGAGTTCCATTTAAAAAACAGGTGTCTATGTTTATTCAAGTTGTAGTGGTAGCTTTGTTTTTCTGATGATACCAAAAGATAATCCATAAAAAAGTTATAAAAACTTCGTATTTAAAGTTTATTTTTGCATATTTTACCATCTACCCTATAGGTGGATGTCAAAATATAAAAGGACACGCTGTACATACATGCATATTGAAAATGTTTTCAATAATAATTAACTATCGTTTGTCCAAATCAGTTAATAGATTTCCGACAAATCGCAATAATGTAATCGTAATAATAGCATTCGAACCAGAAATTCTAAAAAAATTTAATTGCAAAAAAAATGGTGTAACGACGTGGAATAAATATTTTTGAATTTTTTAATTACCTCACCTAGTACTAGTAATGTGCTAAATTTTAGCAGTATGTGCTTGTATGAGATGTTTTTAAGTTACAAAAAAATGTCCCCAATAAATCTGAACAGACTGAACTGCATTTATTAAGAATACGAAATTGTACATATTTATCCGCGAATCGTGCAAGGAAAAGGTCGCTGGGTGCCGGGTTACGGTGTCGCATTTCAGCGGTGCGGGCCTATGCATAATTGATGGCCCAGTGACCGGCAGGCTTCGAAAAGCGTCCCCGGAGCGGCGGCGGCAGCGGCGCTGGCCCCCGGGCGGGAGCCGCCGTCGCCACGGCGACGGGAACGATGCTTTTGCTCCGCTAATCTGGCGTATCGACCGGACCTGCGGGATTATTGTGACCGGCGACCCGCCCATTTTGGCACGCATCTAGCTATCTCCCTGGCAGAGCTGGCTCGCTGAAGCCAAGGGCGCCGACTGTGGGGGGCGTTGCAGGCATCTAACGATCCCTGAAGCGGCCCGCAGACTAGGAACATGGTTGTCAACCAAGTTGTAATCCTCTTTGGGACAGAAGAAGGACAGACAGGGATAGACTGTATGTCAATATCAGTTCTAGAGTTCACTATTAGTGAGTTTCAGTAGAAAATAAGAAGTAAAAAGTATTTGTGTAGAACGAGTAAATTTTTGTTCTTTAGATGTCTTGATATATTTTTTAAGTTCTCAAAATTGCATTTCCGTCTCACTCCTTGTAAATTTCCGAAAGTGTCCCCCATGCCAATCGTTTTTTTTCTATTTTAAAATACATCGGATATCATTTGCCACTCATTTGACTTCACACGACCTTGGAAAACCCTTTGAATGATTCATAATTTAGAATAGTAGCCGTAGCAACAATGAACAAAAAGCATATTATCAAATACAATAATTACTATTAGACTCCAGTAACCTCTCAAACAAACTTAGTTGATGACACAGCCACAGACACTAGAACAGGGATGCCAACATTAGGCTCCATCTGCGAAAAATCCAAGTTGTTTGATTTTATCTTCGTAATCCACTTTCAATCTTCAACCCGCCCGCAGACTATCAACATCTACTCCAACATGGCAAGTTGACGATATTTTTGACAACTAAGTTCTTCGTCTATGGGTCGCTTAATAAACAGTTCGTCAATAGGTTCATAGGTTCGACTCATGCAACTTTTAGGCCCGATTCTGAACCGCCGTAATCCGAAGAATGACTGGAGTGCGTGCCAACAATGGAAAGTTCACATGCTTCTAATTTGTACTACTGAAGAGAATTTAGAGAACATTAAAAAGTACGTGATTAAGAGAGTGAATAATCAACCAACGCAAAACATCGCAAACTTTTGCCAGTGACAATCTTGATGTCCGAATAGGTCCACAAGATCTGAATACGGATTATCGATCATTCCTATCATATCTCCATACGTATTTGTCAAAATTTTGATATCTTGTTTTTTAATTGAGATTTTCTGGGTTTTCCCATTTTATTTTCGCATTTTGAAAGAAGATAAACAAAAGTAAAGGTACAGATTGACTCAGTTTTAGCTACAAACTTATTCGGGCTCTATCGAATGAATAAGGTTTCATTAAAAATTACCCAATCTTAACAATTATGTAGTCAACAGCATTTATATAAAGTGAAATAAAGTTGTTGCTTAAATGATAAATATTTGAACATTAAAATGTTTTATTAATTGGTCCACCTGTAAAAAGATTAGAGTTTTAATGAAAACTTATTCATTCGATATAGCCTAAATAAGTTTTTGGCGAAAACTGAGCCAATCGGTATCTTTACTTTTGTTTATCTTGCGTAAGTCAATAAAAATGGAAAACCTCCGTTAAAAAACACGATATCAAAATTTTGACAAATGCGTCTGGAGTATGATAGGAAGCTAGAATTATATCCACGTTCAGATTTTGTGGATCAATTCTGATATCAAGATTGGCACTGTCAAAAATTTTCCATGTTTTGCGTCAGTTGATTATTCACTCTGTAAATCACGTACATATTTTTTAATGTTCTCTGAATTCTTTTTAATAGTACAAATTGGATCTTTACACAATTACATCAAAATCGATCAATTGTCCTTTGGATTACGGCGGTTAAAAATTAAACCTGTTAAAATTTTAATATAGAAACCTTTATTTAAAAAAATAATAATAATTCTCCACCAAAAAGGAAATATATCCAAATTTTCAAAACATATTTATAACCAAAAAATTGTTCTTTGGTGAAAGACCACTACATTACAAATTATAGGCTCAAAAAATAAAATTATTTTCAGGAGTCTATATTTGCAGTTTGTCAAGTATATAATTTGCCTGTGATAATAATTATAGAGCATTTTTTGTGCCTGGTGTGCTTTTAAGGTTATACACGGTGGAGACTTTAACTGGAATATATTCGCTAGCTGGGTGGTGAATGATTTTTCAAAAATTCCCGAGACACGTCAACTTTTAAATGTATTTACCTACATTTTGAAAGTAATATGAAAAATATAGCCCTTCAGGGGTGGCTGAAACCACCCTCGACATGATTTTTTCAAATGCAACCCTATGGCTTGTGACCCCTCATTGTAAAGCTGGTGGAAAAGAGGACTCCAACGCACTGATCAAATTTTAATTTTTAGTATGTTTGTAGGGTTGCATACAATTAAAACAAATTAAAAATTAAATTTATTTCCAACGTAACAATTGTTCAAAATGTGCACCATTTACTTGTTGGCAGCATCCCAGTCTGTGGTAGGTTTCGTCCCTTACATTATGCAACATTTGCGGTGTTATTTTTCCGATTTTCTCTCTTATCCTTTCCTGCAGATCTGCTATGTTGTTGGGTTTCTGAATGTAAACCCTACTTTTAAGATGTCCCCACAAAAAGAAATCCAGTGGTGTAAGATCTGGAGATCTTGCTGGCCACTCAATATTACCCTCGCCTCCCCAATCCACCTACCGGGAAAAATTCTGTCCAGATACTGACGAACAATGGCAGCATAGTGTGGTGGGGCCTCATCTTGCTGAAACAATAACCTCTCGTCGGTCAAGTTAGGGTTTAAGGGGTTTGGAAATAAATGACATAGCACTAGCATTAGTTCGTGCTGGAGTAAACGCAAGTATCTTGCTCCATTAAGTGTGTCATCAAAGAAAAATGGTCCTACAATTCTATCTTGTATTCCATTCCGGCCCACACATTAGTTTTCTGTGGGCGCTGAGTTTGAAGTTCCCTCATCCAATAGGGGTTCTCTTCAGCCCAGTAACGACAATTTTGGCGATTTACGTGCCCATTTAATGTAAAAGTAGCCTCGTCAGAGAAAACTATCCACTCTAAAGATAACTGGTTTTGATCAATACAAGTCATCAATAAATCGAAAAAATTCCACTCGTCGATCTGGATCATCTTCAAGTAGCTCTTGAACAGCTTGCATTTTATATGGGCGTTTTTTCTCATATTTAAGTATTTTTAAAACTATTTAGTGATTAAGATTACTATCACGGGCCAGTTGACGGGCTGGAGTGATTGTATTTTCTTCTAGAGCAAGCAACAAATTCAACTTCGTGTCGTCATCAACAACAGCCTGTCTCTTACTACGGTACTTTCCTAACATGACCCATCTCTCGATATTGTGCCTCAATTTTACTAATGGTACCTTGATTTAGTGGGGCAAGTTAGGATGCGTTTCTCGAAACAAGCAAACAATTTCGCATTGAGTTCGCGCCCTATCACCATATCCAATCATCATCAAAATTTCTTTTTTAGTGATTTTTAGTGATTCATTTAAATAAGACATTTTCACCAATTTGAAATAACACTTCGTTTCAATCTCTGAATACAGCATACAAACTAAATTACTCTTTGCGGCCGTGTAAAAACACTAAAATAACAAATGTCAGTTGTGGCAAAAAATTGCTTGGAATTTTTTGTGGGGACATATGAAAAGTAAGGTTTACATTCCAAAACTAAACAACACACATTTTGAGTACGAAAATTGTTGCGTTAAAAAATAAATTAAACTATAAAATTACGTTTTAATTGATGCAACCCTACAAACATACTAAAAATTAAAATTTGATCAGTGCGTTGGATTCCTCTTTCCATCAGCTTTACAATGAGGGGTCACAAGCCATAGGGTTGCATTTGAAAAAATCATGTCGAGGGTGGTTCAGCCACCCCTGAAGGGCTATATTTTTCACATTACTTGCAAAATGTAGGTAAATACATTTAAAAGTTGGACGTGTCTCGGGAATTTTTTGAAAAATCATTTACCACCCCGCTATCGAATATATTCCAGTTAAAGTCTCCACCGTGTATATCTCGCAGATTATTCAATTACTTCTTTTTCGCATTGAAAAAAAACATTCAGAAAGTTGGATAAGAAATATCAAATCGGTTCAGTTTATTTCCGCTTTGTTTACAAAACACTTGATTTATAAAAATTCTAATATGACATTTCAAAAAAATTCCCATCTCTAATGCTACATCATTCAACACCACACGCGTCAGTGGTTTTGTATATTTTTTGTATTGTCCGTAATTTCCAAAAGTTCGATTTGATATGAATTAGCCATTGTGAAAAAAGCACGAATATTTATTTGTTTATTCTTTTTACCTCGTACGCCTATGTAACAGAAAATGTTTAGCTTTCCATGTGAGTTCATCTAAAATTTACGAGGAAAGTAAATCAATTTTTTACGAAAGCACCGAAAAAAGCATTCTAGCATTTACACAATCCAATCTGGAACGTTATGTAGAACCCAACAAATAGGTTTCTAATTACGTCATTTATTTTCCAGAGGCGAAAAATTATATAAACATGTTTTCGACAGTTGTTTGATATTAAATTAATTAAAGAAAAAAATAATACGAATAAGAATAAGAATACTTGCAATTAATTTGTTTTCCATCATTTACTGACCTGACCTGATGACCTGATAACATTCTAATCAGACAGTGATTAGACAAGTCCATGTTATTCCCATGTATTTTTGCCTACTGAAATTAAATCTGACCTCAGTTTTGCCTTACAAGTCAGGATTTTTAGTCAAATACTCTAGAAATCCACGCGTAAGAATTTTTTTAGTCAAAAATCCTGATGTGTAAGGGCAAAACTGAGGTCAAATTGTATGATCTAGTCTGATGTACAGAATACTTTTCTTATGAGGCTGTGTAATCGATACCTGTATTTAATTCGAATAAAAATCCTCACATAAAAGAAGTGACATTACACATCATGCAGTATATAGGAATTATTTCTTTGTATGTAGGAACTATCTCATCGAATATCTGCTTTTAGAGTACTTGCTGTCTGAAATATTGAATTTAGACAAATACATTTATAGACCTCTTTTGTTTAAAATCTCAAATCCTATCGACTGATAATATGTTAGGATTTTTGGGTTTGTTTCCTAATTAATCTGAGGAAGATACCTCCTCAAGTGATTTCATGAAAAGGTCATATAAAGATTTTTCAAAATTGGCTTACTTCTTGAGATACAGAGTGTAAATTGGGTTAAGAGGCACTTTTTAGCAAAAAAAAGTGGGACACCTTAGTGTCCGTCTTAATATACACATAGGCATGTATTACTCGTAAACGCATAGTGCATACACTAACTTGGAGACTACTAAGGTCAAATATACATATGTATATGATAATTGTTTATAATGACATACTCGCTATCAAATGTACCATGGTTAATATTTACTTTCACGTCACAACTATTCTTCTTTTTTTGTGAGCATCGGTATTTTCCACAAGGTTGGGGTAACACCGATACTATATTTGATTGCAAATATTAATTTGCATTAAGAATCATTTTGCATTTTATTGGTGCTCTTTTATTTTTAGTTGTAGGTACAGGCACTTATGTAACGAAGACAGTTAAATTTTAACTAACTAAATTTGTAAAGTTCCGTGCATGTGTTGTTTAAGTTGCATATGAAATAATTAATTACTGTTGAATTATTCATCGTCGGAAAGTTTTTCAAAAGTTGTATTGCTTAAATAGGCCTACAATGTTTTGAAATGTTCTGATTTTAAGTTTAAGCGAAACAAAATTTCTATCTCTCTGTATGTTGGTCATTGTTAACATTTTTTGCGTAAACAATATCTCAAAGACGCTTTGAGATATCAAGTTGAAATGAAACACTAATTTATGACGACGAGATCTGGAACTGCTTTTGAAATTAATCGTTATGAAGTTGGGGAAGAAATAGTGGCAATATAAATAGACATTTGTAAAAGTGACATTTGTGACAGCTGACATTTATTAAGTTTTATAGTTTACTTTTTTTTTACTTTATTAATAAATACTGATTTCTGGATGTCAAAAGAATTTCTCTACTAAATTTTCTCCGATGGTTAGTCTGTTTTGAATGTTACATGGTTAAGTCGAGTTATAAATTGGTTAAAAAGGTTAATCGTGTGAGTGAAGGGATTAATTTGAAGAGAGTGTAACAATATCTGTTACATTGCCTCCTAAATTTTCTCCATGGATCTGTAGCATTCATCGAATTTAACTTGCCTTACTCTGGATCTGCAGCTCCTCGATGCTTCTTTAGCTGCTTTAAATTCCAAAGCAGCTACGAGTGCATCAACTAATCGTGGTGTGTCTGCCAAGCCGCAAAGCTTGCTGCATTTCGGTCTACCAGTCCATCAATAAAAGTCTGGATGCCAATTTGTTCGAAAAATTCTTTAGGAGCTTGAGGGTATGCCAAATGGACAAGTCGTTCGATGTCAGCTTCGTATTCTTGAAGGGACTCATTGCTTCTTTGCTGTATACTTTTGATTTGGGACTGGTAAACTTGGCGGAGGTATTTGTGTCCATACCTTATTTACCTTATTCTAATGCTCCTACATTCCTGTCGTCATCGTTTTGCCGCTCTTCCGGGATGCCCTGTAAAATTTCTAGATGACCTCTGAGAGATATGACAAGCGAAGTAGCCATTTCTTGTGAAGTCCATCCGTTCGCTTTTGCGGCAGCCTCAAACTGTCTGCGATACATGGACCATGATGACTGTCCATCGTACGTATGAGGCTTAAGCAGTTTTTGTACTGACCTTTCAGCATGCATAGGGCTTGAGTTTTGTAAGGGAGTACCTGGTGAAATCGAACCATCTCCTAAATCGGTTATCGACGCACGATGTAATTGGTGGCCCAGTCCTTCTATCTTTTCTAGTATTTCTCGTTGTACTTGCCGTTTGGTCTCTTCTAATTTTCTCTCGATTACTTCTTTATTATTTTGAAACTCCTTTTCAATTCGGTCAATGTGTTGTTCTACACCATCAGTTCTTCCGGAAAATTCATTCAACCTAGAGTTTATTACTTTTTGAGACTCACAAATTTCCTGATGTCGCCTCTCTGCCTCTTCATAGTCCTCTTGTCGTCGTCGTTCTGCCTCCTCACGGTCCTCTTGTCGTCGCCGTTCTGCCTCCTCACGGTCCTCTTGTCGTCGCTTTTCCTCTCGCCTTTCTGACTCCTCACGGTCCTCCTGTCGTCATCGTTCGTCTTCTTGTCGTCGCTTTTCCTCTCGCCTTTCTGTCTCCTCACGGTCCTCCTCTCGTCGCTTTTCGTCCTCTTGCCGTCGCTTTTCCTCTCGTCTTTCTGCCTCTTCACGATCCTCCTGTCGCCCTTGTTGCAAAAATTTTTAGTATTTCACTCACATCCATGATTGTCGTTTCTTCGTCGTATCTTGTTGACCTCGTATTCACCATAAACAATTTCACATTTCCTCTTCAAATTCTTCGATTTCCCACCGCTGTCACCAAAATGTTACGAATTTATCTTCAAATAACTCGCTTCTTCAATTCTAACACGTTTATTAACACTTTACAACTCTGCGACCTTAACCGTATAACATCCAAATCATAACTAACTCTATCCTAGCAACAACACCAGTATTTATAAATTTTACATGTTCTAGAAAATTCGTTTGATATCTAGAATATTTAATATGTCATTCCATACAATTCTTTACTAACAGCTAGTGTATTAACTAAATAGACTAAATATGTAAACTATAAAACTTAATAAATGTCAGCTGTCACAAATGTCACTTTTACAAATGTTACAATACATAAACCATACAAAATATGCACTTAAAATTTGATCCATACATATGTACAATATAGTAAAGAGTGCAATTGTAAATTGTTCTAGATTAATGGGGAACAAGTTTGAAGGAATTTTATTTGAGGTATTCAAAATATGTACATACATATGTAGGTGCTGACGGTGTTAGTTGTTGTGTATTAAGGGAGGTGGTGGTGTTTGTCTTACTTAATGTGAGTTAAGAAATAAAGAGCCATCCAAAAAAACGTCAATAAATCTGGTTATGAAAGAGAAATGTGGAAATAGCGGTTATGTCGAAGCTCGAATCGAAACTTTGTTGTTGCCACTTGTCAAACTTTTGATAAGTGGCTGTCACAATTGTAAAATAAATAATGTCTGTTAACATAATGTAACAGCCTTGACAATTAAATAATGTTGTAAATTTAAGATTAAGAATAGAAACACGCCTTTCTTTGCTCGGTCAACTTTGATGACTTTTTTTGGATGGCTCGTTATATTCATGTGATATGTTCGGATAGTTCGGATTTTTGTTGTTTTGTTAATAATGAATATAGCATACGCATTCTACATTAATTTAAAAATACAGTCGAATTAGGTGCAAAACTTGGTCGTCATTCGGAGAGATTAATGCGTAGGAGAGGGTGTCGTGTCGCGGTGCATTTGGCACCCCCGCAGGTAAAAAAGCGCCGGACACTCAGCTAATTAGCGGACGCGTACATTGGCGGGACACCGCCGTGTCCCGGGAGTTCTTGTGGTCGATGACGGCGGCCGGTGAGGGGGAGAGAACGCCGCGCGGGGAAAATTAGGGAGCAGTCACGCTCGTCCTGCAAACGGGGTGGCGGCCAGCTTCATTTTTTACCATTAGGGGCGCCGCGCCGTTCCCTTGCGCCAGAAAGGCGCTACCACGGTTTTAGTTACTGAAATCTCCGGGAAAATTTCATCTAGAGCTAAACTCTGTCCATCCGAAAACTTAAATTATTGTTTAAATGTGCAATTTTAATGATTCAGTAAATACATTATTTCAATCCTCTTTATTTCAGTCCTCACATTTTATGTCTTTTAAATGTTCTCATTCTCCTATTAGTCCAATCAACGAGCGAAAGCCCCCATGTAAATTGGGCACTAATTGTTATCAGCAAACAAAAAATATGGTCTTATAGAGAAAATAATTTTAAGAAAGATAGCGTTTTTTGGGACTCGAGTTTTAATGGCGAACATAACAAAAAAAAATTCGCAAAAGTAAAAAAAAACGGTTTTTTTACAAATAAAAAAAAACTTCAAGTCCTACACAAGAAAGTTAAATTAGAAAGTTGTAGGTCTTAAAAATGCGCGTCGAATGAGATGTGAACGAAAAAAATCGGCACCGGCCCCCCCGGGGGCAAAAAAAAAAAATTTTGTGGCAGAAAAAAAAAAGGTGCCAAATTGGTTGGCAAAACGCCGCGGAGAAAAGTGTAGTAGTTCGGTGTTTCGTGGAAAACATCAAGTTTTTGGAAAAAATCGGTTCATAAACATTTGAGAAAAAATTAAAAAAACGCCAAAATTCGCGTTTTCGTATTTTTGCTGTATAAATTCCAATTTTGTTTGATTGAATTTTGTTAACATACATCTTGTTAACTACAAATATAGCCCAAGACAAGCGGAACATGACCCTTTTTTCAAAAATGCAAAAAAGTTTTATTTTTTCGAGTTATAACGATTTAAAAAAAAGACGTTTTCAAAAATCAGCTTTTACAGAGGCAAAAATAATTTTTTTTTTAAATTCCTGACAGCGCCTGTATACGTCCGATTGACTTCATTTTTACACGAAATAGATCTCAGACTTTTACTTTCTTAAAAAAAATATTTCAAATCATTTCGCATAAATTAAATTGACATAATTGTTTGCGAAAGTACAGCGTTGGGTGCGGCACGCGCTAGCCAACACACGGCGACAGAGTGGACGGACACTCCGCTTGGGCGCATCGAACTAAACACGATCTCAAATCGATCGCGCTCGCAAAATTATATTTTCCTCCGCTTAAAAAAAATTATCTCGGCTCCCCTGGGGTCATTAGGACCTTCTTTTTAAATGCGTGTTTTGAATGCCCGTTTTCAAATATGCAATGGCCAAAAATGTAAAACCAAAATTAAAAATCGAAAAACCGGTTCGAAAAAATGATACAATTTTACAACGCATTTTTCTATGCAAAAATTAAATAAAAGCGATTTGGTTTTTTTAATAGCATGAATGTACAAGTCTTCGCGAATAAAATGAGCCCATGATCGTTTCTGTACGATCATTTTTTAAAACCTCGTGTAAAAGCTGATTTTTTAAAACGTCTTTTTTTTTTTTTAAATCGTTATAACTCGAAAAAAATAAGACTTTTTTGAATTTTCGAAAAAAAGGATCATTTTCCGCTTGTCTTGGGCTATATTTGTAGTTAACAAGAAGTCTGTTCACACAAAATTGGAATTTATACAGCAAAAATACGAAAACGCGAATTTCGACGTGTTTTTTTTAAATTTTTTCTCAAATGTTTATAAACCGATTTTTTTCGTTCACATCTCAGTCGACGCGCATTTTAAGACCTACAACTTCCTAATTTAACTGTCTTGTGTAGGACTTGAAGCTTTTTTTTATTTGCAAAAGCCTTTTTTTGTTGAATTTGCAAAAGTGTTTGTTCTTTTGGTATGTTTTGCGAATGGTTATGGTTGGTTATGTTCGCCATTAAAACTCGAGTCGCAAAAAACGCTATCTTTCTTAGAATTCTATTCTCTATACGACCATATTTTTTGTTTGCTGATAACAATTAGTGACCGGTTTTCTCCCCGTTGATTGGGCTATATTTACATCCATATCCACGTAGTTTTTAATTTATTTCCTAAATAGGTTAGAAATATCGAGATTTTAAGATTGAACGAAAAAATCTTCTGTCTGTGTGTTTTTTTTTGTACACGATAACTCGAGCACAGTTTAAGATATCGACTTATTGTTAGCATTTAGAACATACGTATCGAGATCGGGAACCAATTGGAGATAAATGAGGGTAACACATTAATTTTTTTTCTTAAATCTTATAATTATAATATCTCGAAAGTCGATTATTTTAGAGGTGGACAATAGTTAATAAAGTGACTTTAAATTAATGCGTATAAAACAAATATGGCATAAAACATATAGCATGCCATTTAAAATAACAATGTTACTATTCACTTCCGGTATATCCGCAAGTGCAATCCGCAAGAGTATCCCTGCAAACCCCAGGATACAAATTTTCAGCCTCATATTATTTATAGTTCTCTCAAAACGTTCAATGGACCACTCCCTGATCATGACTGTACAATATGACCTGTGTGTATAATACATCATAGCAAAATCTGAAGCTAATGAAGTGATTGTTAATAAAAAATTGATTGTTGCAATTTTAATGGTTATGTGGTTAATAGAATATCATAAAAAAATCAAATCAGGTAATTAAAATATATAAAGGATTTTGGTTCAATATGTGTACAAGGTGAATCGCTTAGTATTGACACCCCTTTAATTTCTCTTAATTTTCATCTAATCGGAACATTAAAAAAAATATTTTACATGTTTTTTTTATGAATTTAATTGAAATATTTTCTTAAAAAAATTCTTAAACAAATTTAAAAAACTCAAACTGTAAGAGTGTACTGCAAATTGGAAGGCTGTGAAAAACAAATCAAATAGAATACCCTGTATTTTTTTACTTAAATACGTTATCCCGTTAGTTTTGTGATTACAAAAATGTATGATTATTGTATGATTATTTCAGCTGTTTTCGTGATTTTCATCGGTGAATCACATTGCTATGTATGTAATACAAGATGTCGGTAGATATTTACAAGTTTAAAACAATATAATGAATCAGGAGAGCTATCAATACCTACCTACATAAATATAAAAACAATATATATTATCTCGGTATATCTGGGAAATAAATGAAGATAATCATTCCATAATCATAGATTTTTATGATCAGAAAACTACGTATAACATTTTTAAGTAAAAAATGCAGGGTGTTCTACATATTTAAAAAATTATTTTCCCACCCTTACAATTTTAAGTTTTTTTTTCTAAGAATTATTCTAAGAGTTCATAAAAAATTGTGAAAAAGCCTTCTGTGAATTTTTCGATTTGATGAAAATTAAGAGAAATATAGAGGGTGTCAATTTTAGGTGACTAACCGTGTACAAATGTTGAAATGATCAAGTTCTTGGATTTAGTGAGTTACAGGAGGTGTATTCGAACATTACATAACTGCGTAGAAGCTATGAAGGCTCCACCAACCGTCCGATACTGGACTAGCCAGACGATTCGGCACTCCATTTAGTACAAATTATTTGCCGCAAATCTTTTAAATTGTAAGGTCTATTAAAATAATAATGTAAACAGTTGATTTCAAATAATCCCACAGAAAAAGGTCTAAGGGAGTTAAATACAAAGAACGAGGTGCCCATTCAGGTGGTCCGCGCCGCCCTATCAATATAAGTATAGGCGCCTCATCTTGCTGAAACCAAATATGCTGATGGGGAACGTCGCCATCTTCATCACTGGGGAAAATAACAGCCAGTGCTGGCACCACTGAAACGGTAAGAAATCTAAATATCTGGCGGAAGTAAGGTTTTCTTCGAAAAAAACGGGGTTTTAAATGTCGCCGTCCCACTTACTCACCAATTTCTACCCACTCATTTAATTTGCCTTGGAGTTGACTGTGCGAATCTTGCGTCCAATGAGGATATTCTTGCAACCAATACCCACAACTGTGGCGATGTACTGATCCATTTTGGCAAAAAGTAGCTTAACTTTTGGCTAAACATTAGCTCTTCACAAAACTATAATCGACGGTTTGGATGAATCATCATCGTTCAATTGTTATGCCAGTTGCACTTTGTTTGGGTGACATTTTTTTTAATAATATCCTACAACAACAGACTGATTCGCGTCGTTATTTATAGCGAGCTGTTTTGCAGAAAGGAGGGAATTTTTTTCAGTTCAAATAGTTCAAGTAGCACCTTTAACTTGACGTCTTCATCTATTGCAGATTGACTTTGTCGAGGCACATGTTTTATAGATCCAGTTTTTGTAAATTTGGCAAGCAATTTGCTCACGGAAGATCTTGTAATAGGGTCTTTCTTGTCTATCAGGATATTGTTGAGAATATCGATACACCTGGTCTATCGATATACCCAATCCATCATTAACACTTCTATTCTTTCTCGATCAGATAAACGTGACATTTTACTCCAAAAGAAATATTTTGCTTATTCTATAAGTTTCATTATCATCTTTTTTGAATTTAATAGAAACACTGAGGTGTCAAAGGATTTAGTTTCTCAATAAAAAGGTTGACAAAAATTGAAAAGTGAAGTTTTTTTTGCATAACTGATTGCGGGATTTAATAATGGACACATTTCTGCACCAAATACCAAAAGGGTCGTACCCTATTTAACCTACGCGACGCTTTGATAGAACGAGGAAGCTATCATCACGGACTTGCGTGAGATTCACGTTAGAACACGTATTTTTACGTTGCAACACGTAACGTGAAAATACACGCTCTCTTAAAAGTGCTGAAATTCAAATGCTTGTTTTTAATAGCTTCATATTGAGGGTGTTCCTGGACGGTTGCATAATAAATGTTCATAAAAAATGTTTATTATTCATGCAAGAAACACATTGCAATTAATCCCAAAACGTCTAAAATTTCTGTTTTATAAAATAATTATCAAAAAGCAGAGGGAAAATTCCCAAACCAAAAAATTTATATTATTTAATCAAATTGTGGTACTTGGGGTTTTTGGGGTTGCTGATTACGAATCTTGCATTGGATCTTTAAAAAACATAATGGTGGACACAAAATGGCGGACAAATTTCTTAAAAGTTAACCCGATCTTCACAAAACTATATACAAGGATTTTCGGAGTTGCTGATTACGAATTTCGTATTGAATTTTTTGAAAACAAAATGGCGGACACAAAATTTAAATTTTATTTTTAAAAACAAAATGGCTGGCTCAAAATGGCAGACAAATTTTCCAAAAATGCATTAGTATGACCTTAACAAAAATTTGTATAGTATACAAAATAGGGTTCTCGGTGTTGTTGACTTAGAATCTTGGTTTTTAATTGTTTCTTATGATAGTCTTATGCTTATTCTTGGATGTTTCAACAACATTTCGAAATAGACGCTGAAACATAAATGAATGTTGTATTTTTATTTCAATAACGTTCAGGACTGATTTTTGCAAGAATGACGTCATTTTTGATAAATCTAATGGTCCACTTTGGGTAGGCCATTTTTTTAAATAATGACCTCGAATTTAGATTCCTTGACCCCGAAAACGTTGGAATACGAAATTTCAAGAATATTCGCTAACAATTCCATTTTTTTGGACAGTTTTTCAGGTGTTTGAGAGCACTACGCGCCATGCAGTTAAGGCCATAGCCCTAGCTCTATCCTGCCTCGTCAATAGCCGCTCATTCGTCACTTTAAAACCCTTCGACTAAGGGTACATTTGCATGCAGTCGCTAGTCGCTCGTTATCAGCGACAAATGAGGTCACGTGGTACGATTTTGAATTTTCCGCCACTTTAAGAATAATTCGTAAAGCAATAATTGTAGCAATAGTAAATTTTGTTTAGCATTATCGCTACAATTACCATCATCGCTACATAGTACCAGCGTCAATATAATTCGAACAATAGAAAGAGTATGAAGAAAGTGTCGGGAACACAGCTTCAAAAAATCCATATTCTCGTCGCAATTTACTTATATAATGGATGGACCCAAAATCTTTTCTTTTGATTTCGCTGTTGTTTATTATGAATAGCAATATTATTAAGTAAAAAGTGTGGTTATAACCCTATTTCGTCGAAGCCTATTAATTTGCGCTTGCCGGATAATTTTTTGACACTGATAAATCACATTTGATAATCATATTCACTAGACATGATTTTCTCTATTAATATATTACAAGTATCATATTTATTTTTCTCCATTGTATACATATACCTCTACAATATAGTGGTACTCGACTTTCGATGAATCGAAACATACAGTGGCGGACTAACGGGGGGCGGAAGGGGCGGTCCGCCCCGGGCCTCTGGTCCCAGGGGGGCCTCCAAATGTCGACAAGCTCTTTTGATCAAATCTTAAACAAGGCTAAAAAATATGCTCAGTACCTACCTAAGTAAGAGGCAGTTTGTAGTTGGAGGCCCCGTAGATACAAATAAATACCGGTGATTTATAATTTCTAAATTAAAATTACTTCTACTGCTAATCGTTACCCTGTACATCGCTTAATACTTCTTGATCATTTGTGTCTCAGTTGCATCATGCGAGAGAAGTTTTTCCAAACTTAAACTATTAAAAATTATCTTCGATCTACAATGAATCAAGAGCGACTTGTCAATCTGTCCATGCTTTCAATTGAAAGAAAAGTTACAAAGGAAATTGATTTCACTTAAGTTAATGAGGAGTTCGATAAAATGAATACATGTGAAATAGCGGCACGAATACGGCACGAATACATGTGAAATAGCTACATACTTACAGATAATAAAAACTACATTTTATATTGTTTGTTGCTGATTCGTATTTTATCTTCCTCATCCATATCTATATTCTATGTACCTATGTGTATGTAAGTAAATTACAATTATCTGCTAGAGCCTAGCATAGACACACATTATATACATAGACATTTAATTTTTATTACAAACTTTTTTGTTGACAGTACTATTAAAATAAGAGTAACCATCAACACAAATCAAACGAGCCCAAACACGATGGGTTTATCATGTGTAGTTAAAGAATTTCTATAGCCATCTTCCCTCTTCATGGTACCTTAATATTACATTGTCACCGACTTTACATAAGTATTCAAAATTTCAGCAAAATTGATTGAGAGGAACTGGTTTGAATTTAATTTGCAAGATTTGAACTAAACATACACACTCGTACATACAAATGTGAACTGAATAAAAAGCTTGTAAAAATACATCAACTTCCAAGATCGGGGGCCTCATTCAGTTTTGCCGCCATGGGCCCCTGACAGGCTTAGTCCGCCACTGGATACACATGATTCATTTGTCGCTTAAATTTGACGCTAATCGTTGAAATTTTTCGCTACAATTCTTAAAGTGGCGGAAAATTCAAAATCGTACCACGTGACCTCATTTGTCGCTGAAAACGAGCGACTAGCGACTGCATGAAAATGCACCTTAAGATATTGCAAATGAACAGCCAACGTATATCTGGACGTGATGACCGAGGGGCGCGAAAATTCGTTACTTGTTCCTACATCAAAACGATATTAAACAAACACAAACCCCTGTACGGGAACCATGATAAATTGCCCCATTAAGGACCCGTGAAAGTCGGGAACTTTCTGCAGGCCGAGCACGAGTCAAGGACCGGTTCTCCCGTGCGACCCGCTGCCCCCGGGTCATTCATTTCGCGGGCGCTGCCAAGATCGAGGATCGGGGCGCTGGCGCTGGAAGGATATCGTTCGACGTTTTTTTTCTTTCTTGGCGGCCCCCTCGTCTTCGGGGATATACCTGGGACCGGTTTCGGCAGCGATCGGGGTGTCGCGGAGTCACTCTAGACCGGAAAGAGGAGACACTTCCGTTTAAGATTAAATGGTTTCAGGGGCATTGTTCGTCGGCCGTGTAAAATTCGCCTTTGTCCGTTTTTTATCGGGCACGTCTCGGACATTCGGGATGGATATTACGACATAACGTTTTTAATATTCTGTGAATTGGAGAGAGACTAGAGTTATATGTAATCTAGTGCTTGAAATATAACATAATTTTTTCGACGAGATTGAATATATATTTACGACCAATAGTTGAAGCATGCGGGATTCGGTGACAAAAATTCACAAGTAAATTCATATGAATAAGAATTACACAGCTCCAAAAAAATCGTTTGCAGGAATCTGACTATGTATCCTATATGTTTTTTGGGTCGCTGAAACCGAATCTGAAGTCGAAATTGCTCCATCAGATCAGGTTCTTTCCTAACCTCAAAAGACAGGCCTAAAACCATGAAATTCAAGCAAAAAATCATATAATTTGATAAAAACCCAAACGAAATCCCATAATCATATATTTCATCAATTCCATAACCATATAATCTCATTTTTATTTATTTTAGGGTTTTAGAATCATAAGGTTATTGGGTTTTTGAGGTTATGGGGCCTAAGGTTATGGAGTTTTGAGATTATATGGTTATGGAATTGATGAAGTATATGAATATGGGATTTCGTTTGGGTTTTTATCAAATTATATAATTTTTAGATTGAATTTCGTGGTTTTAGGCCTGTCTTTTGAGGTTAGGAAAGAACCGGATCTGATGGAGCAATTTGGACTTCGGATTCGTTTCAGCGACCCAAGAAACGTATAGGATATATAGTCAGACCTCTTCAAACTATTTTTTTTGTGGAGCTGTGATTAATCATTTTGACATTTTTGTTACAGAATAACAAAATTATGAAGTACACTAGACATCTACATATCCAAACTCCATATTTCCGAACTCACAATATTTCCGAACTTGTACTTCCACACAACCGAACTTGTCGCTGTCTAAAATGTTTGTATTACGTGACGTTTATTGCATATTTTAATAATGATCTTAATACATTTTGTTTCTCGATATGACATGCATATGGGGCATTTCCAGGCCAACTAAGTGAGGTCAAAAAAAATTTTGTTTGAAACATATCACAATCTTGCTAAAAAAAATCTTGTACTTGCTAAAAAACTAACTTCCTTAAGATTTTAGATTTTTTGAGCCACAAGAGGAGGGATGGTGAAGGTGAGAAAATACAAATTTTCGCTTCGACTCTAAAATTTCATTCTTTCTCGGTGAAGAAAATGAAAAAAATTAGAAAGAAGGTTGCAATGGTACTCAATGTCTTTTTTTTTTGCGTAGAATACGATAAAAATATTTTCAAAATTATTGGGGGTAGTTTTCACCCTTATTTTGAGGATTGAGGATTTTGAGGACTGAGGATATTTGAGAAAGTTTAAAATCGAAATTTCGAAAAGTATGACACGATTTTTTTTCATTTTTTTTTAATTCTTTCTTTTTTTCTATACTTTCGATTTATTTTTAATTCATAATGGGCGTCGACCAGGAACTGGCCCAAAAAAAGGCCCGGTTAAAGGTTTGCATAAATAATATATTTTCCAAACTGAAAATATTTTTTGAAAAATCCTTGGACAGGTCAATTCTTATTTTCAACTGCGCATCGCACGCTATAAGTAATGTACAAGTAAGTAGTCGTAACGTCTCCACTTTTTTTTAAATTATGTTATCGATCTTTTTTCGATTACATCCAACACTCTATATTATTTTCTAGTTTTGTGTTCTCTGGTAACAGCTAATTTAAAAATATATAACACTTATGGTCTAAAGTGGTTTGTTTGTGAGTTATCAATCACTGACTTTAAAAAAGTACATAAAATTTATAACGATAAATTTTAATATAACTAATTTAAAATAAATAATTTGAATATCACAAGTTTAGACCACAAATCCAAAAGTAGAGAAAACTGTAGGGTATTCTATTCATAAAAAGATCGATGACGTCGTGTACAAAACTATAGTACTATAGGTATAAAAGACAGCAAACTCGTCCGTCACCTTGGAGCTCATTTCTAACTTGAACCCGCTAGTGAACGGTTGTTTCGTAGATTTTATTCAAATTTTCTCTTAAAATGACTGGGTGTTCGGCTCCAAATTGTACTAATCATTCAAGAAACGGCTATAGATTCTATAGGTAAAGTTAATTCCAACTCCATATAACCTCAAATTGAAATATCAGCTGTTTGAATGAAATTTGTATTAATTTTAAAGAATGTTTGTAAACATTGTTTGATACAAATTTTATATAAATTTTAGATTTCCTGCAGATCCTGAAAGGCGTAAAAAATGGTTGATAAATTGCAGAAGACAGAATTGGAATCCCACACAGAATGATCGCTTGTGTTCGGTAAGTTTTTGTTGTAATTAATAAAATGATTTGCCAAATTAAGTAATTTCTTTTCTTTTCAGGCTCATTTTGAGGACGAACATACTCATTTTAGAACAACATCGTGACGATGGAAAAAAACGGTTGTTACCGTTTGCTGTTCCTACCATTTTTAATGTGTCGAATTCTCCAAAATTATTGAATGTTTCTAGGAATAGTGCTTAACAAAGTGATGTAATATCATAGGTCAACAATATCATAGATCAACAATAATCAAGTTCCTATTTTAATGTCTTCGGAAGTAAAATTCACACCTGCTGAAAAAACATTCATTATATAACTGGCAGTTGTGTCCACTTTCTTCTGAAGCACAAAAATATATGTGAAATTGTAAAATATTATTAAGCGATGAAGGGGTATGCAATGAAGGTGATATCACTCATTGCTATAACATCTTAAATTTCTTAGTTGAACATTATGCTACTGTGAGGGGAATGGGAATCAAGAGTTTTCAAACTAGTTGTAAAAAAGAAAAGTGTTACTTTTCTGGTTCTAAATCTGTTTATAAAAAAAACTACAATAAAATTAAGTTTATATACAGGCTGTCTCATTCGCTTTCCCATACATCATTCTTTCCCGTCCCTTAAATAATTTTCATTTTAAAATTAAAATCTTAAAAATTTATTTTGCTTATCAAGGTAATCATATTGGTTCAAAAATTGGATAGCTGAAGCCGATACGATGAGGTAATTAATCATTATATTATGACTACTATGTTTTTTACCACTATGTAATAGTGATAAAATCAGTAAAAAAGTTTCTCATTTAGTGTCATAGTCATACTGGGTTTCAATTAGATTATATTCTTTTTTTATACAAAAAAAGAAAGCCCATGAAATATAGAGGTATTCAAAATAATCGTATAAGCTACAAGAAACAAAATATTTTAGGTGATTAAATAATTCCTGCAATTGTCAGCACTTTATTTTTCTAGTCTATTTACTATAATAAAGTCGAAGATTCATAATTGAGAAATTTGGGTAATCATATAGATAGATAGATAGATATGTTTATTTAACTACTTTATGTACATATAATACATTTGTAGCAAGTCCAAATATTAACATAGTTTTATATAGGTATATGTATAAATGTGTAAATAAGTAAATATCGAAAACAATTTATACAAAATAAAGTTAGTAACAACTATACTGGTATGAATATAACAGCACTAAGAGAAACACAAACAAAACATTTAACAGTGAGTATTGCTTTTTTTTAATTTGTATCTGCAACTATACTGATTATTTATTTATATATTCTTCATAATAAAGAAAATTTCATGACGTGATCTCTAATTAGATTTAAATTTCAAATGGTTTAGCTGTTTTACTATTCAGGCAATTTATTGTATAGTTTGTAATTTAGTGAATTGTTGATCGTTTTGTAGGGGTATTTGGGATTTTTAACATATTTGCCGACCTCGTGTTATAATCGGGTTGTCGGAACCTCTTTCTAAGTATGCTGTTTTGTGAATAGCTAAAAGTGAAGAATAAATGAAGAGAAAGGAAGTGGCATGATTCTATGTTTTATAAATAAGGGCTTACAATGTTCTCGGAAAGTTGCACCATCTAATATGCGAAGCCTGTTTTTGTAGTCTAAATACTTAAGCCTGGCTACTGTTGCCCCAAAGTATAACGATAACTTTATATGAAAAAATGCGAAATACGCCATTAATAATGTTTTACATGTAACATAGGTTTTAATCGTCTCAAAAGGTACAGATAACTTGATAACTTATTACCGAGCTCGTGTTTGGACCGTTTAGTGAGCCGTCAAGAACAATCCCAAGTAGTTTTACTTGTTCATCATTATCTGATATTCCTCGTGAAAAACTTAGTTGCTGATTTTACTTTATTTATTTAAATTATTGTATTGAACCAATGTTCAGCACGTGTTTCATTTCATCTATGTTTTAATAAATTTTTAAATCATTGTCACTTTTGAATAATAATAAATAGTGTTGACAAACTATAAAAAGTAAAGCCCAGGACGGGCCCTGGGAACTCCGTGGTTATGTTTACAATTTAATAAAAAAATAACACAATTAACTAATATACAATATCTCCTTGAATATTTTCATAAATTTTACTTTTAATTTGATATTAAAAAAGTTTAAAAATGGAAAAACTGTAGGTAAATTTATATATCTTAACTATTAAGATATACCTATTAAGGGTCACATCTTTTTCATAACTAAAGAATTAAGTTTTGTTTTGTAAAATGTATATACACAGTATACCTAATTTAATGTATATGTTTGGTGTTTATTTTATTTTAATATTCTGAAAAATGTAACTTAAAGCTTTACAATTTAAATTCGACGGTTATTTTCATTAACCTTAAAGAGGTAATGTGCTCCAAAATGGCGGACGAGTCAGCTACCTTTTATGTAGTGCTGTATACAAAACAGTGGTGACGTCACTAGTACTACTAATTATAACGTAAGATGCACAATTAAAAATAAAAATTGTTCTGTCCAAGGATTTTTCTAAAATATTTTTAGTTTGGAAAAATTGAATTTATGCAAACGTTTACGCCGTCACGTATATATTTTCTTATGATTTGGTTATTTATTTTCAAGTAATAGTTACCTATAACATGTCTATAACTTAAACCGATGAGGAAATACGAAAATGTGTCAAACGTTAGTTTAATGCCCCGTCAACATTAGATAGAAAAACATTCTCACAGTAATGACTAAAAATAAGAGCTTTCGATTGGTTCGAGGATATAAATGTGAAATTTAGAGGTGTGATATTTATACCGGGTGTCTGGAAAAAATAATTAAATATTTCGGGGATGATTCTTTAGGCAGCCCGTGGACTGTAATGGCAGCTATGGATAGCTTCCTAAGGAAGCTAGAGCGCTCCTTGGAGGTCACACCTAAAAGGTCTTCTTTTTAATTATTTCAGTTATGAGTGAGACAAATTTACCAAAATTTGCAAGAGTAATTTGGTGTCGAATCTACTGGTGATATCAAAAACTGTACCTTAAGTAAGGGAGAGGAGGCATTATGGCCTATTTAAGGCGTTAAATTTTACATTGAGAGTAGATTTTAGAACATTTTTTATGAAGATTTGGAAATTTGAATTTGAAAATGTCTTTTCTGTTATTTTCGTACGACTCACCGCTTTAGAGAAAAATGGGATTTTCTTAAACCGTGCGTTGACTTTAATTCCGAAGTCAAAATTTGCTGTGAAAAATAAAAGAGCAACTATGTGTCCGTGACAGATCTAGAAAGCTGATTTGTAGCTGGTTTTGATTGTGATTGTGACTTTTTTAAAAAAGCGGAAAAGGACGTCAAAGGGCTTTTCCTTAGGAAATATTTTCAGACACATGGCCATAGGAGCTTTTTTCTTATTTTGACCAAAGGAATTACACCCGAAATATTTAAACGTTTCTTCCAGATACTCTGAATATGTACATATAGAATAAAGACGTCATAGTTCGTCCCTAACCTAAAAAGTAGTTTAAAATCAACAATATTTCCACCTAGTTTTTCCACTGACAATTTCTGTAACCCAGTGGTTGATATTGATAGGGTCCGGAAAGTGTGTCACAATGCAGGGTCGGCACTATATAACTCTATGATAATTAAAGTATAAACCGTATTTTTTAGGCGCCTTGTAAATTATATACGCTTGTATTTCTTGCCCGTGCATACGTAAGCCACTGACTATACCTAGTAATGTGCTGGGACTCTACTACCCCGCTATCGTGCGGGTGGTCGGGGTACTTGAATGCAGTTTAGCCACGCTGTGTGCGCCGATTCCGTAGTGTTTTACTTTAGCTTGATGCGAGCGGATGAACGGGATCCGTGGATAGTGGATAATTTTACGTGTCGTGAGTGACTAACTATTAATGTAATGTTCTATAACTTATCATATTATCTGATTTTGTGTGGATTTTTTGCAATAATGGAACAGTCATTACCATTTGTGAATAGACTAAAAAAAGTTGATTTAATGAAAATTAGGATCATTTTACAATAGACGGATCATATGTATGTTTGATCAAATGTATTCCTTGCATTCGTCAATATATGTACATTTCGTAGACGCCGAGACTGTCAAAGACATTTAGATTCGAATAAATTCAATCAACAAAATATTACTGGTGCTGTTACAAAAGACGATTTTTCGCTAGATTGTGCATAACGTTTTGCGCGTGTAGCCTTTCGTGGAACGTGGTCGACAATATTCCCTTTAGACATTTTTTTTGCCAAACATGTATCCGATTTTCCATTGCCTAGTAGCCATACATTGCATAAAACATATTTACAGAAGACGTCAATGTGTTGGGAAATATCAAAGAAGGCTTACGCAATAAATTTCTGTGGCTGACAGTGGACGAAATAACAGATTTTTTGCGGTAATAAGGTCGTTTATGTTCTGATACGAATTTTAGGTGTTTCAGATATTTTGTCCCCCGATATTGATAGCTAGTAAATGGGTTTTGCAAACAATAGGTACAATTATAGAAATAGTAGTAACACGTGCATTGTCCTCTGTGATGTAAAAAATAATAATGTACTGATATTACTGACAACAAACAACTGTTAGTGATACAAACAACTGGCACTTTCAGGATCCTGGTTATTTCCATTACGTTAGTAATTACAAGTAATTAATTTATTTAGTCTCTTACTTATCTCTGTAGGGCGAAAGAAGAATAATTTGTGCACTATTTTTACAATTGGATAAGACCAATTCTTAAATTTTATCTCTGAAAACAAAAAAGGTTTGTGGGTGAGCTACTTTCGACAATCACTCGGTATATTTAAAAAAATATATATCAACTTTTGAAATATTTTTTTTTGTTCGAATTCTGAAAATGCTACGTAGAAACTGCGATATTATTTTCTTGCAGAATAATTAAAATGAATTTGCATAATCAATAATATTTGTGTAATGTGATATTCTGATGTCGATTCCATTAGGAAGTACTAGATATACAGCAGCTACAGGTATCTATCTAAATAAATAGGACATATGCACATAAATTATGATTAGAATATTTCGACGAACGACGCAAAATACGGGAGTGACAGCCATGGAAACTGGTTAAAAAAATACAAGCAAAGCTACATTCGTTATTTGCCAACTCTCTGTCGTCGGCAAGGTCAGCAGTCTTTCAGAAATAGGTATTGAACATTGATTTAGATGCATCAGCAATGCGCTTCGATCGGATGTTGCAATCTAATTGCACACGCGCATTTTTTTAAAACTCTTCTTCGATTTCTGCTTACTGACCAAATAGAGTGCATTCACCAGAGGCTACATCCTTGCTGCCCGCTGGCGGCTGCCTTCAATACAGGCCGGATCGTTGAAGTAAAACGGGCACGTGCCGCAAAATTATAGCCGATATTAAACAGGAGAGCGCGACATAATAAGTGCCTAATTAGCAGCGTAGATTGCTAATTGGGTTAAGTAGATCTAAAACCAAAATTAGTTAGTTCTGTTAGAATTAAAAAAAATGTTATTATATCGTGCACACCAAAGGTTTTGTCTCTTATTTTACACTACGTACGTTTTAAAATGAAAACTGTCAAATGAAAATATAATTATTTTAAAAATAGTTGTTTAATTATTTTAAATAATTTATCCTAATTATTGTTTACCATGTTTAAGACATTTTCCTTAGACCTAAGTACTATTTCTCGTGATATATTCCTTACACAGGGTTTCCCAGAATGTTTTATACCAACTACAACTATTATAGTAATAAAGATATCGCAATACAAAAAAATGGCGATATTATCTCTAGATAATATTTACTACACCATCATACAGTGTACTCAAAAAATCTAGAAAAAATTGTTATCAGTGATTTTAGAGGAAAATCCTCGGACAAGAAATTTATATAAAATAATTTAGAGACCTCATGGTGGGTCATAAGAAGTTGTAAGTAATGTACAGGCTTAGTTTTTATAATTTGATAAATTATTGGGATTTCATTATTAGTTAGTTATATTGAAATTAGAAAATAGTTCTTCAGACAAAAGTTATGTCTTATGAGTTTTACATTAATTTTTATAACGCGATATGAGAAAACCCAATTGAACATCAGAAACCATAAAACTGAACCAAAGTTGTGCTTTTTTAAATGGAACACCTTATGTATTATTGCAAATTCTGATTCCTCGAATTTTCCCCTTTTCAAAAATATATAACATGCCTATGTTTGCTTTGGCAGATCCTGACATATTTCATTTAAAAATCAATAAAAAACTTCGAACATTCCTCGAATTTTTCTCTTTTCAGAAGTACATATATAACATGTCTATGTTTGCTACAGAAGGTCGAAACATATGTATTTTATTTAAAAAGTAATTAGCAATAACGGACCGCAGCTACTATTAATATCTGGACCAGAAAAAAAAGGAAGAACGAAGAAGAAAAAAGAAGAAGACCTGCCATTTAAATGTATTGAGCTGGATAATTAATAAATATATTTCTCACCAATTGTTTAAAACAAAGAATAATGTTTAGCGAATAGGAGAAGTTTAGCGAACTATTTTCTAATGTCAATAATAAACTCTCAATAACTTGTCATATTATAAAAACTAATCCTGTACAGTGCAAGAGCAAATTCCTCATTTCAAAATAATATGATTTAGCTAAATGTACCTCAGTCCAACTGTTTTTTGATAACTAAGATAGAGGGTGTCAAAGTTTTAATTTAGTTGTTAATTCGTTTTTTTTTTTTGACATTTGAGTTCATTCATACTTTTGATATAACGAATAGAGGGCACCACCGAGGGATCATCAAGGTTTCTTTACAATGACATAACTTTCTTGCGGCTTAGTATATCAATTTAACTACAATATTTATCTATCGATTCTTCTAATTTTTATGCAACAAATGTAGATCAAGTCGGTAAAAGTATTCGTTTTCGAGATAGTTGCATTTGAAAGAATATTGCCCATTCTGCACACACCAAAATATTCCTTACAAAATGGGCAAAATTTTTCAAATGAGATTATCTTAAAAACGGTTACTCTTAGCCACTTTGTAGGTACACCTTTTTTTTGTTCAAAACAAGAGGATTCTCGATTTCTTTCGAACAGTTAAAATCGACAGATTAAGCCCCCAAAAACATATGCCATTTTAAAGCAGCATGGTGAGCCTTAGGTAGCCCATTGTATTCGTGATATCAAAACTATCCACTATCAATTTAAATTTATCACATAAAAAAACTCAAATTTCTAATTTCGAAATTATAGAGGCAAATTGAATACTAAATTAAAACTTTGACACCCTGTATCTTGGTTATCATCAACAATCGGACTAAGGTAAGTTTAGCAAAAATCAAATTATTTTGACATGAGGAATCAACTGTTCCACTACCCACCATGTATTTGAAATAATTTTTTTGTACAGTACCCACCCTGTTTGCTCTGATAAACAAAGACAAAAATGTTACGGTTCAGTGAACCGTGGCAACAAACTTAGTATAAATAGTGCCAGTATATAGGTTAGAATTTAGTTTTAATCACCTCCTGAAGATGCCAACTTAGTTGGCGAAACGCGCGTCGAGAAAAGTATAGTAGTTCGGTGTTTGGTAGAAAACGTCCAGTTTTTTTTTCTTTAATATCCTATTTAATTATTAGAAAGTTAAGAGCGCTGTAGAACTACACAAACCTTTGTTTTGGAATGTTTGTATTATCCAGATATTTAGTGGCCCCTGGTGGAATTTGAAGTTATCGTATTTTCTTAAAGGACCATGGTACCCACATCATATTTAAGGTGTGATTACTATGCCTAATTAGAAAGCTGTAGTAGCAAAATTTTTTTAGATGAAACTTTAGCTGGAGGCAATAGCTGTACAATCTTTAATTATACAATCTTTAAGCAAAATGAAAATTTTGTAAAAAGTAGGTAGGTACAAGAATAAAAAGTTTTTGTATTCACTTGATAATTGTGAAAAAAAAATCACAAACGAAATCGAAAGAATTATTTTTGAACGTTTTATTGAAGTTATTTTGCTATAATAGCTTTTAGTAGTCACTCCCTAAAAATGAAGTGGGTCCCACACTTCCTTTCCACACGAGGATTTCAAATTCCGCCAGCGGCCACTGTTGACATTACTAATCTGGTGCATCCCCAGAGTTATATTTCATACCACCAGGTAGGCTGACGAATCTGATTATAAATCATAGTGCTTCTTTGTGCAAAAACAGGTATAAAGATAATCGTTTCTAAATAATCCGACAATTTCTAAATTCAGCGGTGCATCCACTACTTCCACCAACTTATATTTTATTTCTAAGAGGAATAGTACACAGACTGCGTCTGTTGATGTTAATCTAGATAGTAAAATAGTGAAATTAGAAACCGAAATTTTTTTTAAAATGGGCGTGGCCGACATTACGCCACATTACATCACAGAAGCCACTATCAAATTAGACTATATAACCCCACCACTATTTTACTATCTGTTAATATCAGTGGACGCAGTCTCTAGATCTTGATGAAACTGGTAGTTTCACCGCTTAAAATAGATATTCTTAGAGTCTGTTGCGACAGGCTACAGAATTATCCGTCTTCTCATAGACGGTCCTCATATACACGCGTCCAGAAGTATTTTCAATACTAAAACGCCCGAAGGTAGTGGCGATCCGTAGACGGCAGATGTCCGAAAGTAATCAACTGATTGGGCACGTGCCGCCGATATCTGCTGTACCATCTACGCCGCGCGCGCTGTACCCACCAGCCTCTGTTCCTAAACCGAGAAATGGTACGCGGTGCGTGCGTGGCGGAGAGAACCGTGACAGCTGGAGACCGCAGCCGGCAACTGTCGATCTGTCCACGTAATCACCTCTAATACATCCCGCCGCATTGGTGTATCAGACGGGAGTGAAAAATACACACATACGTACATAGATGTGTATTCACAACTTACAAAAATTAAAAATACCTCACCAAAAAACTGTTCCATACCTAAAAAATGTTAAAAATAGGATGGTAAATTACCGCACATTAACTTTGCTCTTTCGAGCCGGATGAACAAGAGTCTCATAATGTTCACTGTAATACATATACAGTATGTCCCCGGATCGAGTTTAAAAGAGGAAAAAATTTTGTGTTTTTGATTTCTCAGAGAAAGTCAGTTTTGATGATTTGCCCTGCTTGATTTTAAACCCCAAAACATTTTTTTCTTCATAATTTGGACTTTCACAAAATTTTATAATTCTAGAATTAAAAAAATTCTAGTAGGCGGATTTCATTGCAAGATATCACTGACAACTGCTGACAACTAATAAGTCAGTATAACTTCAAATCGAATCTTCGTCATTTTGCTACTATTTATATGCTATAATGTTGACTCTAGAACAAAGAATTTATTTGATTCAATGCTACGGAACTGGGGAAGAGTGCTATCATGTTGATTAATAAATTTAACGAAAAATACCCGGAAGTTAGCATTTCTATGTCGGAGCGAAGAAGTTGGTGAAAAAGTTCTTAGAAACAGGCTCTGTTTTAGACATTAAAAAATCAAAAAAATGGTTGAATGACGATGACGCTGCTTCAATTCTTGCCCTCCATTCCGTGAGAGAAGCTCCAAGATTATCACTTAGAAGAAGGGCAATTGAAACTGAAATAAGTAAATTGCATTTACAGAGAATTTTCAAGCAGAACCGGATTTTACCATTTAAACCAAAATTCAGGCACACCTTAGAGGAGGGTGATGAAGCCAAACGTTTGGATTTTTGTTTGGAGATGGGCAACGGAGCTTTAAATGACGTAGGATTTCATAAGCGAATTTTGTTCTCCGATGAATCTACTTTTTTCAACAAAATGCGTCGTTTCCTCTCAGCGTTGCCGATATTGGAGTGAAACAAATCCCCACTTTACTATTTCTTGTCGAAGTTGTGTGGTGTGTGGTTTGTGGTTTCATATACAAATGGCATTATTGATCCATATTTTTTTCAAAGAAAATTTAAATCGTAATATATATTTGAGATGCTACAACAATTTTTAACGGATAAGCTTTAACGGATAAGGTCCCATTTTATTGCCGCCGAGAAGCCCGGATCTGACAATATTGGACTTCTATCTATGGGGACGTTTAAAGCAAATTGTTTATCGTGAACCACTAGAAAATGATGCAAAACAAGAACAAGGATTCAAAATGCAGTCAATTCCTTGTCAATTAAGGAAATTAGAAATAGTTTTAACAAATTTAGAGCTCGAATTAAAATTTGTGCAGAAAAAGGAGGAGCATTATTTGAATAAAAAAATCTGGTTTAGTTTTGATTTATAATAAGTTGTTTAATTCGATGATTAAAACATGAGACTAAGTAATTCGAATCATTTTTTTAGCTAACTAATTAATTGAGTTTCTATAGCATATAGTATCCTAGACAACGAAATTGTTGGGTTAAATCCGCCAACTAGAATTATAAAATTTTGTGAAAATCCAAATTATGAAGAAAAATGGTATTATCTCGAGAACCGTTTGAGTTATATAATAAGTAATTTGCGTTTTGGGGGTTTGAAATCAAGCAGGGCAAATCATCAAGAGTGACTTTTTCTGAGAAATCAAAAACACAAAATTGTTTCCTCTTTTAAACCCGATCCGGGGACATACGTACGGACCATAATAAACAGTTTAGTTATACCGTCATTTAAGTTATTCCTTATGCTATTTGGGTGGTCCTTACAGCCAAAAAAAAAACATACCGCATGCTACTGGTACTAGGTCTGGGTACTAGAAATATTACAGAATCAAGCATATAGATTCTGTATTCTGAAGCTAATGGAGTGTGACTCAAGGTCACGGTACTTATGCCTCATTGGCACTTTGTGCATCCTCTCTGATGTCGTCGTCTGAACTGTGACTGCAATCACCCAATTATATTGAAAAAAGTGATCACTTAAGTGGATGTCACCCAAGAGGAGCTCCCTCACTATGACCATGGAAGGCCATCGCTCTCCCAATATATTGACCAAACAACTGAATAATCACAAAGTCTCCTATTGCTCTATTCTCGTCTGTCTTCTATTCCTGTTAACTCTCTCTGCAAAGGGGTGTTTCATTTTATTCATCACATATTTTATAAATGTTTCTGTAGCTGACGGTAACCTGACAAGATTCCTGTTACAAGACATAAGTTCTTTATCATTGCTAAATACATTTTTGTGACGTCCGTCGAGGGGTATTGTATAAATTCCCTAGCAAACCGATAGCTGTTTGTTTCATCCCACTCTTTCCTAAATTTTTTTCGTGAATATTTACTTCAATCATTAGTATCACTGCTGTATACGGCAGAGTTCTATTGGGACCTGGTTTAAAAATACTTAGACTTGCCGCCCTTCGTGTCCATTTGTCAGCTTCTTTATTGCCTCTGCACTATGTATGGTCTTTTACTTTTTAATTCTAATATACTCGTAATTACATATTATTTTATATTATACAAATTATATTTTTCCCTATCTATGTATTCTTTTTGAATAGCTAATCACAGTAAAGTAACACTCACATGCTTCACATTGAATACTGATATAAAACTTTTTTCCCATATGAAAAAGTCGTTTTATATTTTGGAACGCCACTGGCATAATGATCCATTAGGTAGATGTTTCCTCCGAGGTCCTTCTCTGATAAACACCGCACATATATTTTTTGTAGGTGTGCTCGGTAATTTCGGTAATTTATAGCTCTTTATTTTACTGCCCTGACAGAAATTGCCAGACGCCTGCCGTTGAAAGCGAAACGTTCTGTTGCATTCAAATGCAAATGTCGAATTTTTCAGCGACTTTTATTTTACTTATTTGCAGGTAAATTATTTAAATTACTTTACCTCAGTGTTAGATGGAGGGGTTTAAAATCTAGTTATATGGTGAAAGGATTTTTCATATCATAAAAAACAATTGACTTTCTATTTTTATGAACGTAAAGACATAATGCGCTGGAGAAGTTCTACCACATTCCTTGTTGACAGTAGGGATGACATTCAAACACTTAACTTTCCAAGGCCCGCGAAATGTTTTAAGACACGCCGTCAGCATGCAGTTTTTATACAGGGTTTGTCCGGAAAGTAATGTCAGTGAATTTTTTCTCCCGAGACTGTACGCGCCAGCCCGCGCTGTACGTGCTGGGATTGTGGTGGGGGATCTGGCAACAAGACCCAACACGCGTCAGTTGGCTACCGGTCGTTGTAGCGGTCGCATCACTCGTTCTTTGAGAGTCGTTACAGTGACCCGGTGCAAGAAAAAAATGCAACGTTCGCTTGAGCAACGGATGGCGATCAAGTTTTGTGTGAAATTGGAGAAGAGTGCTGCGGAAACCATTCCAATGTTGAAGAAGGCTTTCGGCGTCGATTGTCTTTCGGACAGGCAAATTTTCCGGTGGCACAAGGCCTTCGCAGAAGGTCGGGAAGATGTCAACGACGAGAACCGCGCTGGACGACCATCAACCTCCAGTTCCGACGACAATGTGAAACGTGTGCGTGACTTGTTGAACACTGACCGTCGTCTAAGTGTCCGTTTAATTTCCGAAGCATTAGACATTGTGAAAACAATTGGTCACGAAATTGTGTCGGAGTCTTTAGGAATGAGGAAGGTGTGTGCGAAACTCGTGCCAAAAGTGCTAACAGACGATCAAAAAGCGAGGCGCGTCGAAACCTGCCAAGAACTTTTGGACACCTGCGAAGACAACCCCGCTTTCCTTGATGACGTCATTACCGGGGACGAAAGTTGGGTCTTTGAATACGATCCGGAGACGAAGAGGCAAAGTGCGGAATGGCACACGTCGAACTCTCATCGCCCCAAGAAGGCCAGGATGTCCAGGTCAAAGATCAAGACAATGCTGATTGTCGGGGATTGGTCCAGCATGAGTTCGTTCCGCAGGGGACAACCGTAACCGGAAAGTTTTACGACGAGGTGCTGAAGCGGCTGAAACGCAGGGTGAATCGCGTCCGCCCAGACATCTCAAAATCCTGGAAGCTTCACCACGACAATGCGACTTCGCACACCTGCTTCCTCGTGGCCGATTACCTCGTCAAGGCAGGCATCACCGTTGTTCCCCAGCCTCCTACAGCCCCGATGTGCCCCCCCCCCAGACTTTTTTCTGTTTCCGCGTCTCAAAACCCCAATGAAAGGACAGCATTTTGGGTCGCTGAAAAACATTCAGAAGACTTGCACCGACGCTTTAAAGGCGATTCCGGAAAACGACTACCGTGCGGCTTTTGATGCGTGGAAGACCCGCTGGAACCGACGTGTCGACGCAGGAGGAATGTATTTTGAATGTTTCTAAAGATTTGTACACATAGAATCAATAAAAACCATTTTTCAAAGCTCACTGACATTACTTTCCGGACAAACCCTGTACGTTTTTTTGTGTAAGAACTTATATTTTGTGGTTATAGGGTTCAATTAAAATAACTTTCGGTTTGGTACAGTGTATCGAATTAACGAAAAAAATATATTTTACGCGAAATTTTTCGTTGGCAGGAAAAAAATTATAATTATTTCTTAACAAGGTAAGAAATTATTACATTTAACTAAAACAGTTTAAACTGGTGCGTGTTTGTTCCACTTAGTTTGATTACCTTTTTCCCATTAAAAATATTTATTTTTTCCACTGCAGCACTAACTTCTAATGATACTCTCCAGTGACGATAATGACTCCGTTCTGTGTATGTTTGTAAATCTTCTACTTCCACGGCATCTTCTTAGTCGTATCCGATTTCATCGCCGCCAAGTTTCAGTTCATTGTCATTGTCTTCTGCTAAATATACCTCCATTTTCTTATGGAGCCTTTGCATTTCCTTCTCGTATGAATATAAATCTCCAAATTTATTTTGGTAAATTAAAAATCAGGAATCAGTTAAGTAAAGGTATATATTAGGACTAAATAGACAAAGTCAATGACACTATCAGATAAGTAAGTAATAGTAAATGCAATTCCATACGTTTATAGGATCTAAAAACTATTTTGTTGTAGATGTTCTTATATTTTCGGGTTTGCTTTATTTCGATACTTGGATACTTTTTCATGTTTTGCTATTTTGTAACTGATATACTGGACCATTTTAACCTTAATAGGAAATAACTCGGCACGGAAGCATAAATATAATAAACGGTGTGAACGAATTGTTGGCAGTACACAATAAACTACGATGACCTTGAGGGTTATTAGTCAAAACAACTACGAATGTTGGCACATCCCTTACGACGGTCTGGATCTTAAAATGGATCTGTTATAAGGCAGGCATATTAGGACATAAAAAGGGCAAGTTTCGGAAAGTTAAAGTACAGTCGTGAATCAGTCCATCTTTTTCTTTATGTTGTTGGGGTCGCTGAATAAGGTCACTTCCTGAACTAACGTTAAACATTGCAATCGACATCAAATAGGGTTTCCCCGTGATAAATCACTTTGACTTCAAATCGCAAAAAACTTCGAAATTTCGCTTCACTCTTTACCCCGCCCCCCCTTTTTTTTTTTTTTTCCCTGGGGGGCGGGGGCGGTTTTCTAGTTTTCGCTATTTCTCAAAAGTTATGCGTTTTAGCGAGATGATCATTTTTATTTTTTTTTTTTTAAAAAAAAAAATAATAAAAAAAAAAGAAAAAAAAAAAATTTTTTAAAAAAAAAAAAAAAATTTTTTAAAAAAAAAAAAAAACAAAGAAAAAAAAAAAAAAAAAAAAATTCTACTAAAAAAAAAAAAAAAAAAAAAAAAAAATAAAAAAAAAAAAAAAAAAAAAAAAAAAAAAAAAAAAAAAAAAAAAAAAAAAAACAAAAAAAAAAAAAAAAAAAAAAAAAGTATAAATAAAAAAAGAAAAAAAAGAAAAAAAAAAAAAAAAAAAAAAAAAAAAAAAAAAAAAAAAAAAAAAAAAAAAAAAAAAAAAGAGGAGAAAAAAAAAAAAAAAAAGTTTAAAAAAATAAAAATAAAAAATGGGGGGGGGGGGGGGGGGGGGGGGGAGAAGGGAAAAAAAGGGAGGGGGGGAGAAAAAAAAAAAAAAAAAAAGGGGAAAAAAAAAAAAAAAAGGAGGTTAAAAAAAAAAATTAAAAAAAAAAGAAAAAAAGGGGGGGGGGGGGGGGGGGGAAAAAAAAAGGGGGGGGAGGAATTTTTTTTTTTAAAAAGTTTGGTTGGGGTGCAAAAAAAAAAATTGGTGGAAAGGGGTGGGACTGAAAAAAAAAAAACTTTTTTTATTTTGTAGACCTGTGTAATCAATGTAGACAAAATTTCATACAAACTGCACTGGTCACTTTTCAAATTCGGTACGGTTCAGATTAATGACACCCCCAAGGAGCGTTATTAAGAATGTATGTAATAATAGTGTTTAAGAAGAACTATTGAAATAATTCAATTAGGTGTTACAATTTGAATAACTACTGTCACACAAACATACTTGCAAATGGCAAATTTTGGGAAATCGAAAAAAAGTTCTATGGCAACATATATGTTTTTAGTAACATATACTGCAGAGAACACAGAATACAAAATAAACGTACTACAGAAAATAAGTTTTATGCCTAGACATTCTTTTTTGTTAAAATAACTCTGCGTGTGATGTTTTGTATTCCCAGAATTAATATTTTCATAAAATGGTTTGCGTTCGTCATCAACGCACTGAAGTAAGATCTTTAAAAAAAAAATGTAACTTTTTTTTTTGCCAATATTGGAATCGCTCTGTTGTACGCAGGAAACATAGGAAAATGAAGAGAGTTTTGATTCTTAGTAAGTGTTGTAGTAGTTACGTAACCATTATTAAACTCAGATGTTTGTATATCCCTTAGTTTACTTAAATCATTAATAAGATGGTGTAGCTATTGAAATCAAAAAGGTATTTGTTTTTGTTCCGTGGGTAGGTCTGAGTTTCTTGTCATAGTTGTAACTTGGAAGGCACTATTATTTCAGTAAATTGATGCATACTGTTACGAACGCTGGGCCGGTCCGCCCCTGCCTGTTTTCGCGGCTGAAAAGACTCGATAACTGCCGACGTAGGACGCCCAGAAACGCCGCGAGTCTTCGCGGCGGTTCCATTTGCTGCCTTCGTATAGGACCCTTCTTTAGGTGTATATAACGTGGTATCCACGCGCGACGATAGTTCTATTTGATTCGGCGCGGCTTTCTGTACAACGCTCTAATATAAATTGTATAAAAATTAAATTATTAGTTAAATAGTGTTTAGTCCGTATTTAGTAATTAAATAAATAGTGTTAGTTTAAATGTTTATTTTTTCACACCTCACGAACCCGAAATAAATAAAACGTTACAATACTATAGTATGCATCAATATGTTTTTAATTTTCTTTTATAATAGAGGAACACTATGTTAAAATTTTACGTGTTTCCTGGTAAAACACCTAAACGGTTACTGACTTAATGACGTTTAAACATAACACTGTTGAAAACCGACACGTAATTACTTCCACATCCACGTAATAGAGTGGAAGTACAGTATTCATGATATTTTTATAACTTTTATTGGCTAAATAAGCCTAAAATGTTCTGAAACGTCGATATTTTAAGTTTAAAGGCAAACAATTCTGTCTGTCTGTCTGTCTGTCCGTCCGTCCGTTTATAACCTATACATAACCTATACATAACCTATACACTTTTTATAACAGATTATAAAAGTCACAGTACACGCCATAAAAGTTATATAGGTCATAATGGTCATGTTGGTTATAAAGGTCATATTGGTATTTAAGGTCATATTAGTCATAGAGGCCATATAGGATGAGATATGGAAACAATTGATGTGGTAGTAGTGATTCCTTAGGCAGCGGTTTTTTTACTATAAGGGTAAAGTCAATTGGAATGTTTAACGCTACCTGATAGAATACAGTTGAAAATAGCATTTCGGGTAGTATAAACTCATTTTGGCCAAAAATTGACTTAATGTGTTTAATCAAAAACTGATAATAATTTTCTTTCAAACGTGTTTATGCTAATAACAGTTCATTACACCGAACCACAAAAGTTTTTTCCAATGCGAGAAAGTACAGACCCGGTCTATTTTTTTGTTTTTGGGGTCGCTGAACATGAATCAGACCTTAGTTTTCCTCGTTTACAGCTAGTTTTTTTTCTAACCTCAAACACACATTGCACACGGTAGCTTGATTACATATTCACCAAAGCCAGAGGAGACCATTCCCCTTCTACGTTTTTTCAACTCGCTGAATCACATTCTGAACATTTACGACTATCTTTTGCCCTAGAAACAACAATCCCTATGAAAAACACTAAATCAGACACCATGCCACATACTTGACGATCTGATAACTATAATGTTACGTGGATGATCTATCAATAACTTTAAGCCTCAGAAACCTTCAACTCTACGACATACATACTTAAAATCCCATAACCTCAAAAATCTTAACTTCAAAAAACACTATATCTGTGTTCTGCAACTACTAGAGCTCAGCAAATGATGAAGAAGCACGAATAAGATCCAATCATGACTCTCAACTTCATTGTCGTGGAATTCCAAAGCTCCGTAATCCCATAAACTCATAACTTCCAAATCCTTAACCTCAAAAACCTTTTAAGTAGGTCCTGCAAAATCTGGGACACAACAACGTGATTAAAAGGCATGAATATGATCCAATCATGACTCTCAAACCCATAGACCCGAAATCCCATCGCTCTGAAATTCCATATCTCAAACCCATTAATCTCAAAAACCCTATATCTAAGACCTGTGAAATTTAGCATGCAGCAACCTAATGAAGAGGCATGAATATCATAAGATAGCAGCCCTGAACTATGTTGTTGTGAAAGTTTATTACCTTCAGGTTATGTGGTTATGTTATGAGAATGTGAGAGACCCGTCTGGTGGTTTGGCGTGTACCCGCCAGATGGTTGTACTCTTGGCCCTTACCCGCTATAAAAGTGGAAGACTTCCGGGCATACGTACGGCTTACCGCTCCTTCTGTCCAGTGTCTGAAACAAAGTCGGCTACATTAGCTTTATTGATGAATCTAGTAGCTAACCCGGGACAAAATACTGTGTTGGTAAAGCATTGTTCCCAATATTTTGAGCATCTGCCCTGTGACTAGTGGCAGAACTTTTCTGCCTCCTGTCTCCACAACAGTCTGCACGCATTAGGTTACATGGCTATGGAAGTCTGCCCATCGTGGATCACGGGGTTATGGAAGTCAGCTAGCCCTGGGTTACGTGGGATTGAAGGTCATGATTTAATCATACTCACATTTCATCATCATTTGCTGCATTCTAGCAGTTGCAGAACATAGAAATATCGTTTTTTGAGGCTAAGGCTTTTGAGGTTATGGGGTTTTTAGTATGTGTGTCGTAGAGTTGAAGGTTGCTGAGGCTTAGAGTTGTTGTTATATTATCCCCGTAACATTATACAGTCAGAAGCTCGTCAAGTATATAACATGGTTTTTGATTTAGTGTTTTTCATAGCGATTTTTTTATTAGGGGAAAAACTGATGTATCAACTGATGTAACTGACCTTAGACTGACAGAATTTAATTCAGTGCGTTGAAAAACGTAAAAGAGGAATGGTCTTTTCTGGATTTGTGCGCCTGTGTAATCAAGCTACTGTGGAACATGTGTTTTTTTGAGGTTAGAAAAAAAAACTAGCGGTAAAAAGGAAAACTTAGGTCTGATTCGTGTTCAACAACCCTAAAAACATAAAGTCAACCGGATCTGTACTTCCACGCATTGGAAATTCATTTTATTGTCCTCTGTTATTATTCAGTACACTGACATTTCTATGCAGTATAAAGTCGTTTATGTCCGACCATGTTATAAAGAACTGTTTATGACATAGTTTTGCGGCTATAAAGTACCTCTTTTTTGTACTAGTACAAAAAAGGTTACTTTATTTTACTATTATGTCAAATTTCGACGTTTTCAAATTAATATAGACAACTGTCAATGTCAACATAATAGATTTTTCGTATAAATCCCTGGATTTTGATGGCAATAGAGAATCTTTCACGGCAGCAGCGATAGATTTAATTTCATCACACGGTTCTTCACTGATCGATTCCATTTGGTTCATTTACAATTTTCAAACAAACAATAAACAACATTAGTAACCAAGCAATACTTAAAAATGCACACTCTACTAGTTTCTCATAGAACAATAATAATGAGCCGATGTCAGATTTTGACGTCTTCAAATAAATATGTATGTACAACAGTCATAAAAATGTCAAAAATGTGATTGAATTAATTCTTTTCGTTAATAAGTCAATTTTAGCAGTCGAACATAAAGCTTTGTATGCAACTCGTCCATAATAAGGCTTTATTAAACTCGCCCTCTTTACGGCCTTACTCGCTACGCTCGCTCGGCCATAAACCGGACTCGTTCAATAAAGCCTTGCATTATAGACTTGTTACATAAATAGCTATTTACAATTCGACTTTTCGTAGTACTACTAATCCAATACTTTATTAACCCTCTGCGGCATACATTTTTTATTTAATCGGTTTCTCATAAAAATTGGTATATAGGGGATTTCGGGATCGCTGATTACGAATCTGACCTCAGAATTTAGAAAATCAAAATGGCGGATCCAAGATGGCAAACAAAAATTTCAAATATCACTGGATTTCATTAAAAAATATTATGTGATGGTTTTCGGGATCGCTGATTACGAATATGAGTTCAGATTTTAAAAATTCATAATGGCGGATTCAAGATGGCGGTCAAAAATTTCAAATATTACCGGATTTCATTTAAAATTGATACACAGAGAATTTAGAGCTCGCTGACTACCAACCTGAACTTAGATTTTAAAAATTCCGAATGGCGGATCCAATATGATGACATTTCACCAAAAATTGCATATAGGAAGTTTTTCAAAAACGGTAGCCAAAAATTGAAATTTACTACTGGATTAATTCCAAAGTTTACATATGGAGCTGTCGGCGTTAGTAATCTCGGATCGGTTATGATGCCCATTTATATGTAATTATCGATTTTATTCCTACAAAAGGATTGCGGTCAACTTAAAAGTATGAGAAAGATCCGGTGATTTGAAATTTTTTTTCCGCCATTTTGAATTTCTAAATTCTAACATCATATTCGTAATCAGCCACTCCAAAAACCATTGTATAATAGTTTTTTTTACGAAATCCAGTGATATTTGGAATTTTTGTCCGCTATTTGGATCCGCATTTTGAATTTTCAAAATATGAAATCAGATATTCGTAATCAGCCACTCCAAAAACCATTGTATAATAGTTTTTTTTATGAAATCCAGTGATATTTGGAATTTTTGTCCGCTATCTTGGATCCGCCATTTTGAATTTTCAAAATATGAAATCAGATTCGTAATAGGCGACCCCAAAAACCGTTGTATAAATTTTTTTTATGAAATCCAGTGTTATTTGAAATTTTTGTTTGCCATCTTGGATCCGCCATTTTGAATTTCTAAATTCTGACGGCAGATTCGTAATCAGCGACCCCGAAAACCTTTTTTCCGCACGATGATGCTAAAAAATGTCTAGAATAATGAATTTTTGTTAAAAAAAAGGGGTTGTTTTTTTTTAAATTTTTTGTGCATGAATTTTAATTCTGTAACATCCCACGATCATCAAAATACAACAAACAATCGGTTAAATCGAATTTAAACTACTTCAAAATCGCAAAAAACTGTTTTAAAAAAGGTGGCACCGTGCCGCAAAGGGTTAAGCAAAATACGGAATGTAGCATCCTCAGATATGCCGGAAGCGACCGCAGCATCTGGCAACGGCGCTCTGGGAACGAGCACCGCGTCACGGCCGCGATCGGGCAGGATCAAGACGGGCGGCGGATGTAGCCGGAGAATCGACATACTCCAGTAACCCGAATAATTAGCAGAGAAGTACTTAATCTCGACCCTGCTTACCGATAATTAGCCGCCTATCGAGCCAGGTACATCTCGAGGCGTCTGCGTCAATCTCATCTCCTCGGCGCGGGGCAACGGATTAGATGAGCTCTGCGTCTCGCAGACCAGACGGAGTCGCCTCTTTTCTGCTCCTCGGCGACGTTTCCCACGAGATACAGGGTGAGTCATGAGCAACTTTACACACTTCTGTCACATAAAGAGCCCACTCTGGGGAACAACGAATGACCATTAAAAAGTGCCTGCTCCCCTTTATTAATAATATACAGGGTGGTTTATGCATTTTTGTCAAATATTCTTATAACTGTAGTTTTTAGATGTCTCAATAAAATTAGCTCATTTTTTGATAAAATAGTACCTTACAGTCCAACATTCAACACGCATATCGAGTTCAGAAATTCCAGGACCGGCATTGAATAAATTAATGGGGGAGGATACATTGGCAATTTTATTTGTGCATGTGTACTTTTCCTTAGTTTAAAAAGTTAATTTTGTCGGAAAAATAAAGTGAGGGTCAGATAATACATTTTAATGACATTCTTTTAGGGGGGGGGGGGGGGTTAGGGTTTTTAAACTTTTGTTTTTTGCATTTGTTATTGGAGACTGATTTTCTATGGAGAACCTTTCAAGAATATTGTGTGAAAATTTGAGATGAATCGGAGCAAAACTAACGAAGATACAGCGGATTAAGCAACCGCGCCTCATACATGACTATTGCGCGCTATTGTTACCTGACAGCTGCTTCGCAAGGCAGGATTCGTTGTAGACAGGAGCAAAAGAATGCTTTAGACATCATCGATGATAGCAACATCCTTTATGGACCTGGCATCGATGATTCAGTGTGAGGTAAGCCGATAAAACTCGCTTATGAACGAACGTTTTATTCCAAATTTTTTGGTGTTCAAAACTTAAAAGCGTTTTTCCCACAACTCGCGTTTTTAAAGTCGGTGTACCTCATAACTTCAAAACTACTGCACCGATCCTTTTGAAATTTTGAACACTATTTCTGCACATAATTTACGAGGTAACGCTGGAGAGTTTTTTAATATTTTGTTGATATTTGTTAATTTTTTTATTTTGCATTAACAAATTAACCGATTTTTTTTCCGCAAAAATCGCGTTTTTCACTTCAAAGTGTTCCCAAAAAGTGAAAAATAGAAATTTCGAAAAACCCTCCCAGCGTTACCTGGGGAAAACGATTATCTAACGAAAGAACTTGATTTTTTTAATTTCAGATGATCCAGCACCGAGTTATGATGAACACCGCAATTGTACTTTTTTCCGAGACACTTCCGAATAATTGCTGTCATTGCCGTATTTTTTTAATATTTTTTCATGAAAACTTTACACGATATTCTTCGAATGTTATACTTTAATGTGCCATTGGTTTTAATAAATAGATTTTACCTGTGTCGTCAAAAAAAATCACAAAATAGTGCCTTCTTTTTGCCCGAATTAACCCCCCCCCCCCCCCCCCCCTTAATGAAACAATTTATTGTCTAAATGCGCATTAACTTAAGTACTACATAAGTATATTTTGCTAAATTTTTGTAGTTTTTATCAATCTGTCCACCATCTGGGGTTGTCTAAAATTTTAATACCTGATACTTACAGAAAAAATCACCCTATAAACCTTCCTTAAAACAAGTGAAAATAAAAATTCCAAGGAAATTACATTTATTTACAAAATCTGTAACTATAATATTTTCATTTAACCTTAATTAAACTAAAAATTAACGAAGTGGGGTATAGATGCAAAACTCACATTATCCACTTTTTTAAAATTTTTCAGGAAGAAGGAATAACTGATTTCTCACTTTTCAAGTGACTTGACGTTTTGAATTTTTTTTTGGTATTTGTATTAGAACTGTACTTTTGCTTCTCAATTGGTGAAATGACAGCACAACAATATTTGACTCCAAGAAAGTGAATTAAAATTTGGATAATGTGAGTTTTGATACAACTTTTTGGATAATGGTCGTTTTTCTCCAGATTATTCTACATAATATTATTTTTTACACTAAAATTCATGAAGTTAAGCTAAGAAAAGGAACTTGGAAACAAACTCAATGGTATATCAATAAAAAATTTATTTAATATGGTAGTTATTAACAAAAATAAAAAGCTGCACAAAATACTTAGATACGGTTTTATTATCATCATTGACTGATGAAGCGAAATATTTTTATAATGAACCTAACATTACAAAGTACAAGAGTTTTGAAACAATTCACAGATTCCACAATTTAAAATAAATACGAAAATGTGAGTTAATTCAAATTTGAATAATGTGGGTTTTGATACAACTTTTTGGATAATGGTCGTTTTGCTCCAAATTATTCTACATAATATTTTTTTACACTAAAATTCATGAAGTTAAGCTAAGAAAAGGAACTTGGAAACAAACTAAATGGTATATCAATAAAAATTTTATGTAATATGGTACTTATGTAATATGGTAGTTCATAATCAAAATAATATTATTTTATGTAATATGGTAGTTCACAATCAAAATAAAAAGCTGCACAGAATACGGTTTTATTATCATCATTGACTGATGAAGTGAAATATTTTTATAATTAACCTAAAATTGCAAAGTACAAAAAATGTTGACAGTAAAAAGTTCTAACATTCTCACATTCTCCTTAGGAGAATGTGAGTTTTGAAACAATTCACAGATTCCACAATTTAAAATAAATACGAAAATGTGAGTTTTATACCACTTTTAACATTTAAAATGGTGTATTTCAACACGATGAACAAGATAGTGCCACTAACTCAATTTAGAAAAAGTATGGATAATGTGAGTTTTGCATCTGTGCCCCTCAAATAAAGAAATACTAAATATAAATACAAATTATAAAAACACTTGTTAATGGCCATCAGGGTACGAAAATGTGTGCGGCAACGCAGGGCTCAGAACTATAAAATTCTGTGCTGATGAAAGTATAAACCGTATTTACGTTTAAGTATAAGTGCCCTGTACATTACATCGCGTGTATTTCTTGCCCGTGCTACAAACGGCATTAATCCTTCCCGAAAACGCCCCAGAGCCCGCGTATGCGCAGTAGTACGCCATCCCGCCGCGGGAACGTGGGATACTCTTATGCAGTTTTACACGCGGGCAGACAAACATTTCGAAAGCGTAACCATTTGTTATTCCCCACAGTGTGCTTTTTATGAGGCAGAAGTATGTAAAGTTCCTCATAAATCACTGTATGATACCGAGTAATGTCGTACCGCAAATACATCGCGGGGTGTTTCATTTCTGTTGAGAGAATTCAATAGAGGTTCCATTTTTCAATCTAATTGGAGGATGTGATGAGTTGATGAATGTTTTCTTCAAAAAGTTGATAATCATCAATCGTCGTCAACAAAATTTGAAAATTTTCGGACCACCAGATTCAAATTATATTTTCGAGGGTAATAGATATGAATAGTAACTAGATCTGAATAGAAAATAAGGTGTTTGCATATAAAACTTTTTTTTTTGCATAAACATGTTTTACATTAACAACAAATAAGTAAAAAAATACAAGCCACCATCATGAGAATGTATTTCAAATGCATTTGTTTTGAGATAAATTAAAATAAAATTCGCCAGAAAAATAAACTCCAAAGGCCAGAAAAATAATATTAGATCGGATTTCTATCTTTAACGCTCTCATGCATTATCGTTCTTATGGATTAAAAGTGTATTTTAATGATCATAAGAAGTTTAAAATATTAGTTGACTTTGCCAACAATCGGTGGCGTAAACTTTTCTACGTCATGAATACTCACTAATACGAATACGAAAACATTGTCATCAGTAAAAAAAAAACATATGACAAAAAAATATATATAGCTCAAAATTATTTATCTGTTTTGTTCATTATCATTCATTAGTAATAAATACCATACAAGGTCTCCATTGATGCGCCAAAAAATCGTCAAGCAGAACTTGCGAACAAAGAAGTGAGATCGTCCCCTACCTATAAAACCTTGAAAACTGACTTCAAGATATTTTTATCAGAGAGAACAAGACGGGTCCTAAACGTATTACAAAATATCCAGTTTTTTTAAAGCTACGTCATAGAGTCATGAGAAACTATTTCTAGATTTAATTAAAATATAGAAAAAGAATGTACAAATTTTCCGATTTTATATTCAAATTTTATACTTAGGTAACATCCTGCATGTTGTATGCTCTGTACAGTTGACTCCCTTCACATAAAATGTTACTTGCAACACTATTCAGCACATAATGTAAGAAACAGATTCATATAATATATCATCGTGGTTTTTAAACGTTTTCAAATTGCAAACACGTAACATTTATACACGTAACATGTTTATCAGCTGCTAAAAAATACCCAGTTTAGTGTAATTAGTATGGAATGATGCAAATTCTGCGATAACGGTAGAATAACAGCTTTCTATGTCCTGAGCTGGCATTAATATACAACTAGTTATCATAATAAATGCGAAAAAAAAATTAGCTGCAGACTTTTACTAAATCGTCTGTCTTATGCATAATATTTCAAATATACGGTAAATGTAGATTTATACTCTCATTTGTTTATCTAGTATAGGTATATACATATGTACATACATCTCTTCAGTTCTAAGTAAAAAGAGTAGAAATACATTTAAGATATGAAGTAGGTAATATCTTCCAATCAAGTTTACGTTTATAATATGGTTTTTATGAGATTCTTTCATTTTAATGTTTGAAACAGCTACAGTTAGAAAGAGCCATAAAAAGCATCATCAAATTTGGCTATGAACGAGAAAGATGGGAATAGCGGTTATATCGAAGCTCGAAGTGAAATTTTGTTGTTGTCAAAATTTTTACAGGTGGCTGTCACAATTGTAAAATAAATAATGGCTGTCACATAAACTGATAGCCTTGACAATTAAACAAGGTTGCAAACTTAAGATTATAACCCACCTCACACGACAGACAGTCGGTCAACGACTATTTTGAAGGAAGACAACTTTTTAGTCGGGCCGTCTTTTTAGTCTGTCGTCTGCGGTGTCTCATTTAAACGTATACATTGCATTCAGACAGACAAAATTTTAGGTGACCGATAGTCGGTCGTCTGCGGTGGGCCTAAGAATAAAAATACGTCTTGTTTTGCTCGGCCAACTTTGATGACGTTTTTTTTTTTGGATGGCTCGTTATAATCCGCACTATCAGTCAGGATATCTGGTGAGGAACAAATTCGTTATCAATATTTTTTAGAAAAACCTTGTTTTTAAAAAAAATGTATTTTTTTACTATAATATTTTTTGATGAACGTGACTTTTTAAATGCATTTAGTTTTTGATATACCTATACTCTTTCTTTAACATAAGTCAATACTTTTTTGACAGATATTTTCTGCTTATGGTAGCGCGAAACAAGTTGCACATTAAAGAGGAGGGTTTTTAAGGTTTTTTTTGGTTAGTAACTTAAAAATAAAAAAAGTTAATCAAATACAAGCAAAGCAAAATTTTCCAAAATCTTCACAGAGAGTTGAAATGAAAGGAAATAAAGGACAGGCTGTGGGATACACTAGAAAAGTCTGCAACTTCGATATTCATGAGCCATGAATAAACCTACCAATATAGTCTAAGAGATGACAGCAAGATATAGGAATTTATATATAAATTTAAAGTCTGATAATAATCGAGAACGATTGACTTACCACAGTACTAGGCAGTGTAGAATTTTCCGCGCGCGAGTCCGGGAATTTTATATTTATATATATAAGAATATTAATTTTTATATATTCAAGACCTTCACTTAATTTTCATTCAAATAAATATTTACAGCTCAGCTCACACAATTTTTTTATTGGTAACAGTATTTTTAAAAAAATATTTCGAACATCAGTGTTATTTTTTTTATTCTTTTTTTATTTGATAAATTTGGCTACGCGTTTTGTGTACCCTTCCTAAGGTACTGTCACATTTTCCGCGTTTAAGCTTATGTTTTTTTTTATCCCTAACACTTCAACGTTAAATTTCGCACCTTAGTTCCCAGACTTTCGCGCGGTAAATTTGGCTACGCGTTTTGTGTACCCTTCCTAAGGTATTGTCACATTTTCTGCGTTTAAGCTTATGGGTTATTTTTTTGCCCCCCCCCACACTTCAACCCTAAATTTTACCCCTTAGTTCCCGGACTTGCTCGCGGAAAATTTGGCTACGCATTTTGTGTACCCTTCCTAAGGTACTGTCACATTTTCCGCGTTTAAGCTTATGTTTTTTTTATCCCTAACACTTCAACCTTAAATTTCGCCCCTTAGTTCCCGGACTTGCGCGCGGTAAATTTGGCTACGTGTTTTGTGTACCCTTCCTAAAATACTGTCACAATTTCCGCGTTTAAGTTTATGTTTTTTTTTACCCCCAACACTTCAACGTTAAATTTCGCACCTTAGTTCCCAGACTTTCGCGCGGTAAATTTGGCTACGCGTTTTGTGTACCCTTCCTAAGATATTTTCACATTTTCTGCGTTTAAGCTTATGGATTATTTTTTTGGCCCCCCACACTTCAACCCTAAATTTTACCCCTTAGTTCCCGGACTTGCGCGCGGAAAATTTGGCTACGCATTTTGTGTACCCTTCCTAAGGTACTGTCACATTTTCCGCGTTTAAGCTTATGTTTTTTTTTTCATACTTCAACCCTCAATTTCACCCCCTAGTTCCCGGACTCGCGCGCGGAAAATTCTACACTGCCTAGTACTGTGGTAAGTCGAGAACGATTGTTCTCGATTATTATCAGACTTTAAATTTATCGGTTCTATATCTTGCTGTTATCTCTTAGACTAATATGCTACAAACTAAGCCAACAGGAATAACCATTGCCTCTAAAGAGAATACATGCAGTGGGTAAAATGGTTAAAATGTACACAGATAGTAGATAGTCGCTACTAGTCCTACAGAACTACAAAATAATGACATACACGATTTTTGCTTGTTGAGTTGGTCATACGCAATGAAAAGACAACAAGGAAGCTGATAGGTTGGCGAGGAAATCATCCGGCTCAACATTTTCGGCCTAATCATTCCTAGTACAATACATATCACAACAATAATTCAGCAAATTAAAGAATATACCTGTGTGAAATTTAATGAACTGCGAGATGAAAGAGTCAATTGCCAACTTGCTAAGGAGCTTTCATGGTACTCCAGCAAAGTGAGACGGCAATTACATATCTGGCGATGACCAGGAAGAATCTTCGTTTTGTAACAGATATTCTCACTGCACATTGTTAGATAAGAAAACACCACAGATTGAAGCTAAATGAAACATCTCTTTGTACAAGCTGTCAGCAAGAAGAAGAGATCATACGATATGTAATATGCGACTGCTCCGGTGTCTCATTAAGAGAAATCATACTGGGTCAACGTTGGCTATTCTTAGCCATGATAAGATAGATTCCCCTAAGCGACGTCGTCACCTTGTTGAATTCTCAAAATAGGATACACACGTGGGCCAATAGGGTCTAAGTGCTTCGACCTTCTCAAGGTTGCCCTTTCACGCCTCCAGATTGTAGAATTGTGTTGAATCTGAAGCTGACAGATTTTTTAAACATCATTTAGAGCGGATCCATCATAAAGTTTAAACAATCCTATTTTGGTTTGCTAAAATCCAGTCATTTTTTAATGAGATACAAGATTTTTAATAAGTTGAACTAACCAGTTATAGAAGCGGACTGGCTAATGATATTTTTTTCAAAAATAACTTGGTCTAAGAATTCTTCACAATTTTTAATTTTACTGTCTGTGTTAAAAAAAAAACGTGTAAAAGTTTTATGGGCTAAAAAAGGCAATCTGATTATGAAAATTGATCATCCAGTGTGTTAATTTAGCCAAGATTTTATAAAATGATTCATCTAATTGGTCCAAATAATTGAGTAAAATTTTATTAAAATCGTCAAAACCATGAAGTTATGAAGTTATACTTAATTAAAGTGAGGTTTTTCTTTTTGTTAACTATGGTGGTCTATACTTAAAAGTACAACACTTAGCTTGCAATTAGATTTTATCGGTGTAATTTGCGGCCACCCTGTATATTTTCTGTTTTACTATGAAATTTCCGTGGAGGAATTGAGACGCGTTAATGACTCGCCGCGACACAAAAATGACTCCATTATTAGAGTTATTAATGTGTATCAGAGTAGAAGTCCACCTCGTGAAACGCGCCACGGTCCGCTGCCCGAGATCTCAGGTGAAGATCGTTTTCCTTTCTTCTCATCATCCTCTCTTGGCGGATGTGAGCTGAGTCACTGGCACACACGCACCGGCTGTCTGCCCGAACGTAACGCCGTCATTTTAACAACGACGATGTATCCCAACCGAGCAAACACCGCCAGCCCAAATCAAAATAAATAAAAGCCACTGTCTTACGAACCATTACTTCCACACTAATTTTTCCATTATTAATTAGACTAAATCTGTAAAAACATAGATTCTTATTTTTAAAAGTATGATAATAGCATATAACGTTTATGGCCTCTACGCCATTCAAAATAAGTGTTACGCCACCTGCTGTTCACTCAACTAATTACCGAGCCATTGTTTTTTGAATGGTGGGTGTTGTCCATTTCTTTATGTTGTACTTGTTAAACACTACTACTTTCTGGTGAATTTTGGTGTACTCACTTGGATATGAGTATTAAAACTGAAGATAGGAAAGCTCGTCAGTAAATGTATGCAAGTTTGTTATCTTTATTTTGCTAAATTTTCGTGTTTCAACTAAGGATTAAAAAAACGGAAAATATTTAAACAAACTGCAGTACCGTTAAGGAAATTACCTTTGCAAAAGAACATGGTGGAGAAACCATTCAGAACATTGTCAGCCTTGTGTACTCACACACTCTTCGAATTTCCAGTCTTGTCGTATTATTCCATATATGTATTTCAAGATACCTATTCAATCTAATGTCTACCATTCTACTTAAAAATATTTATGCTTAATATATTAAACAACTTTCTCAAAACACACAGGAAAATAAAGGTTGAATGACAAAAAAATAATTTAATTGAAGAATGTGGAAATTTTGGTGTGTCCTAAAGTGTTCTGAAATGACGAGATTTTAAGTTTAAGAGGTCAAACAAATTCTGCCTGTCTGTCTGTGAACTTTTTTTTATTCACAATAACTCGAGAACGCGTTAAGAAATCAACTTCAAATTTGGACACTTGACTATTGGTAATTTCCAAACGAAGCAAGAGATGAACTTCAAATTTGAGACACATGTACAACTACAACATAGCAGAGTCTACAAATGAAGTTTTTCGCTTAATAGGGTTGGGGGTTGAAGGGGTTGAAAATGATAAGTAGTAATTGGTCAAATAACATTTTTTTAACATAAATTTTAATAATCAGTAAATGGACAGAGCCTAAACAATTTCTACCCCCCCCCCCACCCCTCAACTAAACTAAAATAAAATATAAGAGAAGTATAAAAAATATGTGATACGTATACGTATGGCTAAGCCAAAACATGAATTTATTTTCGTTTGGCTGATGGTGTTATTTGTTGGCCAACGGGAGGAGAGGGGGCAAAGGGAGTTGTATTGTAACGTAAATTAAGGAAGATATTCTTGTGATGGGTTGTTTTATTTTATTCGTTATGTTTTATGTCATTTTATTTCTCCTTTTTCATAACTGACCTATGTTTGATGTACTCATACGATATATTATCATAAATGGTGTATAAGTAAAAAATAAAGTACTACACACAAATCATAAAATAAAGCAAGAAATTGAACAAAAACACATGAAACATGATGTAAGACCACACTGAGACCAGCGCGCTAATCGCCAACTATATTGTATAAGACAACACTGTACACTGTATACGAATCAGTAATAACAGTAATAACTAATAACAACTGAAATAACAGTTGTGTCTGGTATTTTCAATATGTCTAAGTTCCTGGAGTGGGTCTTAAAAAAAGTTTTAATCTTCTCCTGAAGATGCCAACTTAGTTGGCGAAACGCGCGTCGAGAAAAGTGTAGTAGTTCGGTGTTTCGTGGAAAACGTCCAGTTTTTTTTATGTCTATGATGCTTACATAAAATGCGAGGTCTGGGAATTTTGTTAAAAATGGGCGACATGTAGCGTTTACAATTGATCATATTAGTCGTAAATGTACTGACAAGGTTATAAAACTTCTTCGCATTTCCAGATACGATAATCCATAATTTACGTACTTCCCATACCGCAAACTCTGACCACGCATCTATTTTGCATATCCCACACCGGGTGATCGTAAATCTGTTAGATTTTCGTCCGCATCATCCTCCGAAAACCCTATCTAATTCAGCGATCTCCAAATGCGGTATTGTTTTTTTTTTTCGTTGCACAAGATAAGCCGTGACCAGTAGTGCTAATGATGGTATTATAAAGAGCGAAATTTATTTAATTGTTTTCGCTTCCCGCGTACGGCGGTTTCATCGAATCGCCTGTTTTGTCAATCCATTAATATGCATACAGGTGCGCGTTTAGTGATTTAGAAGAATGGATGTATGTACGTATTATCTAAAGTGCATCTTGTACTGGTAATTGTTGAGAGGCCAGACAAAGCGATGGGCAAGGAGGCATTAGAGTCGAATACCAGCCACGCATATCGCATAACAAAGGGGGTACGGGTCAGTGGCGTATTGGAAACGAAGCCGAGGTGAGGAAAAGGTCAATTTAAATTGGGTTGAAGTTGCTTACATTACAAGGCAAGACTGTTGAAAATACTTTGTTATATTCATAAAAGTGATTAGGCATAGGAAATTTTCATTCATTATTTCATAACATTAATGACAGAGGCGGACCTCACATGATCTTGTAAATGCAGGTAGATTTAAAAAAAAAGGGAACATATCCAGTAATATATTATCATGGCTCGTCAAATAGTTACAATCTAAAACCGTTTGCCTTTAAAAAAAAAACAATTTCAAAATTAAAGTGTTTTTTTTTCTGTAAGGTTTCAATACATCGATTCCCAAGAGAACATGATAAATGGAATAGAAGTCAACAAATCAAAGAGAATTAGGAGTAAAAAAAGGCACTTTAAATTTTTCCTGTTCTAAAAACTGCATTGGATCAGACTGGTGGAGATCAGGATTTCTATTCTGTTGTATAAAGACCTGAAAAAAAAGGATAACAGAATATTGCCTGTAACCACAGAAATATTATTATTCACATTATTTAAGAATCAAATGAATTTGACATAAAACATAAAAACATTGAACATAAAAACATCATTAAATTTTCATATAACGCAAAAAGAAATTAACCAATACTGTCTAAACTTGATCAAAATGCATTAGTGAGGGTGTTATTTCTCGCGTTGATATGAAAACTTTGCATTGGCGATGGCGATGGATTTTATTTTATCAGCTGGGTATTTAACAAATTCTATTACTGAAATATTTCTTTCGTTTTCCTTATCTATTTTGAAAACCCACCTTTATCCAGAATTTTAATTATAGCTAAACTATAGACCAACTAAACAAATAATGAAATGACTTATCTTATACACTAGGGTCCGGAAAGTTGGCTCTAACGCATGGTAAACTGCATTTAACTATCCCACGCTTCCGCGACGGGACCGGAGTACTATTGCGCACACGCGAGTCTCGGCGTGTTAGCAGGATCGGTCAGTGGCGCACATATACACGAGCAAGAAATACACACATACACATATAATTACCAAGGCGCTTAAAAATACGGTTTATACTTTAATTATCATAGAGTTGTATACTGTCGACCCTGCATTATAGCACACAGTCCTGGACCCCACTCATCACATATCAAGCGCTACGTGCAGGCATAGGTATTAGAAATCACGTGCAAGTGCTCATTATGAATGAACAGCATATTTTTCCACGGTAGTTGAGGAATCTGTTTTATTTATGGATAATAAAATTTGTTGTGTTACTTTGGGGACAATAAAACCTAACCAATAAAATATCAATAAAACGTCATTCAAAAACACCGTATATTTTTATACTCTCGACTGTCAGCTGATTATTACTACAGTATACTGTATCGCTTGCAACCGCCACCACTGCCTATGTCACAATTACGAGAATGGCTCACTCCATTATTTGTTGGTAGGGCTATAATCACCAAGACTTTAACTACAAACGTCAAACGTTTTTCGAGTATGAAACCCAAAAAATTTATTTGAAAAACAAAAACAATTTGGTATTCCTATTACAATGGAAATTCCTGAATTGCTGAATTATATATTAGCTTTGAAAATATAAAGAAACAGTAAATTTAAAAACAATAAGTTTAAAAAAAGCTGAATGGCTTGTGAAAGTGAAATAACACACTGCATCGCCATCGGGCTTAATTTGAATCAGTTTGCTGAGTGATATGTGGCCTAGATCGAGCATTCAATCGATTTTTTTAGCTGTATTAACGATTCAACGGTGCGCCACTGCGCTCCCGATCGCCAGTGAATTCGTTACAAGAAGAGAACATCAGCGATGGCTGCAATTAGCTCACTCATGCCTTCATAGCACATCTTGCCTGTACACGATCAACCACTTTTTGACTTCCGTCTCCACTGGAACGAACACCCACTTCACATCCGTTCCATGACATTGTTGCTACGGACGTTTAGAGATAAACGACGGCCGACGTGGAAGGCCAGCGCACGCTGGATTATTCAGCGCTCAAAATTTCAATTCAAACGGGGCAATCGTCCGCAAATTGACCTCCAATCTTGGCAGTTCGCAGTTCAGGAGTCAATTTCCGAAAAACGGTCTTTTAAAAAATTGTGTTCATACACTATTAACGAACAGGTGCAAAAAATAAACAACTGTCAACATAAAAAAAATCCAAATTTAACATAATGTTATTAACAGATATCTTTAGTGAAATACCACAAACCCTTCAACCGATTAAGCCAAAAGTTTAGCTCCTTGAAGATTTTATATGTTATATATTTTAAGATGTTTAAGCGAACCAAACGACGGCGTTTGGTTCGCCGAAAAAAGGTTAACTACGGGTTAAGATAATAAAGTGTTACATTATTTATATAGAGAGAAAAAGACTGTTACCAATTTCGAATTGATATCTTCAGTTCAGGAGTTATTATTAATGTTATGAATGTACATATGTACATATGTATGTACTATACACTAACGTACAGGGTGGTCTTATATATTGACTACCAAATAGAGCTTTGACTAATGCAAAAAGGTATGAATACAAAGGCTTATACCTAGTATGTATGTACTATCTCTGATGTAAAAAAAAAAAACAAAGGCACAAAAGGAACAAAAATCACAACATGAAACACAAGTACACAAGTACCTACGCAATTTTAACACCCTTGTTTACTAATTCCATAAACATGCATGTATATGCATGTTTATGGAATTGGGGTTTATTAACTCTTAATAAAAACAAATATTTTATTCAAACATTTAACTTAACCATATTGGTGATTAGGTATAATAATAAACATAATATCGTTATTTATGATTTTAGAGGAAAATCCTCGAACAATTTTATTTACAAATTTCTTCATCCTTATATGGATTTGACAAAAATATTATCACAGTGATTACTGCAAATTGGTATTGGGTTCTACATTATATGATACACTATTGATGTCGGCTGATATAATGTCATAAAATCAGTAATTTTATTTCTTGATACAAAAATGGAGAAGTTCATTAAAAGAAATGATAACACCATCATTCGAAATGTAGTGATATTTTTTTTCCAAATCCATATGAAGATGAAAGAATTTACACACAACCGTTGACATGCCTGATGATTTTCCTCTAAAATCAGGGATAACGATGTCTATGATTTTTTTGGAATGTTTTGGAATACACTATAATTGAACTCACTAGTTTGTTAACGTTCAATTTATCACTTGGATTCACTTGCAAAACGACGACAATGGCACGTTACATTTTCCAGCAAAGCTGGTCTACTATTTTGGCCGCTGCTGACCTTGATTCAATTTGCTCCTTCGAACCGTTCCGAGAACCTCAAACGGAGAAATAAACAATGTAAATAAATGTGTCTCCCTGGCGCCGACGTAACCGCAACGAGAAAAGGAAGGCATCGTCACAGACTCTGCCTTTATTATTATTGTTATTCAGCGGAGGTGCACAGCATCCGTCAGCGGCAACAGGAGATCGTATCTCGGAGCGAGAAACACTACATCGGGCGGCGTTGTCACATTAATACCTTTGCTCAGTGTAAAATGTGTTAGTATACTCGTAGATAGTGCCACCGAAGCACTTGTAAGTTTAAAACTTCAAAAGTTTTAAACTTACAAGTAAAAAAAACATCAAAAGTTGATGTTTTTTCGTCGTAGAGAATCGTACAAAACGAGGGACAATCGCGATATTTTGGTTCGCCATAGCCAAGACATTATAGAGGAAAATGCAACACACAAATTTCCTTCTTCATTACTCGAGGATTCGAAGAAGCTTCATATACCCATCCCTTTTTGTACTTGGCTTGGTGTCTATTTACAGCTTATTGCAGAATATTCAAATATTATCATTATTTTGTTCTTCTTTGAATGACATCATTAATTCTTCACTTTTTACATTTTATTTTCTTTTACTATTTTGACTTTACTTTTGACCGTAGTCAAAAATCCTGATTCTGATCAGATGGCATCACTTCATCTTCAATTTTCCTTTTCCAAGTATTTTCTTTTACTTTTTGACCTTCGCTTTTGATCGCGGAAGTCCCGGATCCAAAAACAGACTCCATCTTGGAATACATTTATTTTAATGTCTCCGTTCAAACTGAATTGTAAGTTCTTCGTCAGAACTGTTAAACCTTGTGAATACCTATTTCATGAGATCCAATAGTGGCGTTACTGGTGTCTCACATACCGAGTTAGTTTCAATCTTCTTCCCACGGCGACCTAGTATATGATCAGGAATTTACCACAATGAATTTTATAAGCCGTCAAAGCCATTATCAATTTCACCACGAGCTTCAACACGAGATGTCCTTGCCACAAAAAAGGTTTTTATTAAGAAAAATAATTCTGGAATAAATTTTACGACTACTGTTGTATGTGACACCACCAGTCTGCTAAAGCCTATAAAAGATTCACTAATTCTAAATGAAGAGCATTCAATTTAAATTTTAACATCGTCAATAGGTACACGCGAAAATATCCAAACTCCTCTCCTTTGTGTTGGCAACGCCGCTCTTCTCTCGTTAATCTGATATTCAGAAGTAGTAAAGTCTTGATAGTTTTAGTACTCCGCGCAGCTACTACGTAAAACTGAGATGTTTTCCTACACTTCATCAATATTTATGGTGTGTTTGCGATGTAGGTGTACTATGGTCCAATGCACCTAAGCCGAGAAATCAGATTTTTAAATGCCATTACGGCCAGGAAGCGGTGGCGAAGAAGAGGCGACATTTTTACTGGGCAGTGGCAGCGTGACTCTTTAATTGCAGAACTTTCTAAATTATTCCTTTCAATTTTTTATTATGCGGCTGAAAGAAAGCTATTTTCGAAAGGTAAAAGATTTTTTTGTAGGAAGTTTAATAAAAGAAAATTAGAACAGTAGTGTAAGTACAAAGGACTTCTGGAAGTTTTCGTTTTAGAAAACAGCGAGATAAGATAAGATAATAGCTACAGATTTTGATACGCAGAAATATTGCTGCGCCTGTCGAGGCTTATGATTAAATAAATTAAAATGTAAAAAAACAGTAAGTTATGTTTTTGACAGTGCTTGAAAATAAATGGAGAGATTTTTGTAAGTCGTGTATTTTATACCGGGTGCCCCAAAAGGATACGCCTGAAAAACTCGACAAGGCATTTTCGAAAAAAATGTTAAATATAAATATCTCATGGTTTTGAACTAGGTTTCTGATAGCGACCTCGACATTGACTTTGGAATCGAGTTTCTAGGTCATTTCAAGGTCAATTTTGTTTTTTGTTAATGGCAAACCACATTTTTGACACTGGGGATGGAAATAACGGGAAATTTTACATCTATGATCCTTGACTAAGGTTAAAAGTCAAGACCTTTCAAGGTCAAATAGAAGAATTTTCAAATGAGAAACCATATTTTAGACCCCGGAATGAAGGAGTGAAGGGTCATAGTTTATGAACGAATGATTAACTTAGCTAATTGTGAGAATAAAAAAATAACAATTATCAATTCATGGAACATGCACAGTTATTACATTTCTGTCTGTTTGTTTGTCGGTTTGTTAACCTTCTTTGTGTGTAGGATATCTCGAGAACATTTTGAGACATTAACTAGGAGTTTGAAACACTTATGTATACATCATGACTAGAGTTCGTGCGAGCGCGGAGTGTAACAGGACCGTAGTCAGTTTACGAATGAAAATGTTAATATGTTCACAGAAACTATGTTGCATATTAGTACATTATTAAATATTATTACTTATTACCAAGCGTGAATGTCACTGTGCATGTCCTGTCCTCGACTCGTTGGCCTTCACAGCCCACAGCTGACTTGCATTACGAAAACTGCGCTAGCAATTTTAGTTATTTATGGCAAGCTGTAACAGACAGTCGCCGGTATTGCATCGCGTTGATACGTTTCGTTTTTACGTATTCGCCGTGTGTTTAAATAACTTTATAAATATTAATAATTATTAGTTGAGGGGAGAAGTGAATAAAGTGAGGTACCATGCCAAAGGTGAAAAGAAATAGACGGGAAGTATTTCAAACGTGGTTTGACAGTGATCCCCAGGGGTTTTAGGGAGATACGTATTCAAGGAAATGACCTTTTTGCTTGCGGGCGTTGCGTAGCTAATTTGTTACTATGTTGCTACATAATTTATGTAAACATATTTATATTTTCATTCGTTAACTGACTACGGTCCTGTTACACTCCGCGCTCGCACGAACTCTACTGGAGCTTTGTATTTTAATGTAGATTAAGAAATATATTCATGCGACGTGCCGTTTTACAGGGTTTTGAGCACACCAACAAGCCTATTCTCTAGTTTGTACTACTATGGCCTTTTCCAATACAAAAATTTTGACCTATATAACATAGGTAATAAAAGTCATATGGGTCAAGTCACAAAAATCCTACTGGATATAAAAGTTATATTTGTGATAAAGGTCATAGATTATAAGGATCATATTGATCATTGAGATCATAAGGTCATATAATGAAAAAAGTCATTTTGTTTATATTGATTATAAAGATCTTTACAACCAAATTGATTATAAAATTGGTGGTCATTTTGGTCACAAAATTCAGAAAGGCCATATAGGTTATGTGAGCTCATATAGGTCATAAGTAAAGACATGATCAGTTTTGTGCAGAACTAACAGTACAGGGTGGGCTACCAATCAGTGTTGTGCAGAGGAGATAGATACCCTAGATAGATCTCATCTGCACAACAACCGGGGCCTGTACTTGGGGCCTAGCCCCGATTACAGGCCCGGTATTTAGTCCCATTTAAGGCATATACCATTTCACAGTCTTATCGCCTAGTTAATTAATCGGTTTTAACCGCGGGAGTAAAAGTAACTCTAACTTTGACTAAGAAGTGATTTGCACCGTTACTTGCACCAGTATACTCGTTACTGTACTCGCCAATACTCACCCGAATTTGTCAAATGTTTTGTGTTAGTTAACACGTTGAATGCCGCCATATACCATAAAAAAAATTCTCTCGTAGGCCGTCTAATTTTTTTTATGTGAGTGTTCTTGGGATTATATAAACAATGAAATATGCTTGTAAAAATATGTTTATTCATTTATAAATTAGCATTTTTAATGTTTTTTTCTTATGGTGACACATTGGTCTCACGAGGCCAGGAAATATCACAGAAGCGCAAGTGGCCGAATGAATCCAACGTGTCACCACGGTATCCCTACCACACATCCACACCAGAATTGACTGCTCTGACCATCACACTGGTGTCACGTGGCACCACAGTATCCCTACTATTCCCTACCACACACCCATAGCGGTACTGACCGCTCTAACCTTCAGACGCTGTGAATGGAATGATAAGTGACATGATAATGACAAGCTTCAGAAGAATGGCCAGTGAACTTGGAAGAAAAGTACTTGCTTCAAAAACTCCGCAAAGCTGTTTGAAATGCATAGGATGCGATAAATATTACTCTCCAAGCTGTTTTTTTGACACTCATGACACTAAAAAACGTATTTGAAATTTTGTATAAATTTCGGTATTTTCATAAAATATAATAATTTTTAAGTGTTTTTACCATTATAATACATTTAGAATGACATGCTTTACTTATAACAATATACTGTAGTTTTATTCTTGACAAAAAACAACATAAATAAAAGATAAATACAAAAACAAGTTAGATAAGCCATAAATACATCAAATTGTCCCGTGGTGTCACGTCGGCTTCACCAGACATTGGCCGAAATAACTTTTGGGTCCTATAGACCGTCTACTTTGAGATCATATATGTTTAAATGCAGTATGTGAAGCCACCGTGAAACTATGCCGCAAAAATTAAAGGCTAGTTCTGTGAGACCACTGTGGCTTCACGTGGCCGTATTGTCCCAAAGGATTGAGTCCACTTTGGTTCATATGGCACGCAACGTGTTAAATGCACTTTAATATGCAAACAGTAATGTACTTTCAAGAGGTAAGTACTTAAAACGTAGTCCTCATAAATGCGAATTGCAAAAGACGATATTTTACACGTGACCATATTTCACAAAACATAAATAGTTTAGTGGGCCTTCCTCGCTAAAGCGGATTTCGTCTGTAATCTATCTAACTTTTAAAATTAATCGTAACTAAAAGAATTTCCTTTCCGTATTTTGATAACTATGTGTAGGTTATTTAAAGTTGAAAACATTTCAAAAATTAACTAAAATGCAAAATACCTAAGTATACTTAGCATAGTAAAAAGATAAAACAATCACCAAAAGTTTACGTCATCTCAATTTTGAAATGATTTAGACCAACCACATGAAGGTCACATTAGACATAAAGGCCTTATAGCGCACATAGATTTTTCAGGTTATAAAGGTTATATATTCCATAAAGACTACAAATAGTAAACCGATTGTAAAACTACCTGTATATGAATTTCGAATTGTTTACTATTTATTAAGTTTAATACTTAATAAATTAAGTAGGTTAAGTGCCACCATCCCCTTCACCTGAAAAGCCGCCACCGGTAAAATAGTCTAGTAATATTTACAATAATTATACTTACAATATAATAATAATTAGCATACATATCATTACTAACAATTATTATAGCCGGTAGTGGTTTAGATTTTCCTAGGCTATTTTTTTTTATTCTGCTACGAATAGGATATCTCTCCTACAAAGTGATATCGAATTTATTTCAGACTCTACGACCGCACTGTATATTTTTTTGTGTAAAAAAAATACATTAAATAAAAGTATCACTAAAAGTGAACAAAGTAATTTATAATTTTGTTTTCTATTAAAGAAGGTTCAATCAAGTTTAACAACTTTTTTTGGGTATACAGTAGTGGTAAAAAAATAAGTGAAGTGATTTTATTCAAGTTATTTCATAGCATTTAATGTGCAGGACATTTAAAAAATTAAATATATGTATATTTTTATTTTATAATACCACTCTCTAAAGGAAAAAACGCATTTAGTTTAAGTTTAAGTGTCTTTTATTCAAAGATATAAATACATAATAAATCCCAATGGATATTAAACTTGGACAAAAAAATTGTACAAAGTATTGTACAAAGAAAGCCGCGAATAAAAATAACTATTACAAATCCTGATAATATTATTACTACATTAGTACTTTGCAGAATGGCCTTTGTTTTTAAGAACAGCTTCGCATCTCCTTGGCATATAGTCGATCAATTTTCTGCAAGTTTCTACAGGGATGGAATACAATGTTTTCTTAACTTCTTCCCACAGCATATTTTTGTTTGTCGATTTTTAAGTTTTTTAACTCTTTCCAAATATTCTCAATAGGATTTAAGTCTGGTGACTGCGAGGGCCACTCTAAAACTGATATTTGATTGCTTGTAAACCACTGCTTAACTGTGTGTGCCGTATGTTTGGGGTCATTATCTTGCTGGTACACCCATCTTAACGGCATATTTTCTTCCGCATAGGGTAGCATGACTGGTTGCAAGATGTGCAAAATTTCTTTAGTCATAGTTTCTTTAATCCTAAATATAGGACCCACTCCATTATAAGAAAAGCAGCCCCACAATTTAACATTTCCTCCCCCATGTTTAACTGTACCAATAGTATTTCTTGGGTTGAATTCATCATTATTACGTCTTCGTACATACAATCTTCCATCTGATCCAAAGATACTTATTTTTATTTCGTCGCTGAAAATAATGTGCCAATTTCGTTGATAATTTGGGTTATAATTGTCTCAAGCAAATTTCAATATTTGCTGTATATTTCTCTTACTTAGGAATGGAACTTTTCTGGCAACTCTACCATATAATTTTCTTTCTTCTAAGCGGCTTCTTATTGTGCGGGTACTAACGTTAGAGCATAATCTCGTTTTTATAGTCACAGATGTCGGAAAGGGATCTTTACCAACTTCACGTGGTATACGATTATCAAGTTTTAGTTTTAGTTTTTTGTCCAGTGGAATTTGGCTCAAACAGTAAACAAGTTTTTGTGTTCGGAAATAAGAAACATGAAATTGGTTTACAATATTCCAGCAATGAAGCCTAAAGGTGTGTGCACACGAAGTGAATTAATTTATTTTATCTGATCAAGAATTCACGAAATGAATTGAATTTTGATGAACTTTGTTTGGCACTCTTATTTTATTGGCCGCCACTGTATATCTGTTCGCCGGCCCGAATAGATTAGACGTTATTTTCTGATAATTCCCTGTAAAAATTACGTAAGGCGCATTCATCGTGAATTTCGGTACGCCACAAAGGGCCGTTTCCACAGGGCGCCGCGCCGCATCCCGTCCCGTTCCAATTAGGTCGCTATTATGCGGGTGGCCCACGCCGGGATTTATCGACGAATACAAACAAATCCAAAATAAGCCGCGAGTACCGGGAATTCGCCGTCACCTTCGTGTCTGTATCAGCGGCGTCCGGCCGGCGCCATGGCAACGGCGGGCGTCGCGACGCGTCCCATTGGTCTGCGGCCCATTCTCCGCAATATCTAGGGTCGTCTCTGTTCGACGCCGGCGCCCGTTGAAGCTGCGTCTCGCTCTACCCGCCTGCTCTGAACTCTGACTCATCTCGGGTAAACACGGGGAGCGGACGGCAGGACCGGACTCATCTTGCCCGACCGATGCAAATTAATATTTTAACATCGTAAAAAAAATCTGCAGGTATATAGTAGACCTTAAACTTATCATAGACAAAAAAATCTTACAAAACAGACCCAAACGATCTCTTAGACTGAAAATTACTTACCGCAAACTCAATAAAAACAATGTACCGAACTAAGGCTTAACGATGGGACACTACCATGAGCGATAACAAGCGTTTTTTTGTTTTTTTTTAAACATTCATTACGGCATGCAAGTTGGGTAAACTTGTAAATTAACGCATAGTCAAAATACCAAGAGATGTGGAAACAATGTATACAAAATACTTCGGTTATTTCGCGTTTTACACTTGTACCGTTGTACAGTTTAGTTGTCATTACATAACATTTATAAGCAAAATTAATGTGATAAATGCATTCTTTCAGTTGGAATTATGCATATTGCTCTATTTGCCCCCCCACAACTTTGAGGTGAAATGAAACGTGAAAATTGAAAAATTCTTTCGAATTTCGAAAGATTCTCGAATATATCTTACATCATTAAAGTTGGAGATATTTTTATATTTTTATTGCACTGTTCACAAACAAAAGTAAGGAAATATGAAAAAATAAAATAAATGGACGTTTTCCATCAAACATCGAACTACTATACTTTTCTCGACGCGCGTTTCGCCAACTAAGTTGGCATCTTCAGGAGAAGATTAAAACTGAGTTTAAACTTTTTTAAATTAAAAAAGACAGTTTTGAAAACGTGGAAAACGTTCATTTTTTGGTTTCTACGCAAAAGGTTCCAGTACCCACTCCAGGAAGCAAGTATGATACAGAAGAAACTCTTTAAAAACCGCTGCCTATGAAATCCCTACTTCCACATCCAATTTTCCCTTCTGTCCACAATTAATTAGTAGGTATGTTTGCTGAGGGCGCAGAACATAGGTCAGGTCTGGTGAATACGATGGATGGAGCAGTACTGCAAAACCTAATTGCAAGAGTTCAAGGTGTGTCTGTTTCACTACATGAAACCTGAAATTTAACCATCTAGCGTCGCGTCAAAAAAGGTGGTCGCGTATAAAACGGTATGAAACTGGTCCATTTCAATATTATTAAAAATCTCAAAACGTCTCAAAAACTAGAAGAGATTTGTGACCTTTCTAGCCTAAGCCGATCAAAATCGTACTGTAAATAAAGAAATGGCAGTATTGTTAATTAAGGCTTCTCGAAAAATTTGATCGTTAATTACATGTAAAATTGTTAACCGATCGAGCTGAAATTTTCAGGGTAACTTCTAATTACAAATACGTACTCTTTCAAGAAATGAAAATTTCAGCCTGATAATTGCTTAACTTTTCGAATAAATAAATAATTAAAAATAAGCACTTTTTCAGCTTTATTTGCCAACTGTTAGTTAACAATTGCACTTAGAGACTTGCGGTTGGGCTTAAAATTTTCTAAATTTAATAAGGAAAACTTTTCTTAATGGTACCTTATATACCGAAAATGCACATGCACGGAGTTATATGCGAAAATATGAAAATGTTCGCATAAATTGTTTATTTAAACAATGTTCCACACGGATGCTGCTCTACGGACCCCGCTCATTGTATTCTACGGGAAAAAATACATGGGGATCCATAAAAACCTGCCCTGCATGTCGCAAGAATACTTTTTTGATGATTTTAGCTCCGTCTACTGGACTGTAATGTTAACGCACATAAGTACAGGCTTTATATGACCTGTACCTCACCACTCTCCAGACTTGTGTAGAAGATTCCAAACTCGTCGAGGGAATTGCTTTTTTTGTCTACGTCACTGGATGGATTTGTGTGTTGCCAATTTTTTTATAGTGACAATTCTGAATTATATAGGATATATATTTGGTAATAAATCCCTAAATAAATTGTAGTAATTTATTTTTAGATAGTGACAAACTACCCAAGGTTTTATAAAAGTGGATCTGTCACATTATCGTCACACATTCCTATATTTAATTATTTGTTTCAGATATATTCTCTTTTTTTGGTATATTAATTTTATTTTTTTCATGTTTGTGTGAAACTGAGTTTTTCATTGAAACTTTTCCTTTACTACTGATTTGCTGAAATCTACATACATACATATTTACAATGTAGACTTGTGGCTTATGTGCGGTCTTTTAAATACATACATATGTAATAAATATTACATTAAACTGAACTTTCTGCTGTCATCTTAATGACTTGTTTGATATCTGGTTATTTATTAATTAATTGGTGACCACATTGGGAATTCATGACTCCTAATTCCCTTACCACCTACTTTTTTATTTATACTTTATTATTTTATTACCATAGCGCTCCAAGAAACTTCGCGATAGAGGTAAGATTGGATTCTATATTAATTCACATCTATTATGTTCAAAATGGCTTGAATGTATTAATGTATTATTTTTTTAATAATCTTTAAAATATAAATTCGAATAGACACAGAACTGATTCTGGGATTAATTTAGAGAGCGTTCCAACACAAACCCAATTTATTCCGGATTTTTTTGGGAACGGTCAAATGTGTTCCTGGTTCGAGGATGGAACTGCAAGGGACTACTTTGTAATACATGCGTAGTAACAACGGCTTCGCACTTAACAAATCCTGAGCATAGGTCAGACAGATGATAGAAGAATCTCATAAAGATTTTGTTTTGGTGTGTAATTATTTGGTTATGTGTAATTCTGTTTTATTTATGTATTTAAAATAAGTGTATTATAATAAATATGTTATAAGTATTTTTATAATAAATATTTACTATCAATTACAAAATATTAAAAAAAAACATATTAATCTTTTAAGACGGTAAATTTAAGGTTATGTTCACAATACTGTTTACTTTAAAATTTTTGGTGGAGAGAGAAATCCGTTGTTCCATCACAGAACAAAAATTAGTTCTGAACTAATACTAAGTTGACACATGCGCACAAAATAATTCATTACTAATTCAAGAACAATTCATAAATGTTCCGTTGGAACAACCCTCACAATACACCATATTTTAAGGGGTGGTTACTAGACCTAAGTAGAAGGCTATAATGGCACAAAATCTTCAGGGAAAACTTGCGATTTTTTTTGAATGGATGCCTCTGAGCAGATCTTGGAAATGGCTTGCAAAACATTTGCGAAATATTTTTTTTCATAATCAACGAGTAAATACATTTTTTTATACTTGTGATTTTTTGCAAAATTCTTATTTTGCGTAAAGACAACTTAACAACTATTGTAAAATCTCACATACGAAATGTAGGGATGAAATAAAAAAATAAATTACCATAATTTTTACAGATCTCAACATGTCAAGAAAATCACAAGTACAAAAAAACTTTGTATTTACTCGGTGATTATGAAAAAAAAAAAATATTTCACAAATATTTTACAAGCCGTTTCCAAGATCTGCCCGGAGGCAGCCATTTTTGGAAAAAGTTTTTGCCTGAAGATTTTTTGCCATTATAGCCTTCTACTTAGGTCTAGTAACCACCCCCTAAATTATGGCGTGGGTCCCAGGCCTCCTTACGAAAATACGAGCATGTCAAATTCCACCAGCAGCCATTGGAAGTGGAGGTGGTGGTATGTGTGCCCAGCGAGCAGTACTTGGCGAGCCCTGTTCTACATCAAACAGACAGTACTATTCTCTTCGTACATTTTTCTTAGTATGTGTTTAATATCGAAGCATTTGCTATGGTGACAGATCTGTACTTAAGTATTTTCCCACCAAATAGAATACCTCTGTCATAAATAAACGTTATGATTAATTTTTGATGTTTCAACAATACTTCTTATATTTGCTGTACTACTCTTTAGGAATCTGTGAGGTAAGGTTAAGGTTAAAAATGTGAGTGGGTTCATGACGATCCCATGACTGCTACCTGTCAGGATCTATTGTAGTTAATGTAGTTCACCCCATACTCGTATTTCACCCAGTAGGTTCAGCCTCTTATATTCAGTCTCTCTCTATCCTGGGTGACTGCGTATCTAGGCGCTTTGGCAATTTTGATTTTTATTAGTTACTGCAACCTTGATTCTTGGGGTAGTTGGACAGACTCACAAGATCATGTTCTGCAGTTCACATCTAAATACAAAAATTTCTTCAAGTGCGACACATGTTTTTAACGTATTTTTTCCCGTAGAATCTGGGAAAAATGTTTTTTTTAAATAAAAAGAGTTCATGAACAAATAGCGAAAACTGAAACACATTTTCAACAATTACGCAAATAGCGATGTTTGAGCGATGTTACAGCACATCCATGATATTCTAGCACTATTGAAAACCCTATTATTATTTTTTATTATTTTTATTATTACACCCTATTTTTATTTTTTTCAAGCCAAAATTGGCTTAACTCACGATTTTTGGCCGCTTTACGTTGATTCTGAATCACTGTGCGACGTTCAGCATCTCTTACTAGTATGTCTGTGCACGTGATGTTTCAGCCCGCAATGCCTAATATATAAGCCAATTTGAGTCTTTAGCTTCAACCTACTACCTACTATTAGCTTCAACCTCTAATAGTTCCTTACCTTTTATTTTAAATGACTATGTGATAAACGCCTTTGAATGGGTTGACCCCATTCCATTCAACAGCTGTTGTTCTCTTACCAGAGTTGAATTTTTGCTTTGATCAAACTAGTTGATATGGCAAACGAAGTTCTAGTGCGATAAATTTTATTAGTTCTCCCTCTCGAGTCAAGAAGTTAGCAATTTTCCTGCTAGGGTGACAAAGTACTGTGAATTTATTGCATGTGTCCACTTGGTTAGAGTTTTTCGCAATTCTATATTCCTATGGCAGGAGCCAAAACGTTTGAAAGCTGCTTGACCATCAGAAAAAAAAAATGTTTCAGTGTCTTGAGTGTGCTCTCAAATCTGAGAGTCTCTAGATACGATATTCGTTTTCGATCATCAATACAAATTGTTCTTTCTCGATATTCTATGTTCGGTTTATGTTTTATTTGATTTTTTCTAAATCAGTTTCAGAAATTTTATTGTTTCAAAAACAGAAAGCCTTTGACAGCATTAGACACGGGTGGAATTTTGCTCCAAGTATTGGTGCATCCGCACCCTTAGGAGGACAAGTCCAACGAATACGGCGTGTATGTTACGTCCGTATAGATTTAATTCATTAATTAAAACAAGCACATATAACAAGACATCATCGGATATCACCGACGGACGGACGGACGCAAGCTAGTCCGACGCTGCGGTATCTCGCCCCGCAAGGCGGCGGGTCCGTTGCATGATTTAAGAAATTATCGATCTGTTCTCCGTAAAATTAGCTCTGCTCTCCGCCGAGTTCTCGGAATCAAACGGGAAAAGCTTTCGTGAACAGGAAATGGGGCGATCGTTCCGTCCAGATAAGGGGGGCCGTTTGCGAAATTTTGTCCACGCTGCGCCGCGCCACCGTTACCTTCCCTCCCTTTTTAATATACATACATTATTGTGGCCGATGCATGCGAGTGATGCATGAGTCGCGGATCAGCGGCGTTACAAAGAAACAGTTTGGAGAAGAGGGGTTAACAGTCCAACTGTCCCAAATAAAATTCGGGGATTCGAATAGAAGATGCGAATATATAGGGTGTCTCTAAAAGATCCATACAAAATCCCACCACATATTCCTCGGCTCAAATTAAGTCTATTTAAGGCAACTTACCTATATACCATGTTGCTCCGCTTGGTCGCTACGAGGCGCCAAAGTTCAACTTCTGAGATGGTTTTTTGCTAATAACTTCAAGACCATTGGGGAGATTTAGCTGAAATTTTGTACAATAACATAGTTTTTAGTTACGAAAGCAATGATCCTCAAATCACCACCGAAATTAATCCATTGGCGTGTTTATTTAAGATTCCGTGTTTTAGACCCTCCCAAGTTACTACGCTAATGAAATTAAAGACTTGTTGACATGAAATTTCGATTAATTGACTAACTTGCTACAAAAAAAGGTACTCTTGATAGAAGTCGATAAATCTCATGGTTTAGGAGAAAATCAATGAATTGATCTAGTTAAGATAGCGTTGAAAATGAATTGTCAGTTTTCAATTATTTGTTATGCCAAGTGTCAAATTTTTTTCTGCTGTGTTTTTCTTTAATTAATAATGGCTGCACAATTCAGTAATGAAGAGTATACCGATATGATATTAGCTTATGGGTTTTGTGAAGGCAATGCGCGTTTAAGTGTCAGGGTGTATGGGGAACGGTTTCCAAATCGTCGTTTGCCAAACCATACGACATTTACGGCAGTCGTAAGACGTCTTCGTGAGACTGGCCGATTTGCTGCTAGAACTGCTGATTATGGAAGGAACCGTTTTGTAAGGACTGCTGACGTTGAGGAAGAAATTTTGGCTCGCGTTGAAGACGAATAGGTGCGGAAATGGAAATTTCCAAAGATGTTGTTCATAGGACGCTCAAGGAACAGTTACTTCACCCATATCATAAGACGCCAGTTCAAGATCTTTTAATTCAGGATCCCGGATCGCGTATGATTTTTTGTCGGGCAGTGAATACGCAAGGCAGTTGAATGAAAACTTTGCCAACATGATTTTGTTCACCAACGAAGCGTGTTTTACAAGGAGGGGTATCACTAACTTCCATAATGAACACGTTTATGCAGATGAAAATCCACATGCTATCAAAGTTAGACATTTTCAACATGAGTTTAGGATCAATGTCTGGGCTGGAATTATCGGCAATTTCATAGTTGGTCCTGTTATTCTTCCACAACGATTAACAGGTGACATTTATTTGCAACACCTTCAAAATACGGTTCCCGATCTGCTGGAGGATCTGCCTTTACAACTGCTGAGGGATATGTGATTTATGCACGATGGGGCCCCTCCACATTTTCAAATTGGAGTCCGAAACTACCTCAATCAGCAGTATCCAAACAAATGGATAGGTAGAGGAAATGATGCTCCAGTAGCTTGGCCCCCACGGTCTCCAGACTTGAATCCGACATCTGAAGAAAATTGTTTACAAACCACCTGTAAATCATGAAGAAGAACTCTGGCAGCGCATTCAGGTTGCAGTTAATGATTTAAGGAATGACGAGGAAATTATGCGAAGAGTCATTTTCAATTTCCTACGTCGTGTAGATGTTTGTATGCGTGTGAATGGTGAACATTTTGAACAATTATTGCTGTAAAAATAAATCTTTAATTAATCTGTCCCCATGAAATTTGATTTTACACGATAAAGATCCCTTCAATTGACATCTCTGTGAAGACAATGTCGGGCGATAGTCATGTGTGATCTATTTTTGAAATGCGAATTTCTCCTAAACCATGAGAGTTATCGACTTCTATCAAGAGTACCTTTTTTGTATCAAGTTAGTCAATTAATCGAAATTTCATGTCAACAAGTCTTTAATTTCATTAGCGTAGAAACTTGGGAGGGTCTAAAACACGGAATCTTAAATAAATACGCCAATGAATTAATTTCGGTGGTGATTTGAGGATCATTGCTTTAGTAACTAAAAACTATGTTATTGTACAAAATTTCAGCTAAATCGCCCCAATGGTCTTGAAGTTATTAGCAAAAAACCATCTAAGAAGTTGAACTTTGGCGCCTCGTAGCGGCCAAGCGGAGCAACATGGTATATAGGTAAGTTGCCTTAAATATACTTAATTTGAGCCGAGGAATATGTGGTGGGATTTTGTATGGACCTTTTAGAGACACCCTATATATTTATAAGGGAACTAAATGGAAAGGAAAAGTTAACAAACCCCAATAACTAGACATGCAAATGCATCGATTTTCAAGGGCGTTACAATAGGGTACATACTAGTGAAGTTAGATATTATATAGGACGTCCACTTCTTGTACGGAGAACGGAATTATATCGGTAACTTATAAACTGGAAGAGATAGGAGGTCAATTAAATCGGAGAAACATTTTTACTCTTATCTACATTTGATGGCACTTGGAGGTGACGTATTCACCAAAATGTGCACTTACTTCGTTCACTCACTTTTCACCAGTGGCGGCCGGAGGAATTTGACATCCTCGTATTTCCGTAAGGAGGCATGGGGCCCACACCATATTTTAGGGGTGGTTACTAGAACTAAGTAGAAGGCTGTAATGGCAAAAAATCTTCAGGGAAAACTTGCGATTTTTTCCAAAAATGGCTGCCTCCGGGCAGGTCTTGGAAACGGCTTGTAAAATATTGGCAAAATATTTTTTTCATAATCACCAAGTAAATACATTTTCATAATCAACGAGTAAATACATTACTTGCAAAATTCTTTGCAAGTATAAAAAGCAAGGATTTTTGCAAAATTCTTATTTTCCTTAAACATACAACGATACAACGAAAATCATAAGTCTAAAAAATGTATTCACTCGGTGATTATGAAAAAAATATTTCGCGGATATTTTGCAAGCCGTACCCAAAATCTGCCCGGAGGCAGCCATTTTTGGAAAAATAATTTTTCCCTGAAGATTTTTGCCATTATAGCCTTCTACTTAAGTCTAGTAACCACCCCCTAAATTATTGTGTCCTTATGCCTCCTTACAAAAATACGAGCATGTCAAATTCCACCGAACGCCACTGCATTTCACTCAGGTTTCATTTAGGTTACTCACTACTTAGTTCATTACGTAGTAAAAATCCAGAAAGAGAAACTAAAAAATGCAACTTTAAAATGTTTGTACGTAACTGACAAACTGGGTCCAAAAAATATTCAAAATATTAAAAGTTGAACGATATTCGGTTCGGTACTTAAGTTTTGTATTGTACAGGGTTTGTCCGGAACGTAATGTCAGTGAATTTTTTTTCCCGAGACTGTACGCGCCAGCCCGCGCTTTACGTGCTGGGATTGTGGTGGGGGGATCTGGCAACAAGATCCAACAAGCGTCAGTTGGCTACCGGTCGTTGTAGCGGTCGCATCACTCGTTCTTTGAGAGTCGTTACAGTGACCCGGTGCAAGAAAAAATGCAACGTTCGCTTGAGCAACGGATGGCGATCAAGTTTTGTTTGAAACTAGAGAAGAGTGCTGCGGAAACCATTCCAATGTTGAAGAAGGCTTTCGGCGTCGATTGTCTTTCGGACAGGCAAATTTTCCGGTGGTACAATGCCTTCGCAGAAGGTCGGGAAGATGTCAACGACGAGAACCGCGCTGGACGGCCATCAACCTCCAGTTCCGACGACAATGTGAAACGTGTGCGTGACTTGTTGAACACTGACCGTCGTCTAAGTGTCCGTTTAATTTCAGAAACATTAGACATTACGAAAACCATTGTTCACGAAATTGTGTCGGAGTCTTTAGGAATGAGGAAGGTGTGCGCGAAGCTCGTGCCAAAAGTGCTAACGGACGATCAAAAAGCGAGGAGCGTCGAAACCTGCCAAGAACTTTTGGACACCTGCGAAGACAACCCCGCTTTCCTTGATGACGTCATTACCGGGGACGAAAGTTGGGTCTTTGAATACGATCCGGAGACGAAGAGGCAAAGTGCGGAATGGCACACGTCGAACTCCCCTCGCCCCAAGAAGGCCAGGATGTCCAGGTCAAAGATCAAGACAATGCTGATTGTCGGGGATTGGTCCATCATAAGTTCGTTCCGCAGGGGACAACCGTAACCGGAAAGTTTTACGTCGAGGTGTTGAAGCGGCTGAAACGCAGGGTGAATCGCGTCCGCCCAGACATCTCAAAATCCTGGAAGCTTCACCACGACAATGCGCCTTCGCACACCTGCTTCCTCGTGGCCGATTACCTCGTCAAGGCAGGCATCACCGCTGTTCCCCAGCCTCCCTATAGCCCCGATGTGGCGCCCCCAGACTTTTTTTCTGTTTTCGCGACCCAAAACCCCAATGAAAGGACAGCATTTTGGGTCGGTGAAAAACATTCAGAAGGCTTGCACCGACGCTTTAAAGGCTATTCCGGAAAACGACTACCGTGCGGCTTTTAATGCGTGGAAGACCCGCTGGAACCGATGTGTGGACGCAGGAGGAATGTATTTTGAAAGTTTCTAAAGATTTGTACACATAGAACCAATAAAACCATTTTTCAAAGCTCACTGATATTACTTTCCGGACAAAGCCTGTATAACTGTAACGTATCTACACTTTTATCATTTTGGCGCTAGGCATGGTGACACTCCACTCGTTGTTTTTCTGACGGTCAGAAATGCACAGATTTTGTATTCATCATTTTGCGTTTGACAACCGACTTTTATTTTTCTCTAATTATATTTAATTTACGTGGGTTGTTCTGAAAGATTCCTGAATAGAAGACGGTAAAATAATAGCGACAGTTTCACATCCTCACATTCGTTTGACGTTCACACCCTTGACGTTTTGCGTGACACCCCAATATGTACGGCCAGTCATCCCCTTTATAGCCCTGACTTAGCTCACTGTGACTTTTTCTTTCCTGAAATAAAGAAAAAACTAAGGGGCGCTAATTTCTGTCGGTCGAGGATCCCGGTGGCCTCTCAGGTGGTGTAAGCCCGCTAAATGGACCGACAATAATAAATTCTCCGCTCATCGTCATTCGCTATGGGCGGAATAAATGTGTAAGTATTACCTATAATCAGGCTCCGGTAGTTGAAGGAACCAACTTTGTTGGATATACTGGAACACATCTAGTCCCACTTAAGTATACTAGAGGACGATCCTTACGCTTCACTGCCGTATTCTTCTGGTTAGGCAATAAGCAGGTGCGTATGTTTATTGTTATTCACCGTCAGAGTGAATAACAATAACATCTAAAGATCCTGGAGTGGGTACTGGAACCTTCGGCGTAAAAACAAAAAACTGGACGTTTTCCACGAAACACCGCACTACTACACTTTTCTCGACGCGCGTTTCGCCAACCAAGTTGGCATATTCAGGAGAAGATTAAAACTAAATTCTAGCCTACACACTTGCACTATTTATACTAAATTTGTTGCCACGGTTCACTGAACCGTAACTGTCTTTGTTTATCAGAGCAAACAGTGGACTGGTGGGTATCGGACCATTGTCCTTATTCATACTATTGTTACACTTAATGATTTCTAAACTTTCAAAAGCATCCAACTGTCTACTGTTTGTTACATTTCTAATTAATTTTAAATTATTTATGTCTATCCTATGGTTGTTGTCAAAAGCGTGTTGGGCAACACAAGATTTTTCTGTTCTGCCATATTTCAAATGAGCCATGTGTTCTTTAAATCTAGTCACAATAGATCTTTTTGTTTGCCCAATATACTTTTGATCACAATCTTTACAACTTATTTCGTATATTCCTGACTTATCGTTATTGTCGATTTTGTCTTTGGGGTTACCCAAAAGCGTCTGTAGTTTATTTTTAGAATTATAAACCAAATTGATATTAATATTTTTATAAAGTTTATCTAGTCCGCGGGTGAATTTAGTTTCATATGGTAACGAAGCAAATTTCGAATTGTCAGTATCTCTACGAAAAGTCGTGGAATTGTACAGCGTTCTCTTAAATTGATGCTTCTTTATTAACTTATCTATTAAATATCTTTATTAACTAATCTAAATTAACTTATCTAGAATAACGGTACTCTTAATCTGAGTACCGTTATTCTTAGCTATATTCTTAATTAATTGTTTCTCATGTTCAAACCTCTCTTTACTGAGGGGGAAATTTAACAAACACTGAATTAGAAAATTAAAAGTTGCCATTTTATGTTGAAAAGGGTGATCCTATCGCTGAGACAATTGGTCTTATGGATTTTCCTGGTTTATGTATTTTTGGTAAACAATACAATTTAGGTATTACTGGATTCATCAATTTTCCTGGTTTATGTATTTTACCAAAAATACATAAACCAGGAAAATCTGTAAGACCAATTGTCTCAGCGATAGGATCCCCAACTTATAATTTGTCAAAATGGTTCGAGTTCGAAAATTCGAGAACAAACGAGTTCGAAAATTTGCCTATTGCACAAACACTTTCAGTTAAAAATTCTAGTGAGTTCATTGACAATATCAAAAATATCCAATTGCAAGAAGGTGAAATTTTGGTCTCGTTTGACGTATGCTCATTATTTCCAAGTGTCCCAATCCCGCAAACTTTGGACTACCTCAGGGAATTACTCGAATTAAATGATTTAGACGATAAAATTATTAAGGCATACATTCGGCTTACTAGTATTTGTATGAATCAAAATTGTTTTCAGTATAATGGTGAATATTTTCAACAACATGAGGGAACGGCAATGGGTAACTCCTTGTCACATTTCATTGCAAATCTTTTTATGAGTAAATTTGAGACAGAAGTAAAAGATAAATTCGAGTATTTCCCTAGAGTTTGGTTCAGGCATGTGGACGATATCTTCGCGGTATTTGATACAAAGCAATTAGTTTAGATATTTTTTTTCCAAATTAAATAACCGTTTCCCTACCATAAAATTTACATATGAAGTGGAACACAATGAACAGCTACCATTTTTAGATGTATTAGTTATTAGAAATAGTGAAAATAAGAGTTTGTTGTATATAGGAAAGAAACCGCGACTCTTAGATATATTCCCAACGATTCACACCACCCTTTTCAACATAAAATGGCAAGTTTTAATTGTCTAATTCACCGTTTGTTAAATTTCCCCCTCAGTAAAGAGATGTTTCAACATGAGAAACAATTAATTAAGAATATAGCTAAGAATAACGGTTACTCAGTCCATTTAATAGATAAGTTAATAAGGACGCATCAATTTAAGAGAACCCTGTACAATTCCACGACTTTTCGTAGAGATACTGACAATTCGAAATTTGCTTCGTTACCATATGAAACTAAATTCACCCGCGGACTAGATAAAATTTTTAAAAATATTAATATCAATTTGGTTTATAATTATAAAAATAAATTACAGACGCTTTTGGGTAACCCCAAAGACAAAATCGACAATAACGAAAAATCAGGAATATACGAAATAAGTTGTAAAGATTGTGATCAAAAGTATATTGGGCAAACAAAAAAGATATATTTTGACTAGATTTAAAGACACATGGCTCATTTGAAATATGGCAGAACAGAAAAATCTTGTGTTGCCCAACACGCTTTTGACAACAACCATAGGATAGACATAAATAACACAGGACCACAATTTTTTTTTATGTGCGGAATACTAGAGTATGTCTACTATATGTTTTTTGGGTCGCCGATTACGAATCCGGGCTTACTTTTGCTTGATCAGCTAACCTAACCTCAAAAAAACGCTCAAAAACTCAAAAAATCGAGTTCATAAATAGCACACCGGACCTGAATTTTTAAACTTGATAGCCCCTTCAACTGAACTCTTGCATCTCAAAATCTCCGAATCCAAATTTTCAAACTCCTAGCCTCTTAACCTAACCTCAAAAACTCAAAAAAACGAGTCTAAAATCTCAACAGCACACTTGACCTGAATTTTCAAACTTGATAGCCTCTTCAACTGAACTCTTGCACCTCAAAATCTTCAAACCCAAATCTTCAAACCCCAAGCCTCCTGACTTAACCTCAAAAACTCCCTGCAGAAGTGGTACCTCCACGTGGTTCAGGATGGGTAACGCTAAATCCACTTCAGCATATTACTGTTTTCAGGGTGGTGGAATTTCAGATTTTAGAGGTACTTTTTCATAACGTCGCTAGTTACTGGCGAAGCAATATATCCTATTCACCAATTTATCGCTAGAAACGACGACTGAAGATACATATCATCAACATCATTCAAGGACAAGAGGCTATGGGTTAGTGTTTGAAAGCTTCGTTTTGCATCAGTTAAAGACATAAATTGAAAAGTCTATTGTTTTACAGTATTTAGGTCCAGTGTGCTGTTGAGTTTTTAAACTCGTGTTTCTTAGTTTTTGGGGGTTTAGTTTTATTAGTTTGAAGATTTGGATTCGGAGATTTTGATGTTCGAGAGTTCAGTTAAAAGGGCTATCAAGTTTAAAAATTCAGGTGAAGTGTGTTGTTGAGTTTTTTAGACTCGTTTTCTTTAGTTTTTGGGGGGTTTTGAGGTTAGGTTAAGAGGCTAGAAGTTTAAAAATTTGGATTCGGAGATTTTGATATGCAAGAGTTCAGTTGAAGGGGGGGGGGGGGGGGCTATCAAGTTTGAAAATTCAGGTCAAGTGTGCTGTTGAGTTCTTAGACTACTTTTTTGAGTTTTTGGGGGTTTTTGAGGTTAGGTTAAGAGGCTAGGAATTTGAAAATTTGGATTCGGAGATTTTGAGATGCAAGACTTCAGTTGAAGGGGCTATCAAGTTTAAAAATTCAGGTCCCGTGTGCTATTCGATTTATGAACTCGATTTTTTGAGTTTTTGATCGTTTTTTGAGGTTAGGTTAGCTGATCAAGCAAAAGTAAGCCCGGATTCGTAATCAGCGACCCAAAAAAACAAATAGTAGGCATAGTGTAGTATTCCGCACATGAAAAACATTTTTTGTGGTCCTGTGTAATTTAAAATTAATTAGAAATGTAACAAAAAGTAGACAGTTGGATGCTTTTGAAAGTTTAGATATCATTAAGTGTAACAGTAGAATGGATAGGACAATGGTCCGATACCCACCAGTCCACTGTTTGCTCTGATAAACAAAGACATTTACGGTTCAGTGAACCGTGGCAACAGATTTAGTATAAATAGTGCAAGTGTGTAGGCTAGAATTTAGTTTTAATCTCCTGAAAATGCGAACTTGGTTGGCGAAACGCGCATCGAGGAAAGTGTAGTAGTTCGGTGTTTCGTGGAAAACGTCCAGTTTTTTTTAAATGTAGAAATAATGAGTTCAAAAACCGGATCTGTGGTTTCTGATAGTGAACGACGATGAACGAGGAATTTATTACATGTGTTCTGTGTGAGTAAATATAATATTTTAATATACACCAAGTCCTTCTTGTCCTATGATTCCTTTGGTAAGTATTTTACCTAATTTTATTTCCAATCGCAATTTATATTAATAATAATGTCCAGTAATTTCTAACGATTCTTGAAATGTCCCCCATTCTCTCCCTAAAAATCCGCCCTTGACGTGACTATATTCCACGTGTCCTAAAGAGAACCCGTGAGTTATGGCCGCCTCTTTCTCTCGACTTATCAGACGTTGACAAGCCGACAGCAGAAAAATAAGGTGAAATATTAGGTTGCTGCGAAACATTTGTCATTAATTACTGTAAAAAGAATATTTGATTTATTATATGAAAGGGATGAAAGAAATCATACCTACTGTTACCTCTACTCTACAAAATAAACTGCTCGTCAAAATTAGCGTAACACTTACAGGTATTAGACCTTAGATTAGCGCCATTTGCGTTCTGTTTCGGCTATAGATCTGGGATTTTTAAATTTCGGTAGCCTATACGGTTAGTTTTAATGTTTCGAGGTCACCACACTCTGACTGAACGAGTTAGACGTCCAAACCCCAAAAACCAACCCCATGTCGAAATATGAATTCACAAGATTCTGGCTTTTATTCAAAGACCTACAGGATGAACTGCGAAGGATGATGATGCATGAAACCAGTCTTGACAAAAGATCTCCCCAATAAGTCCTGAGTGTTTGGTCGCTGTCCAACCCCTTCAACCCTTTTCAGCACACGTGAGCCACCCATTTACAGTTACGCTGGGTTTTGCATGATGCATGACTACTCGCTTTCACCCTTTGACAACTCAAGCACCCCTCCAATATACCCCTACAATTCACCCTCAATTCACCTACAATTCACCCTCTCTGGTTCCGCCCCTGTTGGAGGCGGTGTGGGGTGTCGTTTGGTCTTGAATCATGTTCTGGCATCATTTAAAGGCTTTCGAAGTTAACTGGACCCACTGCGGATTGCCGGTTGAGCGTCAAAAGTAAAATTTCACCACTAACCCACCCTCCGTAAATTTTCTGCACTGAATTGTTGTAACCAGGTCTCTATGCGTGGGATGACTCAGAAAGCCTTCCTAAAGATGGAACACTTTTCAGCCCACCCTGAGTCGTCCGTCTCCTTCAAATCATCTTTTGGGTCCCATGGCCCCCTTTTTGAGAGATGCTCGCGCACGACAAGACCAGGGCCTGCAAGGTAGGCCACGCAAATAGGCTTTTAGTAGCAAAATTAGAGGAAACATGAGCTGTTTGAGTGGCCTACCTTGCAGGCGCTGGCCAAGTCGAGAGTTCATGCGCCAAAGTAGCAAAGAACACTCGTCGTGCGCATAGAGAATCTCTCACGAATTCAGCCCTCTAGCATCGAAATGTATTATTATTATTATTAATAAAATCAGTAATAATTATCGTAACCACAATTGCATGCGTGCAGGTAGAAATGCCTGCATAGTGGCAATTCTATTAAGGTCCTTCTTCTTACGGAGGTTTTCAAAATGGAAGTTATCAGTTTTCGGAAAAGTTTTCCAAACATCTTATTGATTGTACAATCTGGTTTTCACTCATATGTACATTATTAAATTTCATGTTCAGAAATATGTTTTTCAAGGACGACATACTCGTATTTTGTTTTCTATGGTTTTTCACACGGTAATTTTTAAAATAGTTTTCAAAAATATTATATAAGTTATCAAAGCTCGTTGAATGCGATTAGGTTTTCACTAACGCTTTATCAAAGTGTTGTATCTAAAGGAAGAAGTTTTCGAAAAAATTGTGAAAGTTTCATAACTTTTCATTGATTGTAATCACGCTTTGTCTCCTGTATGTTTTAATTTGCTGTATATTAAGGAGGATGTTTTCAAGGAAAACGTATTATATTTTTTGTTTCCTACGGTTTCTCTAGTTTCAACATAGAAACTATGATTTTCGATATCACGTTATAACGTATCGTAGAGCTAACTGAAAAAAACTGATTAGATGATAGAGAGATCGTCACGTGTCCAATTTTGCCAATACCTAGTCTTGGGCGTAACCGCATCTATATTGGAAAAACTTGTAACAATTTAAGAACATTATCTACTAGAAAATCTTACGACTATTCTCTTAACTTCCGCACCTCCTCATATAGTAAATAGTACAAACAAAGATTTATCAGATTCCAAACCAGATTGTTTCTCTCAATATAATTCCTTATCTTGAGTTTCATTCGTTGTCAGCGACGTTTTCATATCAAGAGTTTTCCCACATTGTTTAGGGAAGGGGTGGGTTAAAGTTAAAATTACAAATTTAGATGTAATTACGTACTGTATACGAGGTAAGGCCCATATTTGGCAAGTTTAATTGATATATTACGAAAATGGGTTCTAAAATAAAATATTGTCACAGGTATGGGAAAAAATGGTAAACAATGATGACATTATGGAACCTACAGATCTTATGGATAAACAGATCATATTACAGTCTGATTGGTAAGAGCGTATATGGTATATTTTGTAGGAAACCGTATTTATTGAAATTTTCTCATCTCAGTATGAATCTTCTTGTAAACCCACACATTTTCGATTGAGTTTGCAGTCGGGTGACCGGTGCGACCAGTTCAATGTGATTATGACGTTTGGCGCCTTCTGCTGGCTGCACATTTTACTTTGACCACCACAAACCAACTGACCCACGACCGGGGAAGTCATCAGCATTTTATGACTCCGAATATCGTTATACTCACTTGCTAACGAACGATTTCGATTTTCCCAAGGACTTCGCGGTTATAACGTAAATTATTTTTGGTCCTTAGTATGCGAACACAGAAAAACATCCTCAAAACCCAAGGTGTAAGCAAAACTCATAACGTTTGACATGCTTGTGGACACGGAAAGTTGAAGTAAAACTGTTTTTCCCATAATTCATATTCAACAAAGACTCGCTCTACACTCACACAAAATAAGTAAAGGGCTTAACCTTCCAAAACACTTTCTCCACATATTTTCTCGCCAGACGTTCGGTCAAATGGTGATCAGTGATCACATTTAACTTACGCAGGTAGAGATAGTACAACGCGTTAGGGGTCGCTATCTGCGAAAGGACATCCTGCCCGGGGCACCACGGCCAGAGCTTACGTGCACGTAGGCGTAACACCTTATCACCGGGGGACCCGCATACACTCGCTTCCACGGCTTCTGTATCTCTTCCACCTGCAAACGGCTGAAAACTATTGTACCTGGACAGACTGCGTAATGATGCCAATTAACGGGCATTATTACTCGGAAACAGTGATAAAACTGGCTGCATTGAAAATAAACTGTACTATGAAAATGTGAAATTGATTCTTCCATAAAAATCTCTAAGAAATATGTCGTTGCCGAGCTGAGAATATCTCCAATATGACAAAATGCAAATTTTGAAGGAGACAAATAAAACCTTAAAAACGCTTAAAATCAGTTGTAAGGTATAAGTTAAACTGGACAAAAGGTGAAAGGGAATAATTCAAAAATATATAAATAAAGTAAAAAATGTTTCGTGAATGTATTGCTATTATTTGTTAAGGTAAAAGATATGTAGGTCCGTGTATCCATGTACATTAGATGAGTTGATACCAATTCTCGTAGCCACCTTACTGAATATCGTCTAACTACATAGTAATCATCTTACTGAAAATCAGTGAGTGAATCATTGAATAAACGTGTTTAGACTCCTTCAACCAGACACACACTTTTGCGTGTGTGCGCTAATGCTCGCGTGTGTTTAAAAGCGTGTATGTGTGAGTGTGTACTTGCGTGCGTATATAAATGCATGTGTGCGTAACTGTGTGCATGTGCGTGCATATAGAATGCCTGCTGCCCCAGAGGATGCTGGAGATGGTGACCACCGCCTCAATTGAGGATGTGTAGAATGATCCATTTTCCGATTCTCTGGAGTAACGAAGCCAGCGAAGGCGCGCTGCTCTGCAGGGGGGCGTTAGGGTGTGAGAATGATGCCGTAGTGTATTCGACGACGAGTTGACTTCGTCCTCGTCAAAGTCGGAAAATCATCATACTTAGACCTAAGGAGGTATGAGGGTTATCACCCCTAGGACGGCGGACTCGCCTGCGATCATAACAGGATTCCTAACGTGCGGGTTTCTTTATATATCCATGGCTTCTCCTCTGTTAAGCGTTTATTTCACGATTTTACGTTGAAATGACCTTGAGCCTAACATGCTACGGTTAAACAGACACCGGATTTGGATTCAGCGTCAAAAAATACAGGGAAAAACTATGTTCTTATCCATAGTCAAAAACAATTTTTTTGTGGGCCTGTGTAATCCTTATTGTTTTAATTTAATATATGTAAATATGTATTTTTTATAATAGGTAGGTATTTATAAATTTGTCTTAGAAAATCTGAAAATCTGAAAAGAATGAAAAATTTTATAAGATTTTTTTTAAAGTTGTATATATATATATATATGCTTAAATTTGTGTATAAAGTTTCTTATGTATAAATTCAGTTCAGTTCAAATATTTTTTTTTTAAAATGTTTTACCACATGTTTTCCTGGATCAAGTCCAATTATATAAATAACATAACCTAAAATTTCTTATGTGAAATTTTAGATTTAGAAGAAGAAGAATTAAATTAATTAGAGAAGAATTAAAACAAACTTTTTTCAGAAACATTAATAATAACCTTTAACACTTTAATTTTCCACGTTTATTTCAAGAACGTGATGACCGTTCTGCCATTTCCAATTCTGTTTTTGAACATTTCCGTCATTTTGAAATGTAATTTTTAATTTTACATAATTTACCCATCTCTAGATCTGTGTCGTCTTGGGTCAGTGTCCCAGGAGCATTGTATGTGCGCTTCAAGCCTGGTCAATATTGTTGGAGACTAAGGCAATATTTCAATAATTCAACCAATGAAACCCCATACATATTTTATGGCCGATAAATATGACGATCTTTAATGTCACTATCATCTTCATGTATCATGACCACCTAAACAAAATCTAGATTCATTACTGAAACACACAGAGTTCCCCTATTGGTTCCATTCGAATCTAGTCCTACACCAATCTAATCGTCGAGCCTTGTCGTTGGCTGTAAGACAAAACACCCAAAAAGGATGATAAGCAAGTAAATATCGATACAGTCATTCTTAAGGGGGAAATACAATTAGAGTATCCAAAAAATCGACTTTTTACCTAAAAAAGACAGTAAATGTATCGTAGAATATGCATGCAAAGTTTTAAAATTAAATTCAAAGTCCTTCTATTTTTTTTTGCCGTTCTTCGAAAAGAGATCGTAGCGAATTTCGGCGCTGTCGCCCAGGAGACCTTTTGTCTACTGTGTCCTCTTCTGAAATACTCTGGGACGGATTTATATACCTTTTTATTTATATACCGGATTTATATTCCGGAGTTTTATGAAAAGGCCTACTGTATGCCCCCTGGCATCGCTGATTAAGGCGTATCATTTTCAGGTAAATATAATTTTAAACGCGATTTTCTCGAAACAGCATTTTCGAAGCTTGTGTTGAACATAACTTAAAAAGGTTCAACCGATTTAGCTGAAACTTTAAGGATTTCTTTATGATACCAGCTTCTAGTTAAACTAAAAAAAATGAATTTTAGTTTGCAAAACTCAGTACCTAATTATTGCAAAAGTAACGGAAAATTTTTAATTTTTTTTGAAATACTTACCTCGGCCAAATTTCGAATTTGTTTTTACTTTTTTGTAGTTTATCGACGGAATATACTTTTTTTAGACAATTTTTTTGTCTGGACTCTTACAGATAAAAATTGCGACGTCCAGGACCAACACAACGGATTTCTATAGGTCCTCTTTGTGTCATTGAATAGCTGTCATTGTGATTGAAAAAAAAAAACATTTTTGTGTTTACTTTATTGTTTATTTAATACGTTTATAAAGTTTGATAATGATTAAATAAAAACTTCTTAAAAAAATATTCTTAAAAAATGCTTAGCAAATATGCTTATTTTTTTTTAAAAAGCCAAGACAGTACATTCGTATTAACTCGGTAACTGCTTCAACTGCTTATCAATTTTTAAACTGTTGTCTTTATAATCCGAAATTTTATCATTTAAGGGGGTAAACTACTAAAGGGGAAGAAATTTTGAAAATTTGATTTTTTTTTTTTGAAAAATGTACCTTAATATCGTAAAATATCGTGGCAAAGTAAGGCCAGCAAAACAGTGTATGAAGAGTTGAGTAATGACGATCTTCTCACTCGCTGTATAGGCGCATATAATCAAAATAGTAATGAATCTTTCAATGCCACCGTCTGGCTCTGGCTCTGAAATCAATTCAAAAAGTGGTAAAACATTACTAGATATAGTCACGCACTTCTCCATCGGTATTTACAAAGATGTATTTGCATCAATAATGCAATTATTAGATTAGATTAGATTAGCATGGGCATGAAAATCGACCGAAACACTTACAATATGTGCTGAGAAAAGAGGCGAGAATCGATGCAAAATCACTAAGGAAGGAACGGCAAGAGGAGGATGAGAATCTGGAAGGCCAATTGTATGGTGCAAGCATTGCAGATTAAAGGTATATTGAATGTATCCTTGTTTTCTCAGTACTTAAAACTTTAAACGCGTTTTTCTTGAAACAACAAATTTCAGTTTCAAGTCAGCGGGACTTGAAACTGGACCGAGACCGATATCTCGAACAATTTTTGTCCGATTGGCTTGAAATTTTTATTGAATATTCAAAACTACTTTCTCTTAAAAAAAAAACTGGACGTTTTCCACGAAACACCGAACTACTATACTTTTCTCGACGCGCGTTGGCATCTTCAGAAGATTAAAACTGAGTGGTTTACTGAGAAGATTAAAAATGAGGTTTAACCTTCTTCTTTTAATTTTTTTAAACTCTTTTCAAAAAACACGTCATTTTTGCAAAAATCAATTTAAAAAAAGTCCTACGTACTGTTGAACATAATAATACTAAATCGTTTTTTTTTGGCTCATGGTTGTCTCTTTAAATTTGCGGGAGTTATTGGTCCGGTCACGCAGCCATAAAAAAAGATGCCTAGGGAAAATACTGAGAAGCCGCCATTTTGTTTTGTACAGCTCTGAAAAAAATTACAAACATACTTCAATACTTGTATAATAAAGATCTTTTTTACCAATCTTTTGCTTTATTTTTCGGCCTCTAGAGTGGTTTACCCCCTTAACTTATTAACTACAATTCTGGTGAATCATGGTGATTTTAACAAATTGGTAGTTTACAGGTAGTTTTCTCAGTGTTTCACTCTAAGATGCACGATACAAGCCGTACCTATCCGTTGGTTGTTGGATAAAGGCGACGTCGTTCGACCACGCTGAATCTTATTGACTGATGTCGCGTTCGGCAACAACAATCATCAAATGGTATGCGGCAAAGATGCATGCTTCTTGTCGTTTCACGTTCATTCCATTGAAAATCTATGTGTAGCATGCGTCATTGCCACATGCCACATGTTTCCTAAATGTCCTCAGTCGAACTGCACCTTCAGATATAGTTTGTCATGTCGCTGGATATTCTAGATGTCCTAGAGCGATCAGAACCTCGCAATCTGTGATCTTAGATCATCTTCTCCATATTCTCATAACCGTCCGCTTCTCTTATACTGATATTTCGCCCCTTTTCAAATTCAGATAATTGTGTAAAATGACGTGGTGCACGAACTCTAGGCATTCTAATAATTTTAACATATATTATAATAAGTACAGTTATACTGTTTAACTGTCAAATCGTATGAAAAATACCTTACAATTCCATGTCACCATTTCTTCTATCTAACCTTGGTACTTTGCATTCACACAATAAAACATAAAGACAAATCAACAAAAAGGTTAATCAAAACTGTTTTTGTATTGAAGACAAACTATACAATAAATATATAGTTTTAAATTGATAAAAGCCTGTATAATTAATTACTGGGTATTGTATTTGTTTGTATGGATGGATTTATTTTTCTCAACGAGGATTTATTTTCAGTAACATTCTGAAAGAAAAATTCGTACACCTGTTTAAAACATACAGAGCAAAAATGATTGTGGGAGTAACGATTATCTAGGCAGATATATATTTTTTTGTTTTAAAACAATATAAAATCAAGTTTACAACATTCTAAATCGCAACTCATAACTACATACCTGATACAAATATAGTAAAATAACCGTACATGAGTTAGAGCAAATATTAATATTGTAAATTTTATGGTCTTTTCTATGCGGTATTCTCCGCCAAAATGAGCCAAACGGCTAGTTATTTTTTCGTACTTCTTGAGAATTATAACGAATAAAATACCACGTACAAAATAATATGTTCCGTGGAACGATACACAACATATGTGGATATGAGAACAGCTGATGCCCAAGATGCATCCACGATCAAGTAAAGGAGCAGATGTTCCGTTTTTTTAAGACAGACGGCACGCGCCTCTCTCAAGACTTGTGCCCGTTTACTCGGTATGTGCGTAGCCTGTTTCGAACTAATACTCGGTTTACACTGACACCGGCGGTTTTAATGGTAATTTTGGAAGAATCGGAAAATATTAAGAGCCTCCTCCTAGCGGGCCCATATAAAAGTGTGTGTCTATAGATAATCCAAAATATTGTTGATAGTGGTGCATAGTAAATGGTATCGACATTATCTCATAGTATATAGGTACTGCGTATGCAGCAATATACAGCATGAAAATGTCTCTTAGAAAAGACTTAGAAGATAATTATTTATATATATGCATGTACGAGGTGTGTAAATTAAGTAATGATACTTTTTTGGATTTTTTTATTCGAATAGAATTACAATTCAGTATTGTCTCCTTCAAAATAAATTCCCTGAGAAGCCACACAGCGCTGAAGACGGTTCTTCCATTCCTCATAGCAGTGCCGGAACGCATATACTGGAATAGCCTTCAGCTGGTCGGTTACAGCCGTTTGAATGGTTTCTATGGTCCCAAAATTACGTCCCTCGAGGTGATCTTTCAATCTCGGGAAGAGAAAAAAGTCATAAGAACTCAAGTCAGGCGAATAAGGAGACTAAGGAGCCACATTAATGTTCTTACTGGCGAAAAACTCGATTACTGAAATGGTTATGTGACAAGGCGCATTGTCGTGATGCAACATCCATTTGTTCTTTTTCGATTTTTCAAGAACCTCTCTATAAAAGTGTTGATTTAGTGTTTGGCCTGGAGGCATAAACTTTTTTGTGAACAATTACCTGGCTATCAAAAAAAGCAAATCAGAATGCATTTGATCTTCGACTTCCTCATTCTTGCTTTTTTGGGTCTTGGAGAGCTTGAAGTGTGCCATTCCATGCTTTGGCGCTTGGTTTCCGGGTCGTACTCAAACACCCAAGTCTCATCACCAAACACGTTCCATAAAATGGGGATCATTTTCAATCTATTCCAAAAAGTCAAGACACCATCCTTCTGATGAACAGTGGTATGATTCAAATTTAACTCTTCCCCAATCATTCTTGATATCAACCGACGATCTGAACGCATAAGATCCCGTATTCTATCGACATTTTCATCGGTTCTTGAAGATGAAAGGTTTCCGCTGCGTGGTTCATCTTCAATCGACTCTCTTCCTTCTGAGAATGCCTTAAACAACTGAAAAACCTGGGCTTTTGAAAAAACACTGTCTGCGCAGGCGTGTTGAAGTTTTGCAAATGTATCCGTTGCGCTGTGTCCAAGTCTGAAACGTACAAGAAAAAAACAGTTTACGAAAACAGTCACAAAGAACAAACAAATGTCTCTAACAAGTTTAAACTTGTACTGAGGGTGCATTACATGTTAACCTACCTCCCTACCAAGTCCCGTCTCCGCAGTGTTGCTAAACCGTCACTACATTGCCAGTCTCATTACTTAATTTACACACCTCGTATATATGTATAAAACAAAAATGGAAAAACAAAGCTTTTTAAAAATGTACAAACATTTATATACACTAAAAAAGATAATATAAGCTTTTATATTGTAGTATCTGTAGTAGTTTTATGTTTAAAACAAAACTAATTGTTAAGATCTATTTGTACAACATGGACGCAATAATGGTTTGAATGAAATTCGTATCTCTCAGAGTATCTGTTTTCAATATACCTCATAAAGTTCTTGATTTTATCCGATTAAAAATTCAACATCGGGTCATGGGGATCATTGATTCACCTTACGATCATTGATTATGATGATATTTTTTTAATGAGCCCCCTTCCCTTTAATCTTTAGTCAAATTAAACAAAGAACTAATGAGTTCACACACAAATATTGAAAACAGACCCTCTGCAAGAGATAAAAATTCAATTCTATTTAATTCGTTATTGCATCTATGTTGTGCAAATATCAAAATTTTGTTCAAAGATGAAATCCTTATGGTGACAGCAATAAAAAAAGCTTATTTTATTTATAGTTTTCAAAAGGTCTGCTCGTTAAAAAGGTTTCTTTTTATAATACTTTTAATTACTTTTTTTACGTTTTTTTTGTAATCACATATTTCTTATAACAACATTGCAGTTTCATCGGAGATTAGTAGGTGCGCAGATTTTCCGATAGAACAATCAGAAGTGGGTGAAAATTCAGTTGCAAGATTTTTTACATTCATAATATAGACATCCAAAAAAACGTCATCAACTCTGGCTATGAACGAGTGAGATGGAAATAGCGGTCATGTCTAAGCTTTTCGGTTATGTCAAACTTTTGACAAGTGACTGTCACAATTTGTAAAATAGACAATGGCTGTCATATGATGTGACAGTCTTGACAAGTAAATAAGGTTATAAATTCGATTAAGAATAGAAATACCTCTTTTTTTTCTCGGTCAACTTTGATGACGTTTTTTTTGGATGGTTCTATACAACGACATACAGGTCAAGGTGATAAAAGCATATTAAGAAATAAACGGATCATATGCTGATCCGAATTTATTCCAATTACCTATACTCAAATATTAACATTGGTTGGTAATAAAAATTTACATTAATTTTTATGTTTTGGCATTAACGTTTGGAGTTTTAAGTGATTTTAAAACCGTCCATAAAGCAGGCAAGAAATTAGTCCGGGAGCAGTCAACTATCTCCAAATCTTTGAGATACGTTATTTACAGTGAAAATTCAAATCAATGTTCTTTGACTAAATTTAAATTTTGTCAGCGATTTTTATTTAGCAAACCATATATTTTTTTTTTATAAAATAAGACAAATGATCTTACCCCAAAAAAGAAATTTAAATTAAAACAAAAAAAAAAACAATTTCAACCCTTTAATATTTCAGTGTAATGAATTTGGTTGTCTCATCCTATATGAAACAAGCCTAAGCTAATACACCTCCATTATATCTGAATGAAAATATGTTGAAAAGGCATTCACCTAACAGTTGTCTGAACACATGGGATAACGACTTTTGCTTACTTAATCAACATGTAACATCAACGAGGGGAGTATGAAATATAGAAGAATTTGGAAACATTTTTCATGTAGAAGATGAAAGTTAAATGACAATTATATCTATATACATATGTAGAGTTAATTTTTGAGATTAGAACTTCTTTTAATACGACTGGACATAAGAAAGCAAAGTAGAAAATATAGAAATTTTACGTTATAACAACGATAATTATAAAGGTTTACGAAAAAAATTCATATGGAATATTTGTAAATAATATTGTTTTTGTTCATATTAAGATTGAAAATTGCATGTTATAACAACGATAATGATAAAGGTTTACGAAAAAAAGTCATATGGAATATTTGTAAATAATATTGTTTTTGTTCGTATTAAGATTGAAAATTGCATGCCAAATATTTTTTTGTTTTTTTGAAAAGTATTATAACCGACTAGTTATAATGTCAAAACTGTTTATTTATAAACAATAATCAGGGCATATTAAATATGTGTTAATTTCCATAAAAGTTGTTTTAAAAGCGCCTTACTTAGGAATTCAGTTTTATTTAAGACGACCTTTTAAAAAATATTCAGTTGTTTTCCTTCTTCTCTTTCTGTAAGTTACAAATTGTAAATATTTTTCTTACAATTTACCTCAATATGGATCGAATATTTCACAACAAAACATTTGAAAATTTAAAAATAGTCCAAGATTCTAACAGTTTCCTTTCAAATCATTTTATTGATTAAAATGCGTTTTTTTTCCAAAAAAATAAAATAGTAACTTTAAAGTGTTCCTGATGAACTCAACTGAAATGCGAAAACTTGCAAAAAAAATATATGTATATGGTATTTTTTTAAAAATCTTAACGGAACAACCAAACCAATGGCGGCTCATGACTTTTTTTGAGGGAGGTAAACAAAGGGGAGGGTCAATAAGGCCGGTTTTCGCCCCCCCCCTCAAATTTGGCAAAAAAAAGAAAAGAATATGTTTTTTAACAGTCTAGGGTCAATTTAGAGTCGATTCGACCACAAACGGAACCAACCCCACCCTCCTCTTCACATTTATATATTAAATCGAAGTCCCAGAATAAGTCTACTCATTCCGAAAAGGCGAGTTTATTTCACGGCTATTTCATAATTTGACCTTGAAATGACCCTGAGGTTTGAGGGGGGCCGAAAACTGGCCTTATTGAACCTCCCCCTTTTAAAAAAATGTTTGTTTCCTAAATTTTTATAATGGTAAACATTGTTAGTAATATACCGTATAGCTAGGATAAGGGCCTTTACTTGGTCAATAAAATATATTAAGAACATTTGTCTAACATAATGTAGGTACCTAATATATATTTTTGGTTCAGCAAAACCATCGGGAAGGTGTAGAGTTTTTGTCAAATTATTTTACAATTTAAAAATGTAAAGAACCACTTAGCCATTTGCATTTATCATACCACGTATTAACAAAACTACGAGCGGGCTTACCCTGATTAATTAAAGTTTTATTTAGATCTGGCCGTTGTACTCTTAAATCTTTAGAAACCAATTTTTCCTCATAAGACAGGTTTGTACTTTATAAGATACTCAACAATATCATTGCAGGTTTGAATATTTATTTGAGTGTCATTACAACTCGTATTATTATTAATTATGAAACAAACTGCTACACTCGCCAGTTACTTCCATTATAATTTTGTATAATTAATTAAATAAAACATTCAAATACAGTGGACCCCCGGTAATCCGGCCCCTGTCAAATCCGGCGTCCCTTGTAATCCGACATGCCTATCACTGTTGATATAATGTATGATTGAACAGGTTGTATTATTTGTAGTTCAAATAGAATCTTTGATTTGTAATTTGTCGGATTACAAGGTACTCTTTTTCAAAAAATTCCGGACTAGAGGGGGTCCGTAGGCAGTAAGTAAAGGCAGTACTCTACAATCCGACAAATTCTATAGTCCGACACCGTCCTGCAAAACGTTTGTCGGATTGCCGGGGGTCCACTGTAATGACTTACGGAACTAATATGGTATACTTTCAATAATTATTATTACCTTCCTATACCATCCAAAAACACGGAACAATAAAAAAGTAAATACCTATTAAATTTTGAAGGTTAGGTTGATAGTTTCATGAAATCAAATAACTCATTTTCTGCGCTGTCACGTGTGAGAGGTCCGAGGAACACGCCCAGTGTTTGCCTCCACAATGCAGTTTTTTAAATGGCCTTTAATGCCACTGAAATGAAGGGTTCAATTTGTTAACAACGCAGGTGGTTGCAAAGCACGAAGCCAGAAATCTCATATTAGTACATATGTGAAAACATTGGCATTGGAGGCTTGCCACCACGGCGATAGACTAGGCGCTGGGTCATTTATGAGGGCTAATATGTTGCAAATAATAGTGTAGGAACTCCTTTGATATATTTATGTCTATTAATATTTTCATTTTTAGAAATTAATTTTTTACCCCATATATGAATTTAAAAATGAAAGGTAAGTATTATAGGTAGATAAGTTTATATATGTATATATAAAAACTTCTTGGAATGTTCATAGGGGAGGCACTGCCTCCCCTGACGAGCCGCCACTGAACCAAACTTAACCAAACAATTTTTTGTACAACACGTTTCTGATTTAAAAAATAATGGTATTTTGTTTCTTTTTGCAGTTTGTTTGCTACGGATGTTTGCTCTTGATTTATATAGGAATTTTTAGGAGGTTCCAAATACCTAGCCGTACGTTTTGATTCATAGTATTTTTTTTAACCTTAATATAACAAGCATACGTTATGAGACAAGTCTATCACTGGAAATAAAATCAAAAACAGTAGGCACAGCGATCTAAAATTGTGACATTTGGACTACGGGGTCTCAAAAATTCATATAACCACATGTCACATTTTTTTACGTTATGTCCATTGTTTTATACAGGGTGATTCATAATGGTGACACATTGTACAACAGCAAATTCGTGAGGTTAAAATTATGTGATTGAGATACACTTCAGATCAAACCTCACATTATTTTAGTTTTATTAATTTATATGTATATAATATACGTATATATATAATTTATATGTATATCAATCACATTGATTGTTGATGATAACCAAGATAAGGGGTCTCAGTTTTAATTTTATATTAGAATTTCTGGATAAATTGTGGTAACGACACTAAATTAGAGATTTAGAGTTTTGGGGTGAGAAATTTAACAGACCCCACGATTACGATTACATATGGGGTAGTACATGCCCTGTGCACTTAAGCGATGCTTATTGTGCCCCCATAGTCTAGTCATTCCATTAGTCCTGTTTCCTTAAGAAATTTAAGGACAGTTTCTAATGGAGCATCTGTCACTTCTTTTGGTTCTATTGTTATAGCCCCAAAGTTCGAATACCTGATAGCTGCCAGCGCTGAGCATTCGCATATTATGTGGAGGGAGGTTTCTTCCTCCTATCCGCACCTTCTGCAATCGGGATCATTTTTCACCTCGATTGTCGTAAGATGTCGCATGAGTGGACAGTGTCCTGTAAACAGTCCTACTATCCATCTCAGCTGGTTTCTATCCAGTTTTATGAAGTCTTTTGACTTGTCCCAGGATGGTTCGCCAATGAACATCCGCGAGTGTCTCAACCCTGGGACTTTCGCCCAGTGCGATATATGTTTTTCTCTTAATAGGTCCTTCATGACCTTCCTGGCTGTCCGGTAAGCCAGACCGCAGGTGGGTTCCGGCCCTATCAGTGGAACTTCCGCCCCTTTCTTTGCAAGAAAGTCCGCTCTTTCGTTCCCTTCATGGCCTTGGTGCCCTCTCATCCACTTGAGAGTGATACTGTTGTGTTCCGCTAGTTGTGTTAGCGAATCCATACAGTTCTTTAACTACCTGGGAATGTATTTCTACAGCTCCCAGGGCTTTGAGTGCTGCTTGGCTGTCAGAGATGATCTGCATCCTCTTATTTGTATAAGACCTCCTAGTCATCTCCTGCGCGCAAGCGGATATTGCAGTTCTTTCTGCCTGAAATACGGTTGCATAGTTTCCCAGGTTTATGCTGATTTCGCACCCTGGGTCTCTATTTGTTGCCCCCGCTCCAGTACTTTGTTCCGTTTTGGACCCATCTGTAAACCAGATGGTTCCATTCTGCTGGACTGGTGTGTGATTTCTGTCTTCCTCTCCCTCCTTCGGTTCGATGACCCGATAAGGTTTGTGGAAGACTATGTCACGGCCAATTCTGTCCTACCGCATGTTTAGTATACGGTTTTGCTTTAATTCTTCGAATATCCCTGTATGAAGTCCCCGTTTTGTGGTGGTTACTCTATATCCGGAAATTTCTAGCCTGTAAGCTGCCATCAGGGCTTCCGCCTCCAGCACAATATGTAGAGGCGGAACACATAGCATTGCTTCCATAGCTGCAGTGGGCGTTGTTTGCATGGCCCCTGTTATTCTAGGCAGGCAAGTCTTTGCAACTTGCCTAGTTTTGCTATGGCTCCCTTTTTTCTAGCTTTGTGCCACCAGATGAGAGAGCCATATGTTACCATGCGAATTATCACTTTGGAGTATATCCAAAGTGCCATTGCTGGTTTTAATGTTTTGTTTTACCAACCATGCGTTTGCGGCCCATAGGGCCTGTCTGTTGGCAGTTTTTTCCAAGTGAGCCCCAAAGTTTAGTTTAGTGTCCAATATTAGTCCTAAGTACTTAACTTCGTTGCTCAGTTGGAGCTTCTCCCACAGGTGAAGTCCCTTCAGATCTTGAAGGTTTCTTCTTTTGTGAAAGCAACTACTGCTGTCTTTGAGGGGTTAACGCTTAGCCCCTCTTTCTTGCACCATCTTTCTACTATTCTCAGGGCACGTTGCATGAGATCGGATACAACTCCTGCAAAGCTCCCACCGACTAGAATAGTGATGTCATCCGCGTATCCTGCGCATGTGTGCCTCCTTGTTCTAGTTCCCAGAGAAGACTGTCCACCACTAAACTTCGCAGTAGAGGCGACAGTACGCCCCCTGCGGACAGCCTCTGGTAGCCACTATCCCTCTGGTTACATTGCCAATGGAGCTTGTTATTGTCCTGTCTCTAATCATGGAGCTGATCCAGTCTGAAATAGGCTGTCCAACTCCTCGATTTTCAACAGCTCTTTTAATCGACTTGAAAGAGGTGTTGTCAAATGCTCCCTCTATATCCAGAAAGGTTCCTAGTGCAATTTCATTATTTCCTAGGGCCCGTTCAATCCTGCTTGTTTTTGAGTTTATGGATGCCCAGTTCACAGGATTTGCCTGCTTGGAAGGCATACTGGTGTCGGTGCAAAGGGTTTTCCCTTAATGCCACGTCCCTGATGCCTGTCCACTAATTTTTCTAGCGTCTTTAGTAAGAATGCTGTTAGGCTGATGGGGCGAAAGGATTTTGCCTGGGCATAGGATTCACGCCCAGGTTTAGGTATGAATACTACCTCAGCCTTTCGCCAATCTTGTGGCACATAGCTTTAACAGACCCCACACATTCCTTATGGGAATTGGGTTTCGGTGGAATTGGCTGAATTTTGGATATGTTGTAGCTAATGTCTTCCTGATCAGAATAATACCTACATACATCTTTTTAACTATTTGTTTTATAGGAATTTTTTTCAAATAAAAAGTTGTTTGACTTATTTCTTTGCATATTATGGCGATCTTCGTTTTTTATGTGTTCAATTGTTTTTCAGCCGTGACAGCCAACTTTGTTTTCTTAAGTAATTACGAAAATTAGTATAAAAAAAGTGACATATTTTTAAATATACACCCCTTCAACCTAAACCAATAACATAACCCGAAAAATATTTTTCGAAGACAGCATCGTTATTATTAAAATGATTAATAAACCATTGCAGAACTGTAGTCTTAGATCTGCTCTGAGAATTTCATGTGTGGATTTCAGACAATATGGATGGAGCTCCGAATCATATTTCAAAATTCGTTGACACGTTGTATAAGGCCAATCCTAAATATAAAGAATCGGGGAAAATTCTTTCGCCCACTTATTTTACATCATAGTCCTCCTTTAAGTAGGTATGCGACTATAATAGTTAGAAACCCTGTCTAAGATTTATAGTAGTAACGATAATACATATAATACTAGTTAGAAATCCTGTTCAAGATTATATCGGCACTTCTAAATACGGCCATTTTAATTTTGGGAAACAAAATGTTCCTATAAAATTAAAATTAAAATGGCCATAACTTTTTGAAAAAAAAATTTTGCAACAAATCTAAAAACGTCTCCTTATATTTGTTTCTAGATTATGAAAAAAAAATATACTGCAAATATTCCACCGAGCGTTACTGAGAACCCAGGGAGTGCTCCAGTGTTTTTGAAAATTTTTTTCCCAAACTTTGCTGACGATATTTTCACTATAAATCCTTTCTGTAAGAGGTGTATAGTCATCACCTAAAAAAGTGAAGTGGGTCCCATGCGTCGTTTTCAAGATATGGCTAACTGAAATATCACGCACCGCCACTGGTTGAATGTAATTGAAGTATTCCTTCCTAGAATACAAAAACATTGTCGGGACAAGGTTCCATCACAGTTTTCTTTACGAAACCGATTAAACTGATTATGAATCTGAGCCGAACGAAATGCGGACAAACAGAAATAAATATTCATGGGAGTCGACCGATAACCGAGCATACTTCTTTTGCATTTCTGCCTTAAACGGGGATAATAAACTCGCTGACATACACCCGACATATACGGCATTAACACAATCTATTGTTTCTTCGAGGCCCGACCGATTATAAATGTTAATTAATTCCTTAGGATATTCAATACCTGCATTATTGCTACCTGATCTTTAATCTCTTGACCCGAGATCCTCATCTACAATAATAATTGAATTTAAAAACAAAAGCTCGACGCCACGCCGGACCACTAGATCCTATCTTGTTTCTTTTTTGAATATACATTTTTTAATAATGCAAATGCTCCCGCGTGTTTTTTTTTTTTTTGAATACAATGTAAAGCACCTAACTTATATAGTCTGGCACATAAATTTACTCCTCGTCTGTGAAGTTAACAATGGAAATGACTCGTATCTTTTATTTCCAAGGAAAACACTGTTTTAATAATTTTAATAAAGAGTTGATATACCTACCGGTCTTCCAAAGTTGATGCAATCATGATTTGGCAAAGATCAAGTATAGCTTTTTAGTTATCTAATTGATAAGTAAACGCTTAACAACACACATAGCAGTTTGAAAACTGATGCAAGTCACTCTGTAGCATCACTTAACATGAACATTTGTTTCTAATTTTGACATCTTATAAAGATATGCACACATTTTAACCCATTTAAAACCTGGACAGCCTTTTAAAACATGAATTAATTTCCCGATTTTCACTGGAAAACGTAAATTATCAAAAACTGAAATGATTAACAAAACCCAAGGCTTACTGTATTTTTTTGTGTCTGAAATTCAAGAAAATATATTAACGACTTTTATAGGTACAAAAGAATCTAAATACACCATTCCCATAAAATGAGTGCCTACTATATTTAGTCCGAAACGTTGAATTTATTTGTTTTAGTATTTGCTCGTTTCAATTTGTAATAATTTACCTCCAATGATATAGTACTCAATATATTAAACTGAAAAACGATTGAAACAACTTGTTTTTATTTGCAGAAGTAAATTGAAATGGTAAAAAGGCAAATAAAAGAATCATAAAAAAACTAAACTCAATAAAACCAGAAAATAAATAAATAAATCAATTTACATTGCAGTTTAAATTTTCAACTTCTCCATTAATCTATTTGACGCATTTCTTAAATACCTAGTATTTTTGATTAATCTGTGCAAGTATTTTATTAGACAAAACGGCATCTGTTATGAAATGAGATATGTAGGTAGTTTGGACTTTTCTGATTCCTTTTTTAATGCCTCTGGAATATCATAAGAAATGATAATTTCGATATGCGCAGCTTGAAGTTGTTGAAAATTTGTTATTAAACAAAATGTAAAAAAAAAACTCTAAAACTATTCATGCTTTTTTTCAATTTCTTCTAGATGACTCGTGTATTACTTAATTTAAAGAAAAGTTGAAGAGAGAACACAACTTTGTTATTAAATTTTACACAAGGCGAGGCAAAGATAGTTTAGAAATTAAAAAATGTGTTATATTGTTGCAAAAATAGAAATAACTGAAAACATTTTTTTTCAACCGCTTGCATTATACATACAATCGTAAGAGCGTGTTTCAGAAAACTTTATGATATGATCAAACAACACACCAAATTTCATCCTTGTATACTTATCTAAATATCTCTGAGTATTTTAGCAACATTAGAATTATTATCATAGAAATCATTATTTGTTTAACTATTCATAGTTAACAATTATAACTAATATAACGTTGCTTTAAAACTCAGGAACTAACATCTAGCCAATTCTTTAAAAATACTGCAATTTTCTTTAAATCAATCCTTTAAAATACTGCATTAAAAAAATGTGTTACGCGTTTTTAGATTTTCTGCTGAATATTCAGTCAATGGCAACTACAGTAATTTAAATATATCCTCACCTAAGCTTATTTTTCCCTAGTTTTTAAAATGAACCGCGATCAGGATTACATATACATATGTTACCATCTAAAAAAATAATAGCTCGAATATACGGGATGGAAACATATGTTCGTTTTTCACTGGAAAAAATGGTACAACATACCTTTAAATGTTTTTTCTTTGTATGCCGAATGATATATGTATATGTTTTGTTACTGTGAAAGGGATTTTTTATATAAATATTCGCTTTAGCTTGGCATTTCGCATTGTCGCGTAATAATATCAAATGCTCAACAATTTGTAAAAATATTGTGACTTTTGCAACGGATTGATACAGAAGAAATGGCCGAACAAACCGTGTTCCGTCCACCAAAATCTTTATATTATGGCCACGAAATCCGGGAAACTAACAAAACAGTTAGTAATAGAGTGGAAGTCGAATATGCTCCTTATGCTGAACTAAAGACGCTTTTATTAATTGACTCTTGGTCTGGTCAACTTCTTGAAAACGTCGAAGATGCTGTGCCACTTGCTCGCGAGCCACATGTGACTCTTTGGCCCCTTGAGTGTGGCTCTGCCGCAAATGACCACGTGCGGGGCGCTAATGGTGGTTAATATCGTGTATAGCATAATAAAATAGCGCATGAACTTTACTTAACGAAGAGCGTACGCTATGTTGGCTTTCCTATGGATCTGGTGTTGTTTCCCTTTTCGGTTCTATATATTCATGCGAACAATCTTTTTCGACCGTGAACCTCATCAAGAGTAAATTAAGAAGTCGTCTTACTGATGAGAACCTGGAATAGTGCCTAAAATTAAAAACAACATACGATCCTAACTTATCCAAACATTCGAAGGAGATGCAAGGCCATTGTTCACATTAAGTGTTTGTCAGTCATTGTCATCACTAAATTTTATAGATACTTTATTTACAACTTAATTTATATCAATATACAAGTAAAGATCATTATTAAGTATTATTCCGATATCAAGTTTTATTCAGTGTAAAAAAACTGGACGTTTTCCACGAAATGCCGAACTACTATATTTTTCTCGACATGCGTTTCGCCAACTAAGTTGGCATCTTCAGGAGAAGATTAAAACTGAAGATTAAAATAGTACCTACTTATACATGTAGTTTAATTAAGGGGGCTTTCCCGCTTTTTCACTGAAAAAAAAAGGATTTTTTGGGATTTTTTTTTTCAGAAAGTATAAAACGGATTGAGACCATTTTTTTTAATTGAAGGATAGAGCTATGGAGGTTACATTTATTTGTTTATTTATTTTTTTTAACCAAAATGGCGGCCGTCGATCCTTGTTCCAATGCAGCTCCTTCAGGCAGACATGTCTCATGTAAATGAGAATTTTCTACGACGCTATTCATCTGAAATCAAAAAATGAAACATTTTTTAAAAAATATAGAGTTGTTGTTAGTGTTTATCATAGGGTTTTTTTGAAATTCAAATTTTACGCGATTTGGTGCGACTGTGAAAAAAAAGTACGATTTTCACATTAAATTTCTACCTTTAAATTGTTATTAAAATTCGATTTTTTGCAATATCAAAAAAATCCTATGTTGATCACTAATGGCATCATTTGTGAACATTTTAAAAGCAAAATCATAAAAATCGGTTAATTAGTGCCCGAGAAAATTCTCATTCCAATTTCAAAAACGTTGTTTTGAGAAAAACGCGTTTAAAGTTTTTTTTACGTTTTTCTTTCATATAACTATGAAATTTTTTTAACTTACATGTCGTCATCAATCCCGGCCCGTACAGAACACCCTCCTCTGCCTCATAGGACACCCTCCTAGACCTCATTTTGGCTTCACGTCAGATAGCGTCACGCAATTTCTCCACTGAACCGCACCGAGCCCGGAGGGAAAAAATTAAAATTATCCCCCCCTTTTTTTTTTTGGGGGGGGGGCGGGCCCCCCCCCCCCCCCCCCCTGCCTTTTTTTTTTTCCCCCCGCAAGACGGGGGGGGGTTCCTTTTTTTTTTCACGTGACCGAAACATTCCTTTTTCTTAACTTTCAGATCGTTGTTGTACGGGTCCAAATCCAAAATCGCCTTGAAGGTCCTACTGTCCCCGTTGCATATACTAAGCATATTTTACATGATGCTTTTCTTCGGATCGTTGAAACACTTCCTTTACACTGATCACCTCCATTTTCCCTGCGCAAGGGTTGCACAGGGAAAATGGAGCCGAAAATGGAAAATTCAAGTGCAGTGACCGTCGTCACAAATCTGGTAGTAACTCGAAAACTAATATGCGGACCACTTTAAAATTTCAGGACAATAAATTTGAATGTACAACGCATCGATTTCCGTGAAAACAAAAAAAACGATTTTATATAAACGATAAAGCGGGGAAAGCCCCATTAAGACTCGAAGAGTAAAGACTTAAGACAAAAGTTTTAAAACTTAAAACTAAAGTTTATTAAAAAAGTTAATAAACAAAGTATCTACCTATATAATTTAAGTTTAAATTAAGCTCTCAATAGATCTCAATCGTTGTAGTACTTTTGATATTTGGCTCTTTTGCCTAATGAGTTGCCGACCACTGGTCTAGGATATGGCGCGTCAAAAAATCCATGAACCCCTATTGTCTGCCGTGTGGTAAAAAAGTCCCGAGTCGATGTGGAGCATTTTTTCTCATATCACATATATATGGCAAATCGGCCATTTTCGAAATAGAGAGGGGGGGGTGTAAATCTGGGAAAAAGTGGACCCTAACCGTCTGGCTAGGTTAGGGTCCACTTATTTTCCCAGATTTCCACCCCCACCCCTTTTATCTCGAAAATGGCCTATTTGCCATATGAGAAAAAATGAGACAAAATTTGATATGAGAAAAAATGCTCCACATCGACTCGGGACCTTATTTACCACATGGCAGACAATTAGGGTTCATGAATTTTTTGACGCGCCATATCCTAGACTACTGGTCTCGTACAGCCGCTGGATGTATATGGTTTCCGTTTTTGTAAACAATTACCGTTCGTCAGTTATCACATTTATTGCTTTATCAGTGTTTATTATACTACACCAATGAGACAACATTTTACGTTTACTACCACGATTGTACAGATTATTATTAACCTTAACTACCTATCAGTTTTCAGGTATTTTCAAGCTATTAGAATAGTTTACTGTTTGATTTTCTAGTTTACTGTTTGGTTATATGGTGTAGTTTTTTGCTCACTTAATATACCTACATATGTAGTCTTTGGATTTTGTTTCATGTATTGTGCAATAATAATTTTGGAACAAAATGAGAAATGGAAACAAAAATAAACGATTTTTTTCTGCATGTACATCCACCTCCATTCTATATTCGAGCTACTATTTTCTTACATGGTAACATATGTATGTAATTCTGATAGTGGAGGCCGTAACAAATTGTTTTTTGTTTAAATTATAAACATAGTTATAATTAAAACATAGGGAAAAATAAATTTAGGAGACTATATCTTTAAATTACTGTAGTTGCCATAGAATGAATATTCAGAAAAAAATCCAAAGACACGTAACTTTTATTTTTGTATGTAGTTTAGGGATACGAAGAGAAAAAATAAATTTGCAATATATACGAGGGGGCGGTAAAAAAATATACATATATTTTTCACCCCCTAACAATGAGCTAATATAGTGGAACAATATATTTTTGAAGGAGCTCGATAACGACAGAATAACGATAATTTTATTATTGATTAAACGAACGAACTCGATAACTCTTCTTGTTCCATTATTACAGCAGAAAATGTGTTTTTGGGTGGTAACTTTGAGGGTCAGCCCTCTGAGATCGTTTATTAGCAGCTAAAAAATACGTCACTTATTTTTAAGTGCTTTACCGTTTTTAAGTGCGTTCCGTTACTTTACTTGTTGCTTTTGTTAAACTTACAATGACTATTTAAATATCAATTCGGAAATATAACATTAGGTCACTTATTTCTTTTGGTCCAGTACATATGCGACTGGGCTCGCTTGAATTAAAAAATTCGGTAACGATACAGACGAGGCCAAATACGGCCCTGAACTCACCGAAACATCCGCCGGTTTTATATTAGTATTATAAATGTAAATAAGAACGTTGTTATGACATGACTTCGATTTAGCTAAAAAATAAGCATATAAAAGGAATAGATTGTCACCTACGATTTACTTCTCATGAACTACCGCTGACGTTATTAGGTTCAAATAATCTAACACTAGTGAATAAATTAAAGATTAACGTAGATTAGTATTTTCCACAAGAATCAGTCATGAATATTAAAACGTCTATTATTATCTCACCATAACGTACGTGTAACAACAATGATATTCATTTATTTAAAATTATATTCTTACTATTGTAAATGATAATATAGACATCCAAAAAAACGTCATCATCTCTGGCTATGAACGAGAGAGATGGAAATAGCGGTCATGTCTAAGCTTATCGGTTATGTCAAACTTTTGACAAGTGACTGTCACAATTTGTAAAATAAACAATGGCAATGATGACAGTCTTGGCAAGTAAATAAGGTTATAAATTCGATTAAGAATAGAAATACGTCTTTTTTTCTCGGCCAACTTTGTAGACGTTTTTTTTTGGATGTCTCTATACATAGCTTTCCTCGTGTGTAGGTATAGTAAGTTTGGACATTGTGAAAAAAAATAAGAAACAAAATTACGTATGTCAAATCAAATAATCACTTAGTACTTCAAAAAAAATGAAAACTGTAATATTGATAACACAGTTACACAAAAAAAAGTTTCTGACCTGGGGGTCTCACTATGTGTACTATATTTTTTGAGGTCGCTGAATCCGAATCCGGGGTCAGTTTCATCCCAGCACGTCTGGGTTTGGCCATAACCCTAAAAAAAACCCTCAAATTTGATATATCCGTTAAAACCACAAACCCTATGGCTCCGAAACCTCATAATCCTATAATACAATAACCAAATGACTCCACAACCTAATAAATCCATAACCACATAACCCCATAATCACATAACCCCATAACCCTAAAAGCCGATAAAAAAAGTTTCTGACGTGGGGGTCTTACTATGTGTACTATATGTTTTTGGGGGTTGCCAAATCCGAATCCGGGGTCAGTTTTATCCAAGCACGTCTGGGTTCGGCCATAACCTCAAAAACCACCCTCAAATTTGCTATATCCTTTAAAACCACAAACACTATGGCTCCGAAACCTCATAATCCTATAATACAATAACCCAATGGTTGTACATTACGTTGGATTACGGCATGTACATGTACATATACAGTCGGAGTTCTGGCATTCCCAGATTCATTAATTTATTTACAGATTTATTTATTTATAGATTTTTTTATGGTGTATATTTGCTTGAGAACTGTAAAATCAGTTTCATTGTGAGAGATTGCGTTACATGATTACAGCATCGAGTTATGTAATTATGTGGCTATGTGGTTATGTGGCTGTGGGGTTATTGGGGTATTGTATTATAGTATCATGAGGATTAAGAGCCATAGGGTTTGTGGTTTTACGGATATGGTGAATTTCAGAGTGTTTTCTGAGGTTATGGCCGAACTCTAATGTGCTGGGATAAAACTGTCCCCGGACGCAGATTCAGCGACCCCAAAAACATACAGTACACATAGTGAGACCCCCACGTCAGAAACTTTTTTTACCGGGTTTTAGGGTTATGGGGTTATGTGGTTATGTGGCTATGGGGTTATGGAGTTATTAGGTTGTGGGGTCAGTTGGTTATTGTATTATAGGGTTTGTGGTTTTAATGGATATAGCAAATTTGAGGGTGTTTTTTGAGGTTATGGCCGAACCCAGACGTGCTGGGATGAAACTGACCCCGGCTTCAGATTCAGCGACCTCAAAAACATATAGTACACATAGTGAGACCCCCAGGCCAGAAACATTTTTTTGTGTGGCTGTGTAATTGATAAACACTCAAGTGAAAATTACGATTTTCATGAATGTGATAACTGATAATGGAAGTTATTGTACTGAAAAGTTATTTCTTCAAATTTAATGTCATATAAATATGTCTGTAATATCTGTAGCAAGCCAAAAAACACCCTTGAGCTATAGAAATTACTATAGTCTCTTGAGAACTATGATAGTAATTATTAGGATTCAGAATGTTTACCTTGTCGCGTGTTAAACTGCGTTGGAATATCCTGCTCTCTCGCACCGGGATGGCGTACTACTGCGCATACGCGGGTCCTGGCGCCTCGGAGGATAGTCAGTGACGTACGTACGTAAATGTAGCTTCAGACGCCTTGTAAATTATAAACGCGTGTGTTTCTTGTTCCTGCATATGAACAAGAAATACATGTGTATATAATTTACAAGATGCTTAAAAAATAAGGTTTATACTTTCATTATCATAGAGTATTATAGTGCCGACCAGGCGTTACGGCACACATTTCAGAACCCTAGTAATTATTGTAGCTTAAGAACTGCAGTTTGGGCATTTAGAGCTCGTCAGGGCTCGTCAGGGGGAGCCGTCAAAGGACGTCCTGTCCTGTCCTGTCAAAGGAGTTCCTGCACAAAATAACAATACGAGTTGTCATGACACTCAAATAAATATTCGAACCAGCAATGATACTGTTGAGCAGTGGCGGTGCGTGATATTTCAGTTAGCCATATCTTGAAAACGACGCATGGGACCCACTTCACTTTTTAGGTGATGACTATACACCTCTTACAGAAAGGATTTATAGTGAAAAAACCGTCAGCAAAGTTTGCGAAAAAATTTCAAAAACACTGGAGCACTCCCTGGGTTCTCAGTAACGCTCTGTGGGATATTTGCAGTATATTTTTTTTTCATAATCTAGAAACAAATATAAGGAGACGTTTTTCGATTTGTTGCAAAATATTTTTTGTTCAAAAAGTTATGGTTATTTTAATTTTAATTTTATAGGAACATTTTGTTTCCCAAAATTAAAATGGCCATAACTTTTTGAAACAAAAATATTTTGTAACAAATCGAAAAACGTCTCCTTATATTTGTTTCTAGATTATGAAAAAAAATATACTGCAAATATTCTACAGAGCGATACTGAGAACCCAGGGAGTGCTCCAGTGTTTTTGAAATTTTTTCGCAAACTTTACTGACGGTTTTTTCACTATAAATCCTTTCTGTAAGAGGTGTATAGTCATCACCTAAAAAGTGAAGTGGGTCCCATGCGTCGTTTTCAAGATATGGCTAACTGAAATATCACGCACCGCCACTGCTGTTGAGTATCATCATATAAAGTACAAATTTAGTCGCCTATCTTCTGAGGATAAATTATACATATATCATATATACCACGTCCACGTCGTTGTTTCTGGGTAACACAGAGTGTAGTTTATCAGTGTGTACGGTGTAAACGCCTTGCTGCCTGCCTAAAGTTTTAGGGTTCTGGGTTTTAGTGTTCACGGAATTGTGATAAGGAGCCTACAACACTTCGTGTCATATGTCGCATGTGTAGATCCAACCATTCCTTAAAAGTCTTCGTTTTTCTTTTAGCGTTTTTCTTTTAGGTTTTTAGCGATTTCCTGAAGACCGAAGGGTGATAGAGCTAAAATAACCACGAATTCGTATACAGGAGACAAAAATACTCCAAAATCATATATCGCATGTGCAGAGCCAATCACTCTTGAAATGTCTTCATTTTTCTGAAGGTTTTTAGCAATTTTCTGAAGACTGAAGGAAGGTTGAGCAAAACTGACCACGGATTCGTGTTCAGAAAACAAAAATGCACGGAAATCATATGTCACATGTAATGTAATGCCTGTGTAGTAAATCCACCCCTTGCCTTTTTACCCCTGCACTCTCCTCAAAGGGGGCAAAAAAGGCAAAAAGTGATAAATAAGAGTGAAAATAGTTAAAATATAGTTAGTAGTACGTTATTAAGAAAATATTAGTTTGCCAGTGACAAATGTTTCCAAAATGCTATTATTAGGTGATGGTATTTTCACTATTTTAAGGGGTGGTTGGGGGACACTTGGGAAGGTGGTGGGGGTCCGTTTAGGGTGGCATCGACTTTTTTAGTAGATACTACATGAACTTATTTTGAACATTTTCACCCAAATTAAAAAACCGGCCTTATTAACCCTCCTCTTTTAGGGGTTGTAGCTGTCGCCTGAAGGGGGTTGAATTTAGGGATGACCGTTTTATGTCGCAAGGTGTCATTTTAGAATTAGAAATTGACGTGTCTCAGGATATTCTAAAAAAAGCTAATAATTGAGCTACTGAATTTATTCCATTTGTCTGTTCCACACTGTATTTTGTTTATTAAAAATAAGGTTGAGTGTGTTATATACAAATGATAAACCACATATCAAAATCAAATAACTAGTTTGTGTATATCAACTATAGTACATAATGTAAACTTATTGCTATTATTAGACACCCTCTTTATTTCTCTTAATTTTTATCGAATCGAAAAATTAAAAAAAAATGATTTTACACGTTTTTTTAAAGATTGTAGTGATAGATATCTCTCCTGATTTATGGTATCGCATTAAACTTGCAAGATATTTAGACATATATCGAAAACAGTTGAGGCAATCGTAGAATAATCTTGTGATCAGAAAACTACACTTAAACTATCCTTTTTGTGATCAGAAAACTACAGGTAATTTTTAAAGTAAAAAATATTTATTCTATTTAAAAAATTATGGATAATTTTGTTTTATGTTCTTCTCTTTTTTATGAACCAGTTTTCGTTCAGTAGATAATATAGAGATGTATAAATTAGGACAAAAAATATATAAGAGTTGGGGGTGCCACTGTGAGGATGGCTTTACCGGGGATGGTATTTATAATGCTGGCTAACACTTCGCTTACAATAAATTGATACTGCGTTTTTTTGCACTCCGTGATCTTAAATAGTATAGGAGTTATAGTTTGTATAAATTATTCTAGGACACTCTGTATATATGTAAAAACCGAATACCCCTCTCATCAGTGTCGATGTAACGGGTACTAACGAAGTAACTATTAAAGTACTCTACTCATATAAAATACAGCTTTATCTAATATTAAAAAAGGTTGTTTCACTTTTCGAGACAGACTATACGTGTGTCGAATTCTAGTTATCATCAAAGACTAGCCTAGTCATATGCGGGGCACCTGCTTTTCTGTTGAAAACAAATTAATAGTATTCATTTATTTATTTCTGCTTGTTAAAACAGGTGTACATACTTACATGTGTATATTTCAAATTTGTTTCCTTCATCCTAATATATTTTTTAATGATTGTGACAATGAATAATTAGATGAAAGAATATTAAAAGAGGATTTAACATAATCAGAAGTGACTCATAATATTCACATACTTTTTCAAATTTCTTGAGAGCTACTTGTAAACTTATCTTCAACTGAATTTGATTACTATCGCATTTAGTTATGGTTTCACGATCACCACGCTTTTTTATACATATTTTAGAAAAACAATTTTGTTTCATTTCTATGTTACTGTGTATTATTTCTATGTTACAGATTAGTGGGTTCACATGACGAAAAAAATGTGTTTTATTGTTATTTAAAATACCTAATGTCTGGAAAAAGCTAATTTTACGAAATAATTTAATATACATACCTAATATTTAAAATAAAGCAAACAATGGCAAAACACAGGAGTTATGTTACCAAATTATAAATTCAGACAAATCCAAAATCTGTGTAGACTATGATCTACGATGAACTATATAATTTGTAGTAAATCCAATTAATACTACATTGTTGTCTCTAGTAAAATATGCGAAAGCAAAATGTCAGAATATGACCTTTATTGTTTCTAGTGTAAATTAACATACTGAATGGATCTAGTCTGAGGAAACACTAACTAAATATGAGAATAATGGTTTTTTTCTAATTCGCCATGACAGTTACAAAAACAAAACCTTCTACAATTGATATACATATACACTCTCATTTACGGTATCAGTGGACGCCGCTTATAAAACTAACGGATATAAGGTTCAGTCGCCTATAAGACTCAAAATCGCCAGAAACAGTCCGGACGTATCCGAATACATTAAAAAAACTCGGTTATGAGATTCACCACTTCGGATATGAAAAATACATAACTGAAATGATGGAAAGTCACAAAAAACAAACAAAAATAAAAAAAATCTTTAAACAATCTTGCGGTTGCCGTTGCCTCCAGTTGACCTTTTTTTTGGCTTTTTTGAAAATAACAAAAAAAAACAAAAAAAAAAAAAAATTTTTCATTTTGGTTTTGGGGTTTTTTTTTTTTTTTTTTTTTTTTTTTTTTTGTTTGGGTTTTTAAATTTTTTTTTTTTTTTTTTTTATTTTTTTGGGGGTTTTTTTGTGGGTTTTCTTTTTTCAATCTGCAGCGATCGCCCCCCCCCCCCCTCGAAGGTCAAGTGAAAACCAAAATACTCGGGGGATTGCGGTTGTCGTTGCCTCTACTGACCTTTTTTGGCTTTTTTGTTTAATCTGCATTGGGCGCCCCCCCCCAAACATAAATACTGGCTACGCCCTTGGTCAGAAGTGTATATCCCTTCGATGGATAATGAAGTGATTTCGATTCAGTGGCTTGGACTAGACAGGTTGACACGCTGAAATTCTCAAGATATTCATTGAAGAATGTTATTACTGTTAAACAAACATATGGGCTTAAAACGTATGACAAACAGTGCACCCTCAACTGTTGTACTGGCGAACCTCTCATTGGGTTATATCGAAAAACATAAGAGACTTTGAAACCCATGAGGTTACCCGTCCCAAGGTTCAACCCTCTTAGCGAACTACTACTAACCTTAAATAGAAGACATCAAGAAATACGAGAAGAAACAAGAAAAAAAATGAAAGACAATGTACCTACTGGAGATAACTGATGATTACTCTCTAAGCCTATCCCCACTATCAATGAGTGACGGTACTAAGGATCTGTCAAAGTTCAAGTTGCGTCACCCCAAGTGGCATGGGACACCTCGTACATGAACTCTGCTATTTCTAGCTCCAACTGATAGCCAAAATACACCAAAGAACCACCAACAGTTCCTTTCCAGAGGTAACGAAATTAACAGTAAATATTAACAATAGAACATATTAACAGAGGAAAACCTTAGAAGAATTTTAGAGCGAGAAAGATTTTTCTCAACCCCTGGGATGTAGGTTGCATCCCATCAACAGGATAACCGTTGCCAACGCTAAAGCGACTAAGAGAGCCGAAACAACATTATATTAGTGCTTGAGGGTTGTTCCCGAAACTGCCACGGTGACCAATCTCCAGAACGACGGTTGAATCAACTGCTACTGGCAACAACGAAGTCTGGTATAGTAATCCTTGGCCTCGACCAAGGTGGCACTGACCAGCATCCGCCCCTGACAACTCCACCTGACCCATACCTACCATTGAAGGTAGCCGACCTTAACTAGGTCACCCCCAACACTCTCGAGGCCCTCCTGCTCGAAACAGTGGCCATTTAGGGGACTTCAACCCGACGCAGGCGTATCCCACGGTGTCGGTATTCGCAAACCCCGGCACAGGGCCATAACGTCAAATCCGGGAGAAAGATCAAATCAGATCAGATCATAAAGCTATTAGAAATCACCTTGTAGAGAATAGTACGCACCCTATACCCGTTCAGAGCTTGTCTGTGATGTACAACCGTACTTATAACCTTAATGTTACGTTAAACCAAATCGATATTAACGTATATTGAATTAACAATAACTCGTTTTGTTTACTATGAATTAACCAACCGTAACAATCTGGTTTTAAAGGCCCTACGTTCTGTTTTTGAATTTTATTTTTTGATCGACTCTGTACCTGTTAAGGCCATAATATTAATTTTATAACTTCAAATCAGGACGGTATAAAACTTTTACTAATGTTTTGTTTATTTATTTCAGTTTCTGAACTATTGAAAATTTTGCATATTTTAACAAATCACCTTCATGAGCCATAAAATGCGCTACTTTTCTATAATTTAACGGACCTCATATCTCTTAGAGTTTCAAAGTTACCAACACAATTCTATTGAAAAGGTGGACACCTTGTATAGTCGGTTATGGTCCCATAGTTTCCGTCTTCTAATGCTGGTTTAACGGTCTATATATTTTTCTAGAACAACTCGATGGGAAAAACAAAACAGAAAAACAGTCGAAGTAAGTATTGAGCAACTCTATACAACCTTACACCTCGAAAATTCGTACACTCTATCGAAACTTATTTCCTGCATCAGTTAACCCAATTCCTTACGATCGGCTAGTCCCTTGGTCCATCCGTTTATGACCAGTGGTCCTTTTCAAAGTGTCCTTTCCTTAAAAAACAATAATGACCAAGGGTTCCTTACCTCCTTGGCCATTATACCTTTTTCATGTAATCTGGGGCATATTTAAATTGGGTCAGATTGCATAAGGTCAAAGGGTATCAACCGTACATGTGTAGGCAGGTAAAATATACCGGCGAGGGCCCTAGGACTCTACACCATAGAGTCCAGGATCGCTCACAGGATGACCACGGACCAGTGGACATACCGAGGCGATTTTTTTAAGTGGAAAATCAAATTTTACCTGACCAGGATATCGTTGACCGATGGACGCATGAGAAAGCGGACATGGGGTATCGCCAGGTACGAAAAAGGATGTGAACTAATTTTTATTAGCAACGAATTATGAATTGCGGCGGTTGAGTGACCCCTGACCGGGCCCCGTTGATTTTTACGATTTTTTTTTGGTAACAAAATCCGTTGGTAGACAGGCCAAATTCTTATTTGCGTTTGCACGACACAAGGCGGCTAAGTAAGTAGTAACGGATTTTTGTATTGTGTAGCACTGAAAGTGGCGGTTTGTATGACAAGTTTTGAAAGTAAAGTAGAAAATGAGAACTGCCATTTACAAATACAATCTATTTCAAAAAATATCTTATATCTTAGTTATATCTATAACTTCATATTTCGGAATCTACAAAAATTGCTTATGATGATACATCATATTGTTTTCCACGGAAATTTTGGCGTTGAGGTAAGAATTCAACATTTAAATGTACCCACCACTTTAGAATTCTGAATTAGTTCGGTTTAAATATACTTAAAATGGCGTTTCCCGGAAAAAAATGTCAAAACTGATATATTTGTCGTATTTTTTATACGTACAGTTTCGTAAAATACCGAAACCTTAACCTCAAAATATACTTTGAACAGTCCCACTTCGATTCCTCCCCTCTCTTTTTTTTTTGTTTTTCGGCGTACGACACATTGATAATATCATCACATCACATTGATCACATGACAATTGAACGAAATTTTATTTAATGTTTAGGTATGACTCGCAAAAAAACGTAGATTACGTAACCTTAATTTTAAATTGGAATGCCTCTGGAAATCCTAAAAATATGCGTCATAATATTTTCTATATGCACTAATTGAAAAATAAAAAAAAAAACTCTAAAATACCCGTATTTTTCTTCTATCCTTCTAAACAACTCGTGAACTGCTTATTCATTTTAGATAAAAGTTGCAAGAAAAAAAACTTTTCTTATTAAATATTGCACAAGGGGTGGTAGGATATAAACTTAAAAATACGTTATATTGTTGAAAAAATAGCAATAATTGGAAAAAACTGTGAAGAAAACGTTTTTTGACCACTCAAATTATGTGACCTTTTTGATATGATAAAACAACTCATAAATTTTATCCAAATCGGTATGATAGTTTAATGTACAATAATTTTGCAATCTAGCCCTTTCCGAAAAAAACGTGGTTTTTCCCAGTTTTATAGAGCTGTCAAAAAATACTTTTACATAACATTTTTTATGAAGAAAAAACGTTCCAAAAAAGTTAAATTTCGTTTATTGGTTCCCGAGAATTGGTTATAATCTGTCAACATTAACAGTCGAGAGTTCTGAAAAACTGTATTCACAAGTTCAAAACAGCGACGCGCTCTCAGAAATGTTATCAAATTGGCTTCTAATGAACCAGTCTTATTGTTTTCTTTTTTTTAAAAATGGATGTCTCGGGAGTTAAGGAATTCAAATATCTTAACGACAATTCAAATAATCATAATATCAATTTTCAGGTTACATGAGGCTTTTTTTGACCAACCTATAACATTTGGAAAAATCGCGTTTTTGCACAAGAAATTTCGGTGCTATTTTACAATATGCAATTTTTATTGTCAATTTTAGTTGACAGCCACTGTTACCAATATAATCCGTAATAAATAAAACCGGTGTTAGTTGAATACAAGCGACGCGACGCCACTGCACGTTGAACTTTGAGGTTATGTGAAACATTTGGCAACATGTAAAAAATGTTAAATATCACTTCAAAAAATGAAAAATTGCAGATAGTTGCAATAATTATATAAAAAAAAAACAAAACTGGACATTTTCCACGAAACACCGAACTACTACACTTTTCTCGACGCGCGTTTCGCCAACCAAGTTGGCATCTTCAGGAGAAGATAAAAACTCGTTTAATCTCTCCTCCTTTCCTCTCTTCTCCTCCACGTTTCGTGGAAAACGTCCAGTTTTTTGTTTCTACGCCGAAGGTTCCAGTACTCACTCCAGGTGCAATAATTATAGTTCCGGGCCCTAATTTTTTAACTGCAAGAAATTGCACTAACAAACATAAATACGCATGTGCGCAATAAAAATTGCTGCATTTTTTCTTGATGGCAAGAAAAATTGCGAACTGTAAAGCGGCCTTTAAACTTGTGAGTTATGGGTTGTGACCCCCCAGAGTGACCCACAGAGTGAGTCGCAGTTGTATAAAAAAAAAAAATGTCTCAAGCCAAGTATAGTGTGCAAAACGTATGCCCAGAAAAAATATCTTCACCTTTGATTGGTTATTTTTATAAGAAAAAAGTCCTTATTTTTTATTAATGTCCGTGACGAATTTTTCAAACAATTCAAGAACGGCTCAATAGATTTTCAATTTGCAAACGGATTAATACCCTTGTAGAATATGCTTCTTCAGTCTATCCGCGTTTCAAATTTATATTAGGTTAAAAAATGTTTTAGGTTTAGGTTATAATCTTACAAATTTCTCAAATAACTCGAGAAGAGTCGATGGATTTTCAGCCTAAAAACGGTTTAATGTCCATTATTGGATGCGCCCCGGAGATCTAGCTACATTTCAGATTTGTATTTAAATCATCTAGAATTAGTGCCGAACAGTTTCCACTAGTTTACAGTATTTGTGTTTGTGTTAGTTGGGAGGGTTACACATGCCATATAGCTTCCGAAATGGGTACAAACTACCTAATTTCAAAACAGATACCGCTTGGTCTATTAATACATACATATTCCAATGATCACATAAGTATAAATACTAAGGTTCGTAAATGTGTGCTACAACGCAGGACTCGACACTATAATACTCTATAATAATGAAAGTATAAAGCGTGTTTTTAAGCGCCTTGTGAATTATATATGCGTGTATTTCTTATCCCTGCATACGCCACTGACCGATTCTGCCGAGGCACCAGGACCCGCGTATGCGCAGTAATACGCCATCCCGGTGCGAGAGGACAGGATATTCTTACGCAGTTTAACACGCGAGATATCAAACATTCCGAACACTAATGATTATGTAAATGTTACACATTTCAATTATATCTTACACCATTCTCGAGATGTATCCAAAAAAAAAAAGTTACCAGACAGACATTTTCTTGCCAATATTTAGAATCTTGATGCTTCTGGTATTTCAGGCTTATTTAGACGATTTTTGTTACCGATATAATACTTCCAATCCAATTAATAATAAAATAGATAAAAGAAAGTTCTAATCTTCCGGTTTAAAGTTACAAAATCATATTTGTTAGGTACACACCCAAAATATAATCATAGGCGGATCCAGAAGGCTTCTCAGGGTGGGAGGGGGTTTCATTTTAGGAATAAAGCAACATATGACCCGCGAGAGCCCATATTGGCGCCGCAGGCGAAAATTTTGAAAATTTTCAAGGACACGCGTTTTCCTGGCACTTCAGAATGTCAATGAAAAATCCATTTATACAAAAATACCGACTATCACAAGAATACTTTTGGGAATTTCTAAAGGTGCCAGGGGGGGGGCATGGATCCGCCAGTGAATATAATACATATTATTAAGCAATGTATGTGGAAAAGCATTTGTCTACAAATTATATAATCGTAACGAGACTGTACGTTTTATAGTATGCGATGGATGTATGTACATATGTATGTATATGCCTACATAGGTATATACCTAGTACGTATTTAATCCCCAGAATTGTATTCCTTCGTTACTTGCGGAAATGAAGCTATTTTAAAATTAATTAATGACGACGGTACGTAAAACACAATTTAGTGCGTAAACCACATTTATTCTGTGGTCTAGTATTTACTACAGGCTCTTCTAAGAAATTCTAATCAGTATTCAGAAAAGGCTCTTAACAGTGTAGAATACACAATCAAATTTCTGAGCTCAAACTTAAATTATCAAAACAGTAATACGTACTGTAATTCGTTTTTTAAAATGGATGGTTGCCAGTGGCGGCCGATGGAACTTGACATGCTCGTATTTTCGTAAGGAAACATGGAATCCACACCATATTTTAGAGGGTGGTTACAAGATCCAAGTAGAAGGCTATAATGGCAAAAAAAAACTTCGAATGAAACCTGCAATTTTTCTTTTTCAAAAAATGACTTGCCTCCACAGAGGATTTTGGAAATGACTTGCAAAATATTTGCGAATTATATTTTTCACAATTACTAAGTTAATACAAAATCTTTTTATTCTTGTTTTTGCAAAATGTTCATTTTTCTTAATGATACAACTATTGTAAAATCTCAAATACAAAATGTTGAGTTGAATTAAACATTCAAATTACCATAACTTTTACAGATCTTGATGTTCAGAGAAAATCGCAAGTATAAAAAGACTATTTACTCGGTGACTAAGAAAACAAATATTTCGCAAATATTTTGTAAACCGTTTCCAAGATCTTCTGGGGCCGCCGTTTTTGAAAAAAAATCGCTGCTTTCATTTGAAGATTTTTTGCTATTATAGCCTTCTAATTGGGTCTTGTAACCACCTCCCAAAATATGGTGTGGGTCCCATGCCTCCTTACGAAAATACGAACACAACATGTCAAATTCCACCGGCCGTCGCTGATGGTTAAGGATTTTCATTACCTACGTAATTTGTTGCTACAATTTTGATGCTGCAACATATTGTTGCAAATATTTTTGTATTTACACTATTCAATTTTTACATGACAGCTAGTTGCATTGAAATATAGCAGTTTCTAATTTCGTGCAATTTGTTGGATGCAATTTAAGTTACAGAGATACTCACAAACTTTCTAGTGTTGGAAACATTAGTAGATGTAAATATCAAGTTTAAAAGGCTTTGCGTTGTTAGTTGATTGTTTGTTCCCGTTCAGATGGGATGACGCCGGGATGATTTAATTGGTCATAAATGGCAGCTTGGATAAACAAGCAGAGGATAAACAAGAGAGAGAAACATGCCACCTCTATTCAATTTGCAGTTAACAAAAAAAAAAAATTTCTTGTGCTTGATTTATATGATGAAAATGCGCATGTTGCCAAACTTTTACTACTGTCTTTCATTTTCTTAGACTTGGCATATACCTATATCATCTTTACTTATTTGTTCCAATTCTTAAATGTGTTTTTTTCCTTTCTTCATTATTCCCATATGAATACTTTAATTGAATAATTAACAAAATATTTTAGTTTATTTAAAATTATACTGGGTGTCCCATCTCTATTTGGACAAGCATTTAGACAAGGAACCACAAACGGTTTGATATAGAAAAAAATGTTAAACAGAAAAGTTAATCTGTTTTAAAAGGTATAATTTAACCATTTTATTTTTTTATGTGCAGGGTGCCTAAAAAGGAAACAGGTTATGTAACTTAAATTTTTTCAAATGCAACACCCTGCTTACAACGGTTGCTAACAACAAGCTTACAGGCTGATTGTGACTTTCACTGATACATGTTGCGCAATAAGCTGGACTCAATGAGGTGAAATTTTGGTTACTTATATAGAACTAAAGTGTCCGACACGTAGCATGTAGTCTCTTACTCGCGGTCTTATAAAGGGTGTCCCAAAATTTACGCAAGATTTGAATTAAATAGAAAAAAATGTTTTCTTTTCAATTGTATTTTTCATTTATTGACACACAAAGTACATAGGATAGGGTTACGTATGGAATAGCACATCGGACAAATGACTTTCACGGATTTGCTGACACTTTTATGTGCACTTTTTGTCGAAATTTTCCATGACCATTTTGCATAAATGTGGCTGAATTTCGTTGATGCAGCGTTGAATCTCCTCCTTCAATGCCCGGGTGGATGTGGGCTTTGTTGACATAGACCTTTGACTTCAAATAACCTCACAGAAACAAATCCAATGGTGTTAAATCATAATGATCTAGGGGCCAATTCTGATCATCGAAACGAGAGAGTACACGACCAGGAAATGTCACATGCAGTAATTGTCACATCACGCACAGCTTCGATATTATCATTTCAACGGCTTATTATTGGACGGCCAGTGTGTTTAGCGTCCCCAATTGATCCAATCTCCTTGAATTTTTCAATGCCTCTCTTCACAGTTGCCGAAGTTAAATCAATATTTCGACCATAGCTTGTACGAAATTTGCGAACTGTAGCAGCCAAACTTTCATTATTTTTGAAATATTGTTCAACAATGAAAACGCGTTGCTCTTTCGTGTAGTGCTCCATTTTTACTAATCCTAAACTGTCAGCTGTCAAACTGTTTTCTTTTTTTTTTGGGTGCCAACACTTTACCGCACAAATGGCGGCAAATTCAAATCTTGCGTGAATTATGGGACACTCTTTATTACAACGATGAAATAAGATAAGACTGAAAATATATAATGTGGGTATACAGAAATATTACATATAGGCTAGCAATGAAATATTTTCGACATATTTCCATATTCCGACTGCATGGAAGTATGAGAACTATCCTTCGCTGGTTATCATTATCATTGAGCACACGTGTAAGTAAATGTTACAATTTTAAATTCTAAACGCGTCACTTTTATCCGTAGGTAATGTATGCGCCGTTATCGTTTCCAGTCCCCTTTCATATTTTTGCATATTTTCTGATAATGAAGGAAGTTATGGGAAAAACGAAGCGCTCGTTATCAGCTAATTATTCGAGAAAACATGTCATAGCTATCTAGGATAGTTTTAATAGTTCTCAGAGGTAATTTAGCATGGCTTTTAAGTTTTAATGATATAGGCGTATGTAAGTATTATCTTTTTTTTTTAAGTAATTGTCAGTGATAAAAGAAACATACGTTGTACCTACAGTTCCCGTCTGAACTCGGGACTGACAACGCCACTTCTCCGCCATATTGCATGTTGTTGACCTTTTTTAACATTGTGACAGTATCACATACATCATTTTCCATTTTAAAATTTAAAGATAGGTATAATAATAATAAGGAAGGAAGTAATACATTCGTGCTAAAACATTTATACAGTTTACTTATCATATACTTCATACACTTCAGACACTTACAAGAGACGTGTAATTTGTCCACTTCGCGAAACGTCGCTCACGGATGGGCAACGGGATAAGTCTTATACTCGTAATGGACTAATTGGTTTTGCGTTTGAACCAAAGTTACTCGGCATCGCGGTTTATATAAAACAGTAGTAGAAGTAACTAGTAAAGTAAAAGAGTAGGTAAGATTCGCGCATCAAGTAGGGAATTTTCTTCAACGTTTTCCCGAGTTGTCATGTAATAAACCAGTAATACAATGTGATATGTGAATGGTACTATTAGATAGCTTGCATCCCATAAATTGTAGACGACATGTGCCACAAGTAGCATAAAAAATCACACGGCCGAGATTCCACATTTTGGATATTATCTTATTTTTTGTATTCTGTGTCTGTAATATTCCACTTCATGTACCATTGCGGTCATCGAAATGTGATCAGCAAAATTCAATGTTGTGATGAGTGAGATTGGTCTTGGTCTTGGTATCGCAATTTATGCAAGACCAAAACCAAGCTGCTTTAGCAAAACCAAGACGAAAATGCCAATGTGCAAAACCAAGACCAAGCGTGTAAAGCTCAAGCAAAAACAAGACCGAGTCACAAGATTTTTTTAGACTTACTTTTCAAATAGAACGCACTTCGCATCATGTCATAGTTGATTTAGACATTTGTAAATTAAAATTGATGGACGTATCTCAAACTTTTCTCTCTTCAATGCTGTTCTCTTTATTGTTTATTAAATTCTTAAGTATATACTTTTAGGTATTTCGGCCTCTTCTGAAGTATCTGACATACTGTAAACTTGTGAATCATGGTCGTAAAATGATTTTCTCTTCTGTACCTGAACAACATTTAAGTATTTGACCAGTGCGTAAAATCCCCACTTTAATTATTTTAAATTCGTAGTTTACTTTCTTCACAAATTTCAGTAATTTCGTAGTTATTATATTATTACTCCTCGGACTGGAAACGAGGAAAATACTACGAGTATAAGTATGTGGGACGAACATGTCGTTTCACTTGAAAAAGTTAAACCGAAGAAAACAGTCGTGCTGAAAAAACTGAACGAACGAAACGGTCCGGCCTAAGAGTTTGCACAGGTAAACATCTTTCTGTCATGTGCAAATTGTGCAAATTGTGCAAAAAAAATTTAGAAAGTATTGCAACAAGACCAAATGCATCAATGCAAGACCAGGATCAAAACGGAATATGCAAGACCTACACCAATTTCAAGACAATAATAGTCTTGATATTGATCTTGTTTTGTACACCACTAATTGAGTGGTACAATAATTTAAACCTTAGGTCTTATTTACTCCGTCAAATATATTCGTCATAATATTTTTAAACTCGCAGTGGAATCCCATGAACAAACGATGTTTCCAGAATCTTTAAGAACAGCACGTAAACGCCTAATACAGTCGGGCCTGAAGAACTGCGCTGATGCTCACCGTCTTTCTGTTTGATGAACATAAATAAAAAATAATCCAGTTTGCAAATTGTTAAATGGAAGGAACAATTTCTGGCATTTTCTGATGACAAAACATTCCAATCATCCAATAATGGATTCACGTATATCATCCTAGAAACACGAGATTCGAAGAACTCCGAAACTTGACACCGAAACACTTTTTGCACTCAAAATTAAACACGAGTTTTAAGCATCTCCTGGTGATGCCAACATACTTGGTGAAATACGTGTTGAGTGCAAAAAAATGTCCGTGTTAAGTGGTTAAAAATGCGCAAGTATGAATTTGTTTCTACACTGAAGGTTCCAATTATCCCGTATAATATTTTTGCTTGAGTTTAAACCAGCAGCCACTTCAATTAAACCATTGCCTATTTTCTGTTTTAATACATTTTTTCATTTTTTTTTTATAAACATGCCATGTGATATGCCAATTAACAGATTTTGGATTAATTCACTAAAATTCAGTAGAAATCATGACAACCAAACTGCGTTGACATTTCGATGGCAGTAATGGAACCTAATAATCAACATTTTGATTGAAAAGGCATTAGATCTTGCTTAAAGGACAAGAAAATGTGTCCAGCTGTAGAAAATGTTTTAGTGCACATTTATATCACAACAAGCAATGTTACCATTTGTTGCGACAGAACTAGTCTAGAAGGCATTTTAACTTAAAAGACTAACAAGGTTTTACATTCGATACCTACATTAAAAAATGGCTCATCATCATATATTTTGCTGTATCATTCTAGCCTCGATGGCAAATTTGCCCCCTACTGTAAAGTTAATGAAAATAGACAAAACTGTACATTTCTAGTAACCATTTTGAGACAAAATGACACGTTTAATATTATTGTCTAATATTAAACTATCGGTACTTGAATCCGTTAGCATTGTCATTCATAAAGTACGTTAAAACTGTTTGAGATGAGAATACACTGCTAGAGGAAAACCAGTAATTAATTCAACCTCCGCCCCGTCCTATATAACCGAAATTTCTAACTCTCCTCCTGGACCCAAAAAACCGAACAATCTCATGACAAAGTCATCGACCAATCGAATTCAAGAAAACTTCCCCTCTCTGCTCCTCGAGTGATATCCTCTTCCGAAAAGTTCAACCCTTTGCATTCCATTGCTCTATTTAATTTGCTTAACCCTTCCTAATCCTTTTATCCCTTACAACTGTCCCAAAGGACCAACCGACTCGGCCTCCCTATGCAAATTAGCGGGAATTCGTCTGTAGCCAGCCTCCTGGTAAAATGTTCTCACATCAGTGTGTCTCCGACATCACAGAGCTGAACACATGCGATCCAAGCGAGGAATAACCTCGATGTGAACCGAAACCTCAATGTAACCTTAGACGTATAAATTAATTCGTAAACGATTGTGATATTTACCCGTGATTTTTTTTTAGTTTATAGAATCGAAGAGTTTTTAATATTTTTTTTCGTAGTTTAATTAAAATCAAAGCAATTTTTATTATAAATTTCGGTTAATGTGATTCGTTAAACGTTTTGTGTAAAATTTTAAATTCGCGTTAAAATAAATTTCAGTAGTCTGAGAACAACAACGTTATCCTAAGTATATCTCGTTGAGAGTAAAGCGTAGACGGGAACAAAAAGATTCGTTTGTTTTTTATTCTAATCTAGTGGCACGCGCTTAAAAACAATGGAATTCAGAAGTTACATCTCAGGAATGATAAACGTAAATGGTAAGGCTGAACAATCAATTTTATCTCTTTAGAAATAGCTTAGGTTTTGTGTTCTGTGATACACGGAGAATTTTTTCAAGGTAGTAGTCATCAACAGAGCGATTGTCTGATGCTGCTGTCAGGTTTTTTTTATTTATTGTTCGAAGAAGTAGGGGACAGGTGTGTAATAAGGGGAAGTTCCGGAGGCACGTAGCTTGCTTGCGATGAATAAGTAAATAGGGGATTTAATCGTGTGCCAACTAACTTAAATGCGAATTTTAAAGGTGTCTGAAAGTGTGCGTCCGTTTAAAAAATCATTCATTTCAAAATATACTTTAACCATGAAATTTTACTGTGATACCAAAATTGTAAAATTCTGATAGTTCTTGAAACTACAAATAAATAATAATTAGTAACTAAGAATATTTATGAAGAAAACATTTTAGTGTAACTATTAGATTAATAATTGCTTACAACTAAAATCAAAATATTTAAACTAATTTTAGGAACAATAGGTATGCATACCTGATATACTTAGATAATTAGATATAACACATGTTTCAATACCTACATTTTCCTATTGTAATCATTTGGTCCGAATAATAGTTTTTCTATTAAAGGTTTAAATCTTGTTAAAGAAGGTTTATTATCTTGTTAAAGAAAGCGAAGGAATTTTTGTTAAAGACTTGTTAGATATTTTTTTGTTAATCCAAAATGTCGCTTTTCAGTTAAAAAAAAACAGGTATATCTAATAGAATATGGCATCGAAAGAAGCGAGGAAGACTATGAGTTATCAATACATGTCAAATCCATATTTAGAAAAAAATTTAATAAATATTCCAATAAAATCTAGCCGTATTATGTAAGGCTCAGAGAGTACTTCCACATAAAAACTTATTTCGGAGAGAGTTAACCGATTTTCAGTTTCTTTTTTTTTTTGCTAATAGTATACGCCAAAAAGTATATTTAAGTATATATGTATGTACATAATTTTAAAATTATGTCAGTCTGGAGGCTTTCTTTTCTAATTGACTATTGGGTATGGAAAACAGGCTTTGATTATTAAGCATTTGTCACAAATACTTATGTACATATTTTTTTTACATCTTATATAGGGTATTCAGCACAAATAAACAAAATTTTCAAAAAATTGAATGTATATTAATAAAGTATTAAATCAAACTTGCGAGTGGTAATTATCCAGTGGCAGTCGGTGGAATTTGACATGCTCGTATTTCCGTAAGGAGGCATGGGACCTACACCATATTTAAAGGGGTGGTTACCAGACCTAAGTAGAAAGCTGTAATTGCAAAAAATCTTCAGGGAAAACTTGAATTTTTTTTTCCAAAAAATGGTTGCCTCCGGGCAGATCTTGGGAACGGCTTGCAAAATATTTTCGAAATATTTTTTTTTTCATAAATACCGAGTAAATACAATTTTTTTATATTTGTGATTTTTGCAAAATTTTTATTTTGCTTAAAGATACAACTATTATAAAATCGCACAGACAAAATGTTGGAATGAAATAAAAATTCTAATTACCATAACCTTTATAGATCTCAAAATGTCAAGAAAATCGCCATTATAGCCTTCTACTTAGGTCTAGTAACCATTCCCTAAATTATGGTGTGGGTCCTATGCCTCCTTACGAAAATACGAGCATGTCAAATTCCACCGGCCGCCACTGTAATTAACCCGATTTTTTTTAAAATGGGACAGCCTGTATATTTTACAAAAAAATTATCTCCCATTTTTTCCGAATTCAGAGATAATTCTGCAAAATTTTATATGGCTGTATTCAGAAACAATAGGATATTCGGTTTTTGGAAAAATATAGACATGGCGTTTCATTTAAAAAAAGTATCAATTATCACGTGGCCTTTTAATATTCTGTACAACTATTAGTATAATTAAGAAGTGTATAAACAATGCAACAGCTTAATTTTGTTCCACAAATTTTTATCACAAATATCAAAGGAGATAGAAGGGGTCAATTCTCGATCAACCATCCTGTACATATTTACCTAGATAGAATTAGGTCCGATTGTGTTTATAGTAAAATATCATAATAATTGTAGTCTATTTCCATTTTAAATTGAAAATAGGTAGAAAAAAGCAAGGTTGTCAGATATATTTTCTAAAATTGCTAAGCTCACTATACAAGTATACTTCATACTTCAGTAAACTGTTAGTTCGTGACGTTCTTAGAAAGCTAGTTTGGAAATATTAAAAAAAATACATAGATATTATTTATTAGTTAGCATTAAAATAAAGCATTTAAAATTGCTGGAAAAAATAATTATAAATTAAAACAACTTTATGTATTCTATTTCCATTCTAAATTGAAAATAGATAGAAAAAAGCAAGGTTGTCAGATATATTTTCTAAAATTACTAAACTCACAATACAATAATTATTATACTTCATACTTCAGTAAACTTTTAGTTCGTGACGTTCTTAGAAAGCTAGATTGGAAATATTTAAAAAAAATACATATATATAAATTTATTAGTTAGCATTAAAATAAAGCGTTTAATATTGCTTGAAAAAATAATTATAAATTAAAACAACTTTATGTATATTACTATACTTAAGAAAATTTTGAAGAGCCGGCAACGCGCTGGCCGCTGCTCCATTAGACTACACACTGGGCAACGATCCAGTAGACTATTGTGCGATGTAAGAGTATGCATCGAATACATACATTGCTTAAATACTTATTCGGTCCACTGTGCCATAAAAATTTTACGACGTCGTTAAAATGATTTACGACTTTAGAAATCCTATGTGTTTAAGGCGCCAGTGACGTGTATTTCAGCTAGGTTTATTAACAGAGACACATTTTTAAGATTGTCTGGCTAAATGAGCATTATTTACAGCAAATTATATTACAAATATTAAGAGTTTTGAATGCAGGCTAATTTTAATCTCCTATATTGATTTGAATGAAAAAAATTATTTCACAATTTTCGAATTTATAAAAGATATATGCACGCCCATGGAATCATAAAGTTGCACCGCTTTTTTTGTTCCCCAGGCGTATTTATCATTTTCAATTAAAATTAGAACGACTATAATATTTGTCACTAAATATTTCTAATTCATGCCATATATCCAATAATTTGTCACAAGACTGGTTCACCAATAGAAGATTGTGATACGGATTACCATATATCGTGATTAGTAAGAGATAAACTCTAATTGGATCGAGGACTTCGCAATTAACTTGGTAATATAAAATCTTGTTTTTAATTGAATAATTAGTATCATTTATTATAATTAGATTTTTAAATTGGCAGTTGAAAAACACCACTGACACAGATAAATGCCATTTAAAAAATCGTAATTTCTCATGTAATTGAGGCCTATAGATTTGTTAAAAAATCAGTTGCAAAAAGAAAATAAAAAACGTAAGTGTACCGCATATCTACTACATCATTTTTAGTTAGTGGGTAGGTACATATAAACATTCAATTAAACAATTATTGTTTTTTATTATTTACGTTTTAAACATATAACAATTATATTAATTTAGTTATTTATTTATACAATTATACAATTATATTTATTTAAAACTGACTTTTTGCTTTAACATTTTAAACCCTCCTTATTTTTTACCTTTTCTCATTTAATTTGTTAAAAATATATATTTACCGATGCTTATTATTTAGAGAAACAGGACGTGTAAACAGAAAGAAAGGCAGTGGAAGACCTAAAGTTTACACTGCACAAAAAGTTTAAATGAAGCAAATTGTTAATGAACACCCACAAACCTCTATTCGGCGTTTAGGCCAGCAAATAAATGTATCCTGACGAAACATGGTTTTACCTCTCTAGTTATGTTAATTCTTAACAAATAAGAATGTGAAGCTCTGAAAACACATTTTTTATAGAGAAGCCTCGTTAGTCGTAATATGCCAGTCATGTGGCTCTCACGGTCCTGCGATCTCACTTCGTTTTTTCTCAACTTCTTTTTTATGGTCATCAAAAACTCGGTTTTCAAAACCCATTGCGAAAATTCAGAAGACCATTAGGTGAGAATAACAGAACAAAAAAAATAGGAGATTAACAACTGCCTCAAACGCTCACCAATATTTTCGTTTCTATGAAAAGATGACTGAGAACATGAGAGTTTGGAAGTAGAAGGTGTATACCTACGTCATTCTTAGTATGAATTTAGTTATATTTATATTATATTTTATAATTTATTTTTAGGTTCTTTATGTATGTTCTTAAGTATGTTTTTTAATTATGTATTATGCAATGACAATGACAGCAATGGAATTTTCTTAACAATAAAAACTTAAAGAACTTGACAGCTCCAATAGTAATATTTCAAGAGATGTGGGATCGACTCCACAGTATACTTTAAAGACAATTTTTTGTCTACGATATGTCCGTGTATATCAAAATTTAAAAGAAATAACGTTACATGTTTTTGAAAGGTTCTGAAGCAATTATTTTCTCTGTTAATTCTGCACAGAAAAGCTTACGAATTTCATTGATAAATAATCGGATGATTCACTGAACTGATATAAGAAGCCCATTCATCCAAGTGTGCAAACATGAACGAATTTTATTGAGTTTTTATTTAATTTTTAATTAGTCTGACGTTTTCTTAATTTCTGATAACTCTAGATAAAAGAATGAATGGTACTCTGATTGTTCTAATAACATAGCATGTACAATGCGTCCATGAAAGTTGGGGAGCATATGGACAAAAATATTAGATTTTTTAATAATTAAATTGTTTTATGTGTGATTTTCGTAAGATAAAAAAACATCCATAAAGTACACAGTCGAAAATAGATCTACCATGTCTTGAATTATTTATTACTCCTAGAACTATCAAGTTTTGAAGTTTTTATTAATAAGAAAATTACATTACTGGCATTGTCATTGCATAATACATAATTTAAAAATATATATATACAACAAAGAACCTAACAATTATAAATTTAAACTTGTGCCAATTTTAAAGTAATTTTGGATCTTAAAAAACTTTTTATTCTGCCAGAATTGCCCTATTTAATTTTCTCGTTAATAAAAACTTCATAAATTGACACTACTAAGAGGAATAATTCAAAGATGCGGGAGCGATTCCACGGCATACGAGGTGTAAATTAAGTAATGAAACTGTTTTTTTGTTTTTTATTCGAATAGAATTACAATTCAGTATTGTCTCCTTTAAAATAACTTTCTTGGAAAGCCACACAGCGCTGGAGACGGTTCTTCCATTCCTCATAGCAGTGCTGGAACTCTGGAGGCTGAGGAGCCACAGGAATATTTTTACTGGCAAAAAAACTCGTTTACTGAAATGGCTGTGTGACAAGGTGTATTGGTCGTGATGCAACATCCAGTTGTTCTTGATGTTTGGTCTCACACGCATGACCCTTTTTCAAAGTTTTTCAAGAATCTATCTGTAAAAGTGTTGATTTACTGTTTGGCCTGGATGCGCAAACAATGTGGACAATTCCCTAGCTATCAAAAAAGAAAATCAGCATACATATGATCTTCGACTTGCTCATTATTGCTTTTTTGGGTCTTGGAGAGCTTGAAGTGTGCCATTTCATGCTTTTGCGCTTGGTTTCCGGGTCGTACTGAAACACCCAAGTCTCATCACCAGTAATAACACGTTCCATAAAATGGGGATCATTTTCAATCGAATCCAAAAAGTCAAGACACCTTTCTCTCCTGATGTTCTTTTCTTTCTACGGAAGGTTTTTTGGAACCATTTCTTCGCAGATTTTTCTCATCCCCAATTCGTTAGTCAAAATCTGATGAACAGTGGTGTGATTCAAATTTAACTCTTTCCCCACCATTCTTGTCGTCAACCGACGATCTGAATGCAGAAGATCCCGTATTCTATCTACGTTTTCATCGGTTCCGCTGTGTGGTTCATCTTCAATCGACTCTCGTCCTTCTGAGAATGCCTTAAACCACCGAAAAACCTGGGCTCTTGAAAAACACTGTCTCCGTAGGCGTGTTGAAGTTTTGCAAAAGTATCCGTTGCGTTGTGTCCAAGTCTGAAGCAAAACCTGATAGCACACCGTTGCTCAAAATTAATGTCAGTCATTTTTAAAACGCATTGGAAAAAAAGGGTTTACGAAAACAGTCACAAAGAACAAACAATGACTCTAACAAGTTCAAACTTGTGCTGAAGGTGCATTACATATTAATCTACCGCCATTCCAAGTCCTGTCGTGTTGCTAGATCAGGCACTATGTTGCCAGTCTCATTACTTAATTTACACACCTCGTACTTTGACAACGTTTTTTTTTTATTACGATATTTTCTCCAAATGAATTTACAGCGCTATTTTGGTTATATGGTAAATTTGACGTTTGAAAAGATAAAATGTGAAAAATCGTGTTTCTGTTCAAAATATAAGAAAAATACTTTGCAAAAAGACGTTTGTCCTGTGATTTTACACATGTATGCCAATTTTTCAATGCTGTTATAAAAATTTGATTACTTTAATTTTTCAATAATAGTTTTACACAAATTTAGATAATAATTTAGTCAGATCATAATCCAAAATCTAAAACCGTTCAAAACTCGACAAATATTTTATGCTCTATTTGCACTTGTGATAGCTTTATTAGATATTCATAATTGCTTATGACACAAAGAAACCACTTTAAGTTGGTCTGAGAAGAAGCATATGGATAGACACATTATATTCGTTTATTACATATATCTCTGTCAAGTCATAAAAATGAGAATAATCTCGAGATATTACATTTTTTATATCAAGGAACGATGTGAAACACAGAAATGGTACTTGCCCAGGCGACCCAGACCCCTTTAAGCGTTTTCACAAATCCCGAAAAATAAGCGCTGGCTCATTTCGAACGAGAACCGAGATGACGATTCTCCGAAACGACGGCCATAAACGCTGTTACCATTTCGGCGACACCGTGTCGCAAGCATACGCGCGAGAGAAATCTTCGCCTTTTAATAACAACTAGACGAAATTAAAACTTGTCCTGGCCGAAGAAACGCCACATTCTACTCGAAAAGCAACTAGAAATGGACCTGTTTCACCATCGGTACTGCTCTCGTTTCGGGCATTCTCCCACAGTTATGAAGGGCAGAGGTCGCTCGTAATCACCCGAAAATTCGACGAGATCGTGTCACTTTTTTCGTTGCCTCATCTTCTGCGACATTTTAACCAGTTACTCGAGGAAACAACGACAATAAGCTGTAACATTTCGTATTTTTGCGTATACGCCTGAAATTATGTATGTAACAATTACCCGAAAATGTAATTTCGTTGCGAGTGCTTAAAAATATTTATAAAAACTTACATTTAGGTGTGAGTTATTCATTACCAAGGATACATTTTCTAATGTTTCTTTCGTTGTTTATCAATTTTCTATTAAGAATATCATTCAAACCTAGTCATTGTTCGTGTTCAGCCAAATACGTATTTGAGTATACTTACAATTAGTTTTATTTTTTAAGTTAAGATAATGGATACTAGTATACTTATACTTTTCACAAGAGATAACTAGAACAAAAGGTCTTATATAGCTACCTCCTATTTTCAGACACACGAAAAAATGCGTTCTTGTTGCTTTGAATGAAGAAGTAATAGTGTTTGATCTTTGTGGGTACATCCTATCTGTATGAAAATGGCTCTGAATTGTGCCATTATTATTTTAAATTCAAACTTAAGAGAGCATCCTAATAAATATTTCAACATCAATATGTATATTTTCCTGGAGTGGGTACTGGAACCTTCGGCGTTGAAACAAAAAACTGGACGTTTTCCACGAAACACCGAACTACTACACTTTTCTCGACGCGCGTTTCGTGTAGTAGTTCGGTGTTTTCGTGAAAAACGTCCAGTTTTTTTATTATGTATATTTTCATCAAAACCAGAAAAAACTACTGTGGCTACATGTTCCCAAGCCATGTTTTGGAGGTCACAATTTTTGTAGTTTTCGCATGTGATATATTAAATCAGTCTTCGATGTTCTATCAACGTAATTCATATTACTGTATCAACACCAGGGACGTATTTTCCTAAGGGCGTAGGGAACGGCCCACTGGCCACCCCTCAGAGGTTTTTGCTGACAATCCCGATTATCTTTAACGGCTGCCCCTCTATCATATAAAAAAATATTGTTTAAATCATTTTTTTCAACAAATGTTTTTATTTGTCAGCTCGGATTTTTTTTACATTTACTAACAACTACTGGGGCGACCGATCATATTCGCCCAGAGTGCATAATTTAGAAATATGTACGTCCCTCATCAACATGATAATTTGTATAGTTCTTTGCCATTCAAACTTGATCGTCATTCGCTTGTGAAACGGCACTAAGATTGGAATAGATCCATATTATACCCTTCATTGTAACCTCCTTAGATCTATTATGGATCACCTATTATATCTGCTACACAGGTTCAGTCTTGTTAATTCCGATCCCTCAGCAGTTTCTTATCCTATAAATTTTATTGACGAAGCATTATTTTTATCTGACCAGAGACAATTCCATTGCCCTCCACGTACAAGTGACCAGGTCCTTACCCAGACTAAACTTAATTATTGTTTCTGCCAGCCTGGGTTACAGCTTTTTGACGGCTCCTCATTGTTTTCAACTAAATATCAGGAGCTAAAGCCTTGAGAGCTCAGAGCCTTGAGATCTGAAAAAAACAATATTTTGAGAACTAACTGAGAAAATAATGTATTACCACCCAGATAAAAGGAAATTTTAATGTTGGAAATCCAACATTGTAGTTCAGCTTCAGTTCCTTACGGTTTTGGAATCTTCTGTGAACCACCATGCCGAAGACATTATTTCTTTCTCCACAAAAATGTGGAAAGATAAAACCACGCCATACGAATGTTTTACTTCATTTTGTAAGTATTAATTGCGATTGAACCGAAATACAATAGATTATAGTTCATTATGTAGATACATGTTTCACTGGTTTTTGATATTATCATGCACTGTATTTTATTTGCTCCCCTGTTGCTTACTAAAACAGGGTGCTTAAATGAACAATAAAACATTATTCACATTAAATGCGTGCCAAATCTCAAGTTAATATCTTAAGTCGTTGAATAAAATCTTTATGGTTTTAAAGTTTATAATCCCTGTTTATCCTCGAAAACCCTTTCATATCATACTAAAAATGTATTCAGCCCTAAATGTTATGTCTAATGTACAGGTATATAAAATAAGTCGAAAGCCTATTTATATCATTCATGAAATGAACTACCATGTATACGAAAAGAGTGAACAAACAGACAGGCCAAGGGATACACATAGATCGATAAAAGAATGTTTCGCTCAGTCTCAAAATATCTGTCTCGGAACGTTTTAGGTCTAATAATAATCAAGCAACAAGTATTTTTAAAAATTTGATCAAAACTATGGTTTCACTACACTACATTAATTTTATTAAGAATAAATTAAATTGAATAATTGTCCTCTTTCTACGCGTATAACTAAACCAAAAAATCTTATGTATTCTTTTAATTTTTGTAAACAGAATATTTTAGGAATTTTTTTAGGTTTTGTTTGGAATGCGGAACAAAACATCTTGTTCTACTTCTTCAAATATAATGTTTCTACGGTTCTTTAGGTCGTTTGAGTTTTTTAATTGAGATAGATAAATATACAGGTTGCTAAAATTTCTAGAAATGATGTTATCACATAAAAACTACTGAAGCTAGGGCATGTTTTTATACATGGTCTTCTTCCTATTTTTATAAAATGAAAACATGTTATTATCCATTATTATTTGGCCATTCGAAAAAAATGAGGATATATATGGTTATAGTCAGGGTGTTTGAATTATTATTCTACAGATATACGAGGTGTGTAAATTAAGTAATGAGACTGGCAATGTACAGCCTGATCTAACAACACTGCGGAGACAGGATTTGGAAGAGCGGTAGGTTAACATGTAATGCACCTTTAACACAAGTTTGAACTTGTTAGAGTCATTGTTTGTTCTTTGTGACTGTTTTCGTAAACCGTTTTTTTTTTCTAGTGCGTTTTAAAAATGAGGGACATTAATTTTGAGCAAGGTATGCTATCAGATTTTGCCTCAGACTTGGACACAGCGCAACGGATGCTTTTGCAAAACTTCAACAGGCCTACGGAGACAGTGTTTTTTCAAGAGCCCAGGTTTTTCGGTGGTTTAAGGCATTCTCAGAAGGAAGAGAGTCGATTCAAGATGAACCACGCAGCGGAAGGTCTTCATCTTGTGTTTGTCTTCATCTCGGGAAAGAGTTAAATTTGAATCACACCACTCTTCTTCAGATCTTGACTAACGAATTGGGGATGAGAAAAATCTGCGCGAAAATGGTGCCAAAAAACCTTTCGCAGGAACAAAAGGACATCAGGAGAGAAAGGTGTCTGGAATGGAAGATGTTTGGAATAGATTGAAAATGATCCCCATTTTGTGGAATGTGTCATTACCGGTGATGAGACTTGGGTGTTTGAGTACGCCCCGAAAAACAAGCGCCAAAGCATGGAATGGCTCACCTCAAGCTTTCCAAGACCCAAAAAAGCAAGAATGAGCAATTCGAAGATCAAGCTGATTTGCTTTTTTGATAGCAAAGGAAGTGTCCACAAAGAGTTTGTGCCTCCAAGCCAAACAGTAAATCAACAGTTTTACAGAGAGGTTCTTGAAAAACAGGAACAACTGGATGTTGCATTGCGACAATGCGCCTTATCACATAGTCATTTCAGGAAACGAGTTTTTTGCCACTAAAAACATTCCTGTGGCTCCTCAGCCTCCTTATTCGCCTGACTTTTTCCTTTTGACTTTTTCGCTTCCCGAGATTGCAATATCACCTCAAGGGACGTCATTTTGGTATCACAGGAAACATTCAAACGGCTGTAACCGACCAGCTGAAGGCTTTTCCAGTATATGGGTTCCGGCACTGCTATGAGGAATGGAAGAACCATCTCCAGTGCTGTGTGGCTTCCCAAGGAAGTTATTTTGAAGGAGACAATACTGAATTGTAATTCTATTCGATTACAGAAAAATAAAAACATCAGACTCATTACTTAATTTACACACCTCGTATTTCTTTAAATACGGAACATGCGAAAAATTAGGTACCAGAACAATAGTTGCGTGACTTGATCATCGCTACAAATTTTCCGTTTCAGAAAAGCAATTGAATGTTAAGATATATTTGAAAAATTGAAAAATTCGCAGTGATTAAAAGACGCGATGTGGTTCTAAACGGGACTCTAGCCTAAAGTTTAATTTTTCCGAGAATCCTGAATCTGAGCTCAAAGGATGACAATTGCGAAATAGTTTAGCAACCGTGTATACGGAGATTTAGATAAAACCTTTACTGTAAAAAAAATATTGGCATGGCAATGACGAATTTTTTTCTCGCAACTAGAATTGGACTAAGGACATACGCATAACTTACTCAACTTATTCGAACGAGTTTCGACGACGACAGACGTCAGTTGCTCGTTTCTACGTTCTATGTATATGTACGATTCCGTATCTTTACAGTTTGAATAATTGCTAATTTGCCGTCTGTTTATGCAAGGTGAATTATTTATACGATAGTCGCCCGTCTGATAAAATGAAACGCTCAAACGGTGCTATACCAACCTCTACGTTTTTTCCATGACGAGCTCTTATCGGCTTTGGTGTAGTTAAAATGTTCATAATTACGTACATAGATATTAAACATTAAAACAAAATAGTATTTCATATTACAGTTGGTTAACCTTTTAGAGGACGGACATTTGGGGCTTATGATTCCTCTAAGAAAATGCATAAATAAGTATATTATATCACAGATTGATCATCGATAAAGTGTTGATCATTGGTCAGGCCAGTATACTGGATTTCCCGTCCGGAAAGGTAACGCTAATGTTAAATTTTTCCACTTTGAAAAAATTGAAAATGTCCTAATAAGTTTGACATCGCTCTTCAAGAATGTTGGAATTAGATTTTTTAAATTCAAAATGGCGGATTCAGAATGGCGGATGAAAATTAGCAGTTGCTGAAACGAAAATATGCATTATAATAATGAAAGTATGTAGAGGAGTGATTTGGGATTAGTAATTGTGAATCAAACTTCTACAATTCAAAATGGTGGATATAAAATGGCGGATTCAAGATAGCGGATTCAGAATGATTCAACTTATAATAGAAAAATAATAGTAATATTGGATAAATATACGTCAACGATTTAAGATGACTATCGAAAAACAAAAAAATCACATATACGAACTCTTGAATACATATTTTCATCAATATTATCAGATTTTCCACTCCTTTTCAGAAACAATCACTTGTTGAGATCGATTGAAATTGCTTATCACGTAACGCTACTACAAATGTCACCAAAACGAGAAATATTCATCATATGATAAAGCCAAGTTATAATAACACATGTTGGTATTTCGAATTTATTTTGACACATTATATGGACATTTTTCAATTCGGCAACTAAATGAAAACAATGCTCTTCCCAAGTAGATAGCAGCTCATATGTATTCTTTTTATCAACTGGTATCTTGCACCAGTTTGAATACATCCAACTGAATCAGTCATATCGAATTCCAAAAATCTGATCTCATATTTGTCATTAACAACTCCCAACTCGTAATCAATGATGCCAAAAACAAATGAATAGAGATTTTATTCCACAATTGATTGAATTAAAAACTTTTCGTCGCCATATCGAGTCCACTGCCTAGAATTTTTTTAAATAAAATTAATTGTGGTTTCATAATCAGGGATCTCAAAAACTCACGTGTACAGTTTTCAGAAAGATTTCGAACAAATTTGAGATTTCTGTCCCCATATTGGATCCGCCATCTTGGATTTTTTTAATATGATTTCAGACTCGTAATTAGCGACCTTAAAAACCCAAGTACGAGTATATAATTTTCAGTCAAAATTCTATCAAAATTAAAATTTTGTTTCCCATATAGCATTTGTCCGCCATGTTAGATCTATCTTGATTTTTTTAAAATCTGACTTAAGATTAGTAATTGGCAACCCTAAATCCTCAAAATAATGATGTTTAAACAAAGACGAAGAATCTTTTTTTGAGCCAGTATACTGGATTTTCCGTCCTCTAAAGGTTAAAGTGTAGAAAGGACCTACAGTTACTCCCTCAATGATTCTGAATGTGCTAAAAATAATATTGTATTACCTTCATGAAGAAATGTTTGTGTCTTTTGTGCAAATATCAATTTAATTTGCAACCTACTAAAATATTTATGACGTTGCTTGGGATAAATACTTTCATCAAACATAAAAATACGTAGTGATCTTACCGTCGCTTTTAAGATGCAACTCCATAGCATACTACGATTTTTCTATACCCCCGAAATAAATTGCTAAATATTATAATTTAGCATTTTTTTCACTTAAAATCTTAATCCGTATGTTAACCAGGACTCCTCAAATTTGATAAATAATTTCCCCCCGTTTTGGAACATTGACCGAAAATCAAAATTAAAATACATGTAACTCAGTTAGGAATGGACAAAATGAAAATGTATTTGACATCTAAGTTTGTCTTGCTTAGTAATACTTCTGACTAACTTTGCAGTCGATTTGACGAAAAGATTGGCCCAAATATTGTCCTATAACAAAAAAACCTCCCTATCTATAATCATATTGGTAAAAAAATAATTTTAAATTATTGCAATATTGCAATCGCAGATAATTTGCTAATAACAATTAACCAAAGTTTAACGTTGGCAGTACATTGCTTCCGCACAATATATTCTAAAATCATACTTCTATATTTTCTTAAGTTAATTTGCAGTAAATACTACCGAGAGCATTAACAGTTACGGTTTGAAAACAAAGTGATCATCGCAGCGAGGGGTCTGTTACCAGGTAGACAAATAACTGAAATAGTAAGGTAGTGACTCCAGTCTATTGTCAAAGGTCACTCCTTACAACATTTTAATGGGCTCAGGTAGATGCCGTAAAAATAGGGCCGCAGACCCGCCGTGACCCTTGACCGATGGTCAACCCTCCGGTGGCACAGACGTCCTAATGCCCTTCCCGACATCTAGATTATGTGTTTATTAGGTGCGTCAGTTTACAAACATCCTTTTCAGCCCCTCTCGAGTGTCGGGGCACAATGTATTGTAATGCTGACCATTACAATACATTGTAATACGCAAGATTTACGCCCGTTGTAATACAGGAAAATTAAAGAGGGACTTGAAGGGGCTCGTAAGTGTTTTATAATCATTATTTTCGTTAGAACCGTTTGTAGAAGTAATTTTATGAAAGGGAAGTTGTTGGTGCAAAAACGTACAGTGTGAACAGAAGTGGGAGTATATTTTAAAGCAGATAAAAAATTCAGTTTTAGACACTTTTATTACCTAAGATATAGTCAGGCAGGGAGCTAAAATCATCAGACAGTGTTCTTGAAACAAATATGGATAGTTTTGATCGTTAATTACTCGAAAAGTTATTAACGGATCAAGCTGAATTTTTTTTTGTAGCTTTATACTACAAATAGCAGTCCCTTCAAGATCCAGTCATAGAATTTCATGATCATAGTCGCGCCCTACTTTCGAAGTAAAAAAATGCCTAGTGAAAAAAAGCACTTTTTCAAACTTCAGCAGTCATTTGCAAGTTAACAATAGCACTTGGAGACTTCGGGTTGGGCTTAAAATTTTGGAAATTCAATAGGCTACAACTTCTTAAATGCATATGCTATACAAAATATGCCAAGGAACGGAGATACATATAAGCGAAAATGTGAAAAAAAATACTTTCTTTCATAAATTGTTAATTTAAAAAATTAGCGGACGGTTTCAGCTCTACGAACCCCGCGCATTCTGTTCTACGCAAAAAAATACATAGAGAACCGTCAAAACTAGCCCTATATGTTTCAAGAACACATAAAAGTCTCTGCCTACTGGACTGATACTGACATAAAATAAATCTATCTCAGACAATTCGTGCAATTTGTATCTTAAAAAAAGTATCTTAGTTACTTTAAAAATAATTCAAATTCGTATACTTACAGCATGTTTACGTGTATGTGTAACTTACCACCTTATATGACACTAATAACAGCATTAGTTAAGCCTCGAAGAAGAACAAATATCAAAAAAAAAAAAAAAACAAAAGGGGGGAAAAAAAGCAACCAAAAAAAACAACAAACACCACCAAAAAAAAGGAAAAAAGGGGGGGAAAAGGAAGAAAAATAAAAAAAAGGGGGGGGGGGGGGGGGGGGGGGGGGGGGGGGGGGGGGGGAGGGGGGGGGGGGGGGGGAAAAAGAAAGGGGGGGGGGGGGGGGGGGGGGGGGGGGGGGAGGGGGGGGGGGGGGGGGGGGGGGGGGGGGGGAGGAGAGGGGGGGGGGGGGGGGGGGAAAAGGGAAAGGGGGGGGGGGGGGGGGGGGGGAAAGGAGGGGGGGGGGGGGGGGGGAAAAAAAGGGGGGGGGGGGGAGGGGGGGGGGGGGGGGAAAAAAAGGGGGGGGGGGGGGGGGGGGGGGGGGGGGGGGGGGGGGGGGAGGGGGGGGGGGGGGGAGAAAGGGGGGGGGGGGGGGGGGGGGGGGGGGGGGGGGGGGGGGGGGGGGGGGGGGGGGGGGGGGGGGGGGGGGGGGGGGGGGGGGGGGGGGGGGGGGGGGCGGGGGGGGGGAAAAAGAGGGGGGGAAAAAAAAAGGGGGGGGGGGAGGGGGGGGGGGGGGGGAAGAGAAGGGGGAAAAAAAAAAAAAAAAAAAAAAAGGAGAAAAAAAAAAAAAAAAAAAAAGGGGGGGGGGGGGGGGGGGGGGGGGGGGGGGGGGGGGGGGGGGGGCGGGGGGGGGGGGGGGGGGGGGGGGGGGGGCGCCCCCCCCCCGGAAGGGGGGGGGGGGGGGGGGGGGGAAGAAAAAACGGGCGGGGGGGGCCCCCCCCGGGGGGGGAAAACCCCGGGGGGGGGGGGGGGGGGACCGGGGGGGGGGGAAGGGAAAAAAGGAGAATTTGGGGTTTTGTAAAAAAAAGGGAAAGAAAAAAAAAAATGTTTTTTTAAAAAAAAAGGGGGGAAAAAAAATGGGGGGGAAAAAAGGAAAAAAGGGAAAAAGGGGAGGGGGGGGGGGGGGAAAGAATGGGGGGGGGGGGGGAAGGGCGGTTATGGGTCATTTTATTTGAAAAAAAAAAGTTATTGCTGTTGTTAGATCGTTAGGTATACACGGTGTCAATTTGAAAACGAACAGCATTTAATATTGTCTAACCTAATGACAGTATCAAAATTTGGCGAAACACGTCAATTTACATATCAAGGGGGACAACTTTTGAGGCATTTGTTGTCGTATTACTTTCAACCCCCTAACCCCCAGGGGCACCTACCCCTAAAATTTTAAACGGCAACCCCTATTTCTTTTGCCATTTTTAAGTTTCTTCCAGATGTCATATTTCTTTTTTTGTCAAAATTTTTTCTCAAAAATTGGTAGTTAACCTCATAAATGTGTGGAATGTATTTAATTTCTAAATTCTTTTATTTAAAAATTATGCACTTTTACAAAAAAATTGTCAAGAATAAAAAGTTAAAATCACACTGGAATTTTTTTCAAAATTTTTGAGCCTTTTTGGATTTTGCAAATAGTCAATTTTTGCAAAATTTAAAAAAATTGCTTAAAAATTTTTGAAAAAGTCCAGTGCATTGTTTGAGGGATTTTAAGAACTTTTTAATTCTTGACAATTTTTTGTAAAAGTGCATCATTTTCCAATAAAAAAATTCAGAAATTAAATACATTCCACCCATTCTGAGGTTAACTACCAATTTTTGACAAAAAAGAAATATGGAACTTATCTAGAATTGTACAATAAACTCAAAAATGGCAAAATAAATAGGGGTTGCCATTTAAAATTTTAGGGGGTGGGTGCCCTGGGGGTTAGGGGGTTGAAAAGTAATACGACAACAAATGCCTCAAAAAGTTGTCCCCCTTGATATGTAAATTGACGTGTTTCGCCAAATTTTTGATACTGTCATTAGTTTAGGCAATATTAAATGCTGTTCGTTTTCAAATTGACACCGTGTAGATTATATAGATATGCAGTATTTGCCACACTGAATAACGTAAAACAATTTTCAATAATGAGTAATTACTCACACACTCACACGTGACGAATAGAACTGTCCAAACCACAAGTGTCCAACTTTTTTGGTATAGACTAGAAATATTTAGAGCACTGTCATCTAGTTCAATTTCTAAAACGTAGTGTTAGGTCTCATGTATGGTTAGTTAATAAGGTCGGCCTAAAATTTAGTGATGTATCCAAAAATGGGCAAATATACAGGGTGTTTCACTTAAAATAACGATGTTGTCTACCGGTCACATGAAATCGAGTACCTTGTATGATTAGAAGTATTTTACAAATATGCAGCGCATACATTTGGGCAACTTTTAAAATGTTTTTTTACTAAATTTGCAATAATAGAATTGTGGAAGTATGATCATCATTATTATCATATGAAACACTCTATAAGTATGTTTTAACTTTATTTTATTTAAACAAACTTTTTTGTTTGCGACGCCACGTTTTTTTCAAAAACAATGAACATCAACCCCAACAATCGAATTCAGTTAAACGAGGCGACTATGTCTATAAAAATTGGCCTAAATAGTTTTCTTTTGGGCCAAGAAATCTCTGGTATTAGTTTGTACACTCAGTTGCCGGACACCCTGCATATTTTACAGTCGTAAATAACTTTACTAGAATGAAATAATTTATTAAAGACACAAGTTATAAAAAGAGTAGAGATTGATAAAAGAAAAATATTGAAAAAGACTATAGTATAAATAGTTCGTTATCGTATAAGTAGTTAGTTATAATTCGATTGTTGGGGTGCTGGGAACATTGTTGTTCATTGTTGGAAAAACCGTGACGTTTTTGTATAGGACAAACAAAGACAATGTAATCGCAAACCTTTTCAAACGATCGCAAAAAGAATTTTTTGAAAAATTCCAATATTCAATGCTGGCCGTAATTTGTTTCCAGTGTATATTTTTGATAAGTTTTTTTTTTAATATATTCTGTTGCAAACAAAAATAGTGAAATCGCAAAACGATCTCAACTAAACCATTTCAAATTTTGAAAAATGGGGTGCCAACTCATCACATATATAACCAGCTCACACAAAGTAGGTACAATGTAACAGATAACTGTTAAAAGTATTGTTTCAACCGCTCAGTTTCAACAATCTCGAAAAAGAAACGGTTTACATGACGTTTGTTTCAAGTTCCACCGCATTATCACCTAAAATGCGCAATTTAGATGTTTATTACGGTGAATCTCACAATAATACCTGCTGGAAAGCGTCCATTATGTAATATGGAGACCTAATACCGGACGTAAAGAGGGATTAGGTGACCTCTGGTCATTTCGTAAATGGTACCGCACGCCGGACACCGAATCGTGTCGAAAGTCTACTGGGTTCATAGGTCAAGCGGCTACCTAACCAGTTTCGTAACCTAGGTGGACCGGGGAGCGAGATGTAGCGCTTTTATGTAGGTGCTCGTGCTGAGAGGTGAGGACAGGTGCGAAACCCGACTTCAGATGTACTGTAAATTTTGAGAAGTCGTGTACTTGAATCGCAATAATGGTTTAGTTTAGATAAATGTATGTATGTATGTATGTATGTATGTATGTATGTATGTATGTATGTATGTATCGTCTAACTACATAGTAATCATCTTACTGAAAATCAGCGAGTGAATCATTGAATAAACGTGTTTAGACTCCTTTCCTCAAAATCTTGGAGATTATAGCAAAGAACAAGGGGAACGTTTTCACCAAGATATAGGAGAAATGGAACGACGATATCAGGGTCGATGGAATGTAAATATGATGGCGGACTTCTGTTGGATGTTAAAAAGAGAATGTGATGAGAAAAAACGCAAGCGAAATCCAGTACACAGGTCATTTGAAGATAAAAGAGTAAGGAAAAACAGAAGATATATATATATATATATATATATATATATATATATATATATATATATATATATATATATATATATATGATCGGTTTTATAGCGTTCTCCGACGTCTTCCGATATCCAGTTTCCATTCGGTACGGTCATTCCACTGGTCTTCTTCTAGCCCTCTTTCTTGCATCTCTTTATTAATGCCTTCTAGCCAACTCTTCCTTGGTCTACCTCTTTTCCTTCTTCCTTCGGGCGTCCATTCCAGTATTTGTTTTGGGAGTCTCTCCTGTGTCATTCTCTGGACGTGTCCATACCATTTTAGTTGTTTCACTCTTATTTCTTCGACTATGGTTTGTTTTATACCCATAACTTCACGGATTCTTTCATTCCTTATTCTTTCTAGCCTAGATCTTCCGGCTGCCCGTCTCCAGTAATCCATTTCTGTGGCCTCTAGGGATTTAATGGATTTTTCTTTTAACTGCCATACTTCACTACCATAGGTAACAATGCTTTTAACTATTGTGTTATATATCCGGTGCTTGTTCTCTTTGCTGATTTTCTGATCCCATAGAATATTATTTAGGGATCTAATAGCTTTTCTGCCCTGGATATGTTTTTCTTTAATGGCGTCGTCAAGAGTTCCGTTGTTGGTAATATTTAGACCTAAGTATTTATAGCTACTGCACGATTTTAGATTATGTCCGTCTTCCGTCACCAGATCCTGCTGTGTCCCGCCTATGCACATATATTCTGTCTTTGCTACATTGATTACTAGACCCCATTTTTCTTATTCTTCAAAAAGTTTTCTAGTCATATATTCTAGGTCTTCCATATCTTGGGCCACTAATATTTGATCGTCGTCTGCAAAGCTAAGAGTATAGAGGACAGTATCGTTAAGTGGGATTCCCATATTTTTACATTTTTGCTTCCATTTGAGAAGAACTTTTTCAAGGAAAATCTTGAAAAGCGTTGGCGAAAGACAGCAGCCCTGCTTTAATCCTTTATTTGGGGGGAACCCTTTTGATATTTTATTGCCGATTTTTATTTTTATTTTTATCACGCAAGGCGTGTCTATCTTGATATCTAAGAAATTCAGAAAATACATAACCTCATGGGAACCAATTAGCGAGAGAATCATAAAAAAAACAGAAGATCATGAGCATAAATAGGACCACATGCATGAAATACATGGATTTCACTCTTTCAAGTGTTTATTTCGCGATTTGACCTTGAAATGACCTTGATCCTGACGTGCTACCGTTAAACGGACACCGGATTTGGATTCAGCGACCCCAGAAACACAAATATATATGGGTTTATTCTGTTTTAGGCCTTTATTTCGCGATTTGACCTTGAAATGACCTTGACCCTAACGTGCTACGGTTAAACGGACACCGGATTTGGATGCAGCGTCAAAAATACAGAGAAAAACTATGTTCTTATCCATAGTCAAAAAAATTTGTTTGTGGACCTGTGTAAATGTTGAATTAGGGCTAATAGCTGAAGTAAGGCTGAACAAAATTCTTGTTGAATTAGGGCTGTATAAATCAGTAAAACAAAAATATGAATGAATATGATATAAATACAATTTATTTACACCCTCAGTAATTCGTTAATAAATATAATTACATATTTCAAAAAGTATCAAATTCCAAAAAGTATGCTTGTGATAGTCGGTATTTTTGTATAAATGGATTTTTCATTGAAATTCTGAAGTGCCAGGAAAACGCGTGACCTTGAAAATTTTCAATATGGGCTCAATATGGGCTCTCGCGGGTCATATGTTGCTTTATCACTAAAATTGTTATAATTGTTATAATTGTTAATTTGTATCTAATCACTTTTAAATAATAAACCTAACACTTTCAGGTTATTATTGTGTAATGGTACGATTTTAAGACAGAACACGTTAAATAAATATGTATACTTCAAAATATAGTTTACAAAATTAAAAGCTTTAAATTGTGGTAGGTACTCAAAAATGATGCGTATTAGAAAAAAAATGTTAGGAAGATTGAGAACAAACAAGAAGAACAGTAGTAATTGGAAGATTTGCAAAACGCAAACAAGTAAATTTTGTCACCCAATATTTTAAATTCACATACACGGTGTTATTAATGTCATAATGATGCAGTGAACAAGGCTCTGTCCTGCTGGTACACTCCTCCGGAAAAATTGTATACATGGCCTGAGTCCTGCTCACATAAACTGTCCTTCTGACAGGACCTGCGTCTTTCTAGCAGGGCACTGGCTCATACTTATTTTTGTACTGCTGAAATCTATGTGATTCGCATTAGGAATGACCTTTACGTCATAGACGTAGCCAAAGTTTTTCATCTAAGTGCACAAAATAGTATAATAAAATTAAACAGAATGAAAGATATATCAATATAAAAGGCAATTAAATAAGAATTTAAAAACAAAAACACTAAACAACTACTGATCTTATCGGCACATCGTTTCTAACATGGTGAACGAAACAACTCCTGACAGTGTTTGGACTGTACATCCCGAGTGTGTTCAAAAAATCCATTTACATTGGACACTCCTGGACTTGGTTCATCATCATTATTCAACGTTCGTAATGTGTGTGTATTACCGTTATTATCTGGACATATTTGTGTCGTTTTGTGTCTGCGTTTTCTATACAATTGCATTATTTTATTGCCATCCCATTTTCTTCACAAGTACCTTAATCGAACTATGTTTCGACGCCACCACTGCACCTCAACACACGGTTTGCAACAATCCAACGCAACATTCTTGTTCCGCGGCTTAACAAATATTGACTGTAGAAATATTGACTTCGTTCAGATTTGCACTGACTCATCAATAAACCTAGACTACCATGATTAAAAAAGAATCCTGCCATAAGGCTGGAAACGACTAAAATTGTTTTGTTTTCATTGTCTACCAGCAACTCCTGCTGCACTGGTAGAACTTTGTATATATACTTCATCGGCATCGGTTCATAGAGATCGGATAAAATATCTTGAAGCCAGTGCCGGTGTTTACAGTAGAATAATAATAGTTGTTAGTTATAACGAGACTGGGTGACGCTAATGTGGATCAAAGTCAGTAAAAAGTATGTTGTAAGTTGCAACATAATTCGTAATATACTCCCCTACATCAGTTTCTTTAACATGTGCCTATATATTCTGCATATTCGTATTAATAATACAGCCCGACATATGTTACGGTTAAATTGTTAGCATAGATTACACAGGACCACAGTTTTTTTTTTGTTTTTACGCAAACGTATTTTTAGGTGTCTTATACGTATTTTTGGTCGCTGAAAAAGAGTCCGTTGTCCGTTTCCCTCCATCACGTCTGGATTTTGCGTAAATCAAGGAAATATAACCTCAAAAGCATGTAAAAATAAAGCAGCATAAAAAAAAACAAAAAAGTTTTGTAAAGAAAGGCTTTATACCATTCTATATGTTTTTTTGTATACTGAACACGATTTTGAGATCAGAATTGTTCCACAGGCCGTGCATTAAGACATAACCTCAAAAAACATCTTGGAATTGAAAAACATAAATACATTTATCAAGTAAATTAGAAGTTTATGCTGGCGAGCATGCGTATATACATTTTGGAGCGTCTAATCCGAATACCTTGTGATCAAAAGTAACGCGTAAAAAGAGTCCCTCGCCATCAGAGTGCTTTTTTAAAAGGTGAGTCCCCTGATGGTGAGAGGCGAGGGACTCACCTTTTAAAAAAGCACGTTTATATGGAAATATTTTATACTTGTGACGAGGTTGACTGCTTATACCTCTAAAAAAAGTATTTATTTTAGTGCATTTGGAGGTTATGTCTTAATTCTCAGCATATGAACAAATTGTGATGTTCAAGACGTTTTCAGCACATCAACAAACATATGGCATGGAATCTGACATTTCTACTACAAAACTTTTTTTATTTCGTTCGTTTAATCTTTTAATTTATGTAATGTCACATTTTGGTCATATTTTTTTCCTGTTTTTTGGAGGTTATGTAGAAAAATATATCCGCGAATTGTTACTTTTGATCACATATTCGGATTAGACGCTGCAAAATGTATATACGCATGCTCGCCAGCTTAAACTTCTAATTTACTTGATAAACGTATTTATGTTTTTCAATTTGAAGATGTTTTTTTGAGGTTATGTCTTAATGCACGGCTTATGGAACAATTCTGACCTCAAAATCGTGTTCACAATACAAAAAAAAAACATATGGAATGGTATAATGCCTTTCTGCTACAAAACTTTTTGTTTTTTTTATGCTGTTTTATTTTTACATACGTTTGAGGTTATATTTCCTTGATTTACGCAAAATCCAGACGTGATGGAGGGAAACGGACAACGGATTCTTTTTCTGCGACCAAAAATCTTGTTTGCGTAAAAACAAAAAAAATGTGGTCCTGTGTTATCGTCTATATCGCGACGCGATGCGACGCTGCGCTGTTAGCTCATGGACATGCCAAAGATACATCGATGTGGAGGTCGCGATCGACAGCAAATCACGATAGTGGTCGAGGTGTATGTCGATAAATACATACCGAACGGAGGCCGAACCACATTGTCATAAGACTGATTATTAACTGGAAGATCGCAACATACTCCTAATCTCAGGGGAATATTCTAGAGGAATTATCTGGTGACATCGTTAAAGTGCATAAAACACCGTCTGATTCCAACTCTAAGTCCTGTTGCACAATTAAGCTAACCACAACCATAACCATAAGCATAACTGTAATTTTTATGTTTTGTCCACAACAAATCTGCTTAAAATCGTGTGTATTTTAAAACTCCCCATAGAGGATTCAGTTTAGCCAATTTCACTAGATTAAACATTTTGTGTGAAAAATTAGAAACGACACTGGAATTAGAAGAAATGATGGACATCGAATTGTTAACTATTATTGTAGTAATTTAGTATTAATTAGTGTTAGTTACTACTGTATTTAGGGTAACCCTTAACCCATATTTCACGAGAGTACAGACACAAGGTTGGTATAACTGGCAAAATGTAATTTTAAGCGTAAAGATAAAATAATTTCATCTTTATGTTTACGGTTATTGACGATTGAAGGTCATTCTTAATGCTAATGTTAACTGAATTAGTTGTAGACAAGAACATTATCTTCATATACTCAATCTTTGTGGTTGTGGTTAATTTTACGTTTATGTTAATTGTGCAGGGGGCCTAATACCGAATAAATCGATATTGCGGTCGTGGTCTGTAAAGTAGACTACATGTCGTCTGTGAACAAGTGAGAGGGGGAAGATAATCTGAAGACATCATCTGGTGAGATGTAATCAGGTGTAACTTAAATAACTGTCTATCATTCTACATCGATGGAAAAAACTTTTTTCTGTATCCACCTCAACATCGCGGTTGACCACGATGTAAGCGGCGAGGGTGTATTCTCGGTATGTGCATCCACATTTAAATACATAGGTTCGTTTTACATAGAGGGCACGTAACATACACCGTGTAAACATCTTGGCAATCATAAACATTAGAAAACGCAAAAAACCTAATGTCCAGGTAAGATGTTGTCTTAATGTGGATAAATAGTATAATGCTGTTGATAACATCTAGAGCCGACTCTGTGTTTTCCAACTTCAGGATTTTTTATCCGACCCCTAATCATTAATAATATTATCAATAACATTCGCATTGTCGTCCGCGTGCATATAAGGAGATAAATTCATTCTCTATACGAACACGTTCGAGAGGCCTTGTAATTTAACAATATGCTCGCCGGTTTGCCTAATTAATAGACGCTTATACTTTAACGATCTCAATTATGAAGTTAAAACTTTCACCGGGAGTATGCCGAATCGCACTGCTCGTACGTAATCTGTCTGGTGATCTGTTTTGAATAATCTATGGCGGAATTTGCATTGGAGAGTTTAAAAGAAAACTGTAGCGGAGTATGATCCAGTAACATTGGTTGTCTTTGATTTTATTCGATATCATTATATAGCCACGTATTTTTTTTAGAATGGTTCCACACTATTAATTAAATAATTATATTAATAGACGTCGACTCATTGGATAATGATATACCGTATATGTTTTAAATTAATGTTTACAGCTTATAGGTGTTTATATTTTCTTTTGTATAAAATTCTATAAAATGCTAATCATACTTAATTTTTTGTAGGCTGGGTAATAAGACTAATAAGTGTAAATTACAATTCATGAATCTATACATGAACCATATTAAAAAACGAAGTATCAGCAAACACTTTGATATTTCAAATTGTTCAGAAAACATGGCTTAAGGAATCGCCAAACTACATCCAATCTTCTACTATTTTTAAATTGTATTTCGAAAAATTACTGTACAAGCTTAAAAGTGTACCTAATATTTGGACTCCTTATACCTTTACAATCACAAATATTTTATTTCATTTTCAGCTACACAGAAACAAATAATTCCCTAAATTATTATAGAATATTTCTTTATCTGAACCAATAGTCTTTTGACACTTTGTGAGTTATAAAAAACTCATTTTTCCGCATATGTTTTGCTTTAAAATATGTCCTACCAAATGTTCCCAAAATTTTTTATGTATATTTCAATTTCTATCCGTTTCTATCGATTTTAATCTATTTATTGGATGTTTTTTCTTATTTTAGTACGAAACACATTTGCAAATTCTATACAAGTATTACAATAAAAATGCAGAGTTTGGATTGGGAAGAAACTGAATCAGTAATAAGGTTTGGGGAGTACGCGTTTGAATTTTGGATTCGATTTATTGAAAGATGTGGTAGCCGTACTTCAGCATACATACATATGTATGTAGACAACGACATTACCAAACTTTTTCTTCAATATTAAAATGATTTTTATTTCACTGCAAGAAAGTTATAAAGTATATAAATATTAAATATAAAAACAGTAAAATTGTGTATTAATAAATTAAGATAGTTGTAAATATCACTATATTTACTCACTAATCAAATCATTTAAATCATTAATCAAACAAAAATTTTTAACATTCGTAACATTTTAATTATGTACGTATGTATAAAAAAACTCAAAATTGTTATTACCGCGTCTTGAAACAGGTCAAACCGTTTCTCAATTATGAGCATGTAATTTAACACACAATTAAGAAATAATTGAGTTATTACGTAGATGCAGATAATAATTATACCTAGTGGTAACTGAACCAGATTCCAATTGAACTATATTACATAATTTTTCTAATATGCATGTTTAAGTAACGCGTTTAAACATTTTTGCAAAGGGTCAAACTGAGCCACTGTATTAATCATTATAAATTTTGTGTATTTAGTAACAGACACAGACGTCCCTATATTTCTTGTTACTGTTCTTGTAAAGCAAAAAATAATTTGTTGAGTAATGGTCGTATATTCAATTAGAAATATTGACGTAATATAATATTATAACGTGGTGGGTTTAAAACGACTGCGGATTCGGATTCAGTGATTCATAAAACATGTAGGTACAGTGATGTTGTCTATTGTAATTTTTTGTCTGGCCCGAGATAACAAACGAGATCCTATGGTGAGCAATGAATTTGGATTACAGTATATATTAGTGCAGTCAAATATATCACCTCTAAATGGAAACTAATAATTTGACCAATCTCTTAAAAGTGTTTATTAAATCCAAGTTAGTGATAGTTGATAGTAAACTGGGACATAGTAATCAGACTAATCAGTAATCACCAACTTTATATTTTTGAAATTTAACCTTAAGCTGTCACCATTTTTTCCAGAGCTCTGTTTGGTTTCTCCTCCAAAACAGTTTTCGAAGGAAATACTCTGCAAATATAAAAAATAAAGATAGAGAGATTGAAGACAGACAAGAAGAACAATTTCAGACCTAAATAAACTATTTCGTTTTCACTTCTCTCCCTCTAAAATAGTGATTAAAATAATAATTAAAGAATTAATATAGAATTATATTAATTCATTAGTTAGTCTGGACAATTAAGATTGATCCCTCTGATTGAGTAAAAGTGTAATCAAAGTATTGTATTAATAATAATTGTATAATAATAACTCGATATTTGGGTTAAATCGCTTAAAAATATACACAGTATATGTAAAGCCGACATCGGCCGGTTGTGAAAAATGACAAATTCTACACTTCTCGTTCTAACAACTAGCGTAGAGTGGTTAGGGGGCTGGTCTCAAGGCCGCTTTACAATTCGCAATTTTTCTTGCGGCAATTTATATTGCAGCAATTTTTATTGCGCAAGAGATTTCGGTATTATTTTACAGTTGTCAATTTTCATTGTTAATTTTAGTTGTCAGCTACTGTTACCAAAATATAACTGATAAACTCATTTGCTACAAAAAGCTTTAACCATTTTGAACAAACAAAATAGACATGCTTAAATCAATCTCAATGAGGAAAAATTCAGAAATCACAAAATTTAGAAATCTTAGATATCACAAAACAACAATATAAACGATGGCACAGCACGTTGAACGTTGAGGTTATGTCAAACAGTTGGCAACATGTAAAATTGCAGATAGCCGCAATAATTATAGCTCCGGGCTTGCAATTTTTATCTGTAAGAAATTGCACGAACGAACATAAATACGCATGCGTGCAATAAAAATTGCTACAATTTTTCTTGTTAGCAAGAAAAATTCTGTCTGAAATAATGCTAATAAGTGTTAATAAACTTGTATAAAAACAAACGACTACGCCACTGTATCACGTTCATTTTCATTCTGTGTCGAAAGATGTTTTCTATAATCTGCCAAGTTAAACCGAGATTTCTATTCTATCAGATGAATAATTCGATTTCTCGGGGGCATTTGCGCGTAAAAATTGAAAATTATGATAATCGCAGTTTTCTAACGTTCAACAACGATAAAATATTGCGTTTATTTCGTTTGGTGATTTAATTAGTTACAGCGTAATACTCTAAATAAGCGTTCGATTCAGTGGATCTGTCGGAATCGCCAAAAAATGTATTTGTTTACAGGAAATACGTAATAATAATTGCAAACAGTACCCATACATTTCGATAAATTAATAAGAATATCAAGTAAAATTACTTTCTGAGAGAATTATTAAATTTATTTATTAACTCCAGGTGCAGGTAATTCTCCTAAATTATCTTAAGTTTCATTACACAAGACCAGAAAATGTTTCCAATGCGCGGAAGTACAGAGCCGGTCTACTTTATGTTTTAGGGTCGCTGAACACGAATCAGACCTCAATTTTCCTTGTTTACCGCTAGTTTTTTCTAACCTCAAAAAAACACATTTTACATGATAGCTTTATTAAACAGACATTACCTACGACATACATACTCAATCCTCATAACCTCAAAAACCTTAAAGCCTCAAAAGCCTCAAAAAACCCTATATCTATGTATATCTGCACCTGCTATACTGCACTAAATTATGAAGAAGCATGAATATGATTCAATCATGACCTTCAGTTCCAGAAATCTTAAGCCATATGACCCCGGAACTTTATACTCGAGATAAGTAAACTTCCATAACCACGTAACCCAGGGCTAGCTGAGTTCCATAACCCCGTGATCTAGGATGAGCAGACTTCCATAACCATGTAACCGAATGCGCGTGCAGACTATTGTGGAGACGTAAAAGTTCTTCCACTAGTCGATAAGGCAGATGCTCAAAATATTGGGAACGATGCTTTACCGAGAGAGTATTTTGTCCCGGGTTGGCTACTAGACTCATCAGTAAAGCTAATGCCGACTTTGCTTCAGACACTGGATAGGAAGAGCGGTACGCCGCCGTAGCCGTACGTATGCCTGGAAGCCTTCCACGTCTATAGCGGGTAAGGTCTAGAGCACAACCATCTGGCAGGCACACGCCAAACCACTAAACAGAGCTCTCACACTCTCATAACCACTTAACATGAAGCTAATAAACTTTCACAACAACGTAATTCAGGGTTGAGGGATAATCATGCATGCCTCTTCATTAGGTTGCTGCATGCTAAATTTATTTCACATACCCTAGATATAAGGTTTTTGAGATTAATGGGTTTGAGAATTAGGTTATAGAATTTCAGAGCGACGGGATTTCGGGTCTACGGGTTTAAGAATTATGATTGGATCATATTCATGCCTTTTAATCACGTTGTTGTGTTCCAGATTTCGCAGGACCTACTTATACGGTTTTTGAGGTTAGAGATTTGGAGGTTATGAGTTTATGCAATTACGAAGCTTTGTAATTCCACAGCTATGAAATTGAGTCATGATTGAATTCTATTCATGCTTCTTCATCAATCGCTGCGCTCTAGTAGTTGCAGAACATATATATAGAGTTTTTTTTGAGATTAAGATTTTTGAGGTTATGGGGTTTTTAAGTATGTATGTCGTAAAGTTGAAGTTTTCTGAGACTTAGGGTTATTGTTAGATCATCCTTGTAACATTACAATTACCAGCTCGTCAAGTATATGACATGGTGTCGGATTTAGTGTTTCTCCTAGGGGAAAAACAGAACAATCGTAAATGTACCCTGATCTCAGAATTTGATTGTTCCCTATATAACAATCAACCTATATCAGATTGCTCAAATTAACATATATTTACCTGATTCTGTAGTAAAATTGTTAGATGATGAAGAAGCTTATTAACAGAATGGTAACCTATTGTTACTACAATGATGGAGAAAATTGTAGAAAACAAAATTTTAAAGATTAAAATTAGTTGTTTTTATACATATACAGAATACCCTGTATTTTTTCTCATTTTCCGATACTGTTTGTTGAGGTGCTGATTGTAATGAACTAACATACTTGGTATCTAAAGTTAATATTTTGGGAGCTACAAAGAAATTAAATTCTTAATGTTACAGTTTTCACACACGTAGTTTATAGATTCACAGACGTAGAATCTTCAGTAGATGTGAGAAGCATGTACGCAGAACCCTCAAAAGCTGAACATTCGGGCTGGTATTTACAGAAATCGAATCATAGGGCCATTTTTTTAGATAAAAAATTTCACCGGACCCAGATCCATAGAGCTTTTGAATAATTCCTACAGTAGAGGAAAAATAACAATTCCTACAGTAGAGGAAAAATAATAACTTCCTGATAATATGTGGTTTCAGCAGGATGAATTCACTACTTCATTATGTTCGTTAGTAGTAGAAATATACTAAATCAAGACTTCAGAGATGGATTGAACGAAGGAAGTGGTGAAATCGAATGGTCTGTGCAATCCTCCGATCGCAGTCCACTCGATTGCTTCTTCTGCGATTATTTAAAATACAAAGTTTATTTTCAGAGGCCAGGTTGCCACAATTAGCTCAGAGAATAACTGGGGAAGTTGAAAAAATTACAGCGGAAGTAATAGTGACGGTTACGAGATAATTTACATATAGATTAGTTTACTGTAATTCTACCACTCATACCTTAAAGACACATTTAGCTACTATTAATTACACACTATTAATAAATCACCAAATTTTATCTCAATTCTTTGGTCATTAAAAAAGTTTTATGTAAAAATGTTAAAAATTACGATTTTCATTTCTCTGTAAGTACGTAGTTCTCTAAAATCAGCTCGTCAATGAGTATCGAAAAAATTCAGGATATCCATTAAAAAAAAATAACGGCATTATTTTTGGGAACACTCTGTACACTTTAGATTAAGTTCAAATTATGTTTTTTATGCTAACTTTCACATTTAAAATTTCGAATCAATATCTCTATTAACTTCATACATATTTATGTGGTTTCACACTTTTGCTCATCACTATATAATAATGACAAATGACACAGGCACAAAAAGAGTCTAGTGCGAGAAGGCAGATCTATGTATTCCCATGCATTTTGATATGTTTGACCCACTGAACATGAATCCGATGTCCGTTTTATCCGATTGGCTTTTGCATTTTTCCTAACCTTAGGAATGCCCGAAAAATAACAATCTTGACGGATTCTAGGCTCCTTTCATACTGTTGGATTTTTATATTCTACTTTTTTATATACTTTTTAACATTCTTTCCATTTGTCCAACAACTGATCTTATTATAGATATCTGATGATGCCATGGTAGACGAAAGACGCGTTGAGTAAAAGTGTAGTTTCGATGTTAATGGAAACAATACCTACCTGTGGTTACAAATATTGTTCATGCAAGTAGTTTTGTTAGTTTTTGGATGGTGGGTTATGTAGATGATTGTTGTATTGAAGGAATATAATATGGTTTATTTGCTCATAAAGATTTCCTCTAAGTATTATATAATCCTGGAAATTGTATATATTCCGCAACAAAAATTGCGTATCTAAATAACCACACAAAATGACATTACTTTAATTTCGACATTTTTTTAATATGGGTGTCTAAATTGAAATAAAAGTTTTTTACAGTTTTTAGAGAATTACACAAGTAAGTAAAATATAAAACATAATGTCACAGAAATGCCAGGGTCAATGAATGGAACTATTGTTATTCTTTGTTGTATTCGTTGTTCTGTGATCTATCATTTTGACAACTTAGTAATGTCAGGATTTTACTAGATATTTCTTAACGTCATTCGCGAGTGTTCTAGAATTATAGTTTTTGGGTATTGGTTGGTATAAGTAGGCCAAACACCCCTGACAGTTGTTTATGTAGTTGTTTATGAGCTGTTGAACTGTAAAGATCGCGAGAAATAAAAGTGAAGTTATTGTGGAATTAATTGAAGAGCCCACGAGAAATATGTAACAATAATATATACATATTTGTGACCAGAATGAAATGGGGAACCTAAAATTATCAAAATTTACAGGATGTTCTTTTAAAAAAATACTTTTTTATGTCCTCTGTGTATAACGAACCAAGTTGGCCGAAAAAAAGACGTATTTCTATTTTTAATCCTAATAATTTTTATAACGTTCATATTTTATAAATTTATAAAAAAGGCTGTCGCATTATATGTCAGCCATTATTTATTTTACAGTTATGACAGCTACTTGTCAAAAGTTTGACAACAAAATTTCGCTTCGAGCTTCGACATAACTGCTATTTCCATCTCTCTCGTTCATAGCCAGATTTAATATTTTTTTGGAAGGCTCATTATAAGGAGTTTTATTATATCTGAACCCTGCGTACAAAACCGTCTGCATTGAGTTTTTTGCTTTTTGAAAATCGATGGAAAATTAAAAAAATAAAGGAGAGTATCTAGAGTGAGTCTGCAACAGTGGCCACGTTTTTAAAAAAAAATATGAAATAAAAGCCTGATGGTAGTAGGTGACAAATTCTACATTCTTCTCTACAGATTTTCACTCTAAGACTGAAAAAAAATAATTTAACTAAAATTTTGGAGTTACAAAAATTTAAAATAAAGTGACCACTGTACCTACTCTGATGGTACACTGGCCATTAGGATATGGTACAGTGGCCATTACAGTTTAAAAAATAGAAAACAATACAAACGGATGATATTTGTTAAAATAAAGATATATTGTATTAAAAATATGTCACAAAAATAATAATAGTAATAATGCAGATTAAATTTATTTAAAAAACAACTGAAATGTATACAGCAAAATAGTTTAACTGCTAATCGTTAACAAATAATATACATGGACAAACTAGGATAGAAAACAAGTATAATTTAATTTACCTGCTAAAGCCATTCTAAATAGTCCTTTTTCTAATGGTGGTACAGCAGTCAACCCTTATTAATACGGTAAAGTAGTGGCCACTGTACCTACTTTTAACCTGACCACTGTACCATCAACTACATATTTTCTAAAACAATGGGTAATTACTAAAACTGTTTGATGTAATCAAAATATTGTTATATCAATAAACGCTTACATGTATTAAGTTAAGTATAAAGTCACTATTAGTTCGCTTCGATCTCTCAAGGATCCTACTCGTTAATATTCTTAGGATGTTATTTGGACCCTCTGCAGTGGGTCTGCGGCCACTACTCTTTATAAATAAAAGGATAGCACGAAAGTAACCACTGTTCCTGCATAACCACTGTTGCAGACTCTTCCCTACTCATGTCTGTGGGTTCAAGAATACCTGTAATTACAGTTCAGAATCTAAGGTGCATGAATATTAATGTGAATAATAATATTGCTCGTGACATCCAATTTTTCATTTGAGCCTTAATTATATTATGAACATTTTTCGGGAATGTAACATTTCGAGAGGTTTCTTTCTAGAAAAAAAAAGTGAACTAATAATATTATTGCATAATTTATGTCCCCAAATTTATTAAACCCATGAATACATTCTTAAGGCAACTGTTTGGAGACATTTCAATTCTTTAACTGAATTAAGGTGTCGATGTTTTTAATTTCTGAAACCACCATCAACTTTTTTTTATACAATTTAGAGCTACAATTTGGAAACTACATAAAAGAGAGACAATGGCAAGTTGTAGACGTTTTTGTTGTATTCTCTTACAACGAGGACTTTCAAGGTTTGCATAAATTCAATATATTCCAAACTAAAAATATTTTGGAAAAAGCCTTGGACACATCAATTTTTATTTTCAATTAGGTGTCTTAATATCTGGCTATCAAAAAAGCAAATTAACATGCTTTTGATCTTTGATTTGCTCATTCTTGCTTTTTGGGTCTTGGAGAGCTTGAAGTGTGCTATTTCATGCTGCTTTGGCGCTTGGTTTCCCGGTCGTACTCAAACACCCAAGCCTCATCACCAGTAATGACACGTTGCATACAATGGAGATCATTTTCAATCGATTCCAAAAAGTCAAGACACCTTTCTCTCTTGATGTCCTTTTGTTCCCGCGAAAGGTTTTTTGGAATCGTTTTTGTGCAGATTTTTCTCATCCCCAATTCCGAATATTAAGGCCTTCCGCTGCGTGGTTCATCTTCAATCGACTCTCTTCCATCTAAGAATGCCTTAAAACCACCGAAAAATGTGGGCTCTTGAGAAAAAACACTCTCTCCGTAGGCGTGTTGAAGTTTTGCAAAAGTATCCGTTGCGCTGTGTCCAAGTCTGAAGCAAATCCTGATAGCACACCGTTGCTCAAAATTAATCATTTATAAAACGCACTAGAAAAAAAAACGGTTTACGGAAACAGTCACAAAGAACAAACAAATGACGTTGCCAGTCTCATTACTTAATGTACACACCTTGTATGTTTGTATTTGGCTGTTTCTAAAGTATCTAAAAGTGGAGAAAAAAAAGTATAAGGTGTTCTAAAAGAAAATTTATTATATTATAGGAAAAAGTGGTGACGTCATCGCCAGTTCTAATTATAGCGTACGGGAGGCGACCGTGTTTAAAAAGGCAAATCAATGTGTCTACCACTTGCAGTAAAATATTCAAAAATACGACTAAATATACGATATAAGATATCAAAATGGTACCGGTAACGTCACCACTTTTTATTACATGACAACATCTACATTTTTTTAACATTCTTAATTTACTTCTCTAGCCAATCCCAAAAACATACAACACTTGTTGTCTACAGTTCTTTATTTGCGAGTAACTCGACAAAAAAATCACTAGACCATAAGAGTTACACATTTTTGAAATTGGCTATTATTGGAACATTCAAAAGTAGAAAAAAAACAAGTGGAGTTCTATTTAAAAAAATATTGATGACGTCATGTACAAAAAAATGGTGACATCACTGCTACTTCTACTTATAGCGTAAGATGCGCAATTCAAAACAAAAATTGACGTACCCAAGGATTTTTCCAAAATTATTTAGTTTGGAAGACACTGATAGTGAATTTATGCACCTTTACGTTCACCTTTAGTTTCCAAGATACATCTATCACCAATGCTGTACACACTGTATATAATAATCGTTGGTAAAATGTTAACTTATCCGGGTTCCAAAAAAAACGTTTAAAAAGAGTTTTTACATTTTAATAATCGATAAAAAAAATAGAACGAAACGGGGGTTTTCACTACTAAAACTAACCTTATAAGTATGTACTATTATGTACATACCTACTTCAAATACTTTTCGTTTGTAATTACTTATTTCGTTAACAATATTTATATTTATACCTGATGTTAATCATTCGTCTGAAAGTAATAATTATTATTACCCTACACTAACACTACGATTATGGGTGCAATAAAAAGCATTTCAATAAGCCTAAATATTGCATGGGAGAACAATTACTCCGTGGGAATAATTTGCGTATATGGGAAAATAGGTAAGTACCATACTTGTAGAGGGTTAGTTATTATAATTTGACAAGTTATTGCGAGTTTATTATTGAAATTCGAAAATAGTTCTCCAGACAAAAGTTATAGAGTTTTGCATAATTTTTTATAACAGGATATCAAAAAAAAACAATTGAACATCAGAAATCATAAAACTGAATCAAGGTAGTGTTTTTTTAAAATGGAACACTATATACAGGTTGTCTGATAAAAATGCCGCGAGCCATAACTCCGTTATTTGTAGCCTGATATTAAAAAAAACAAAAAACCAGATGAAATGGCTCTAAAGGAACTATAAGTGAGACTACTACAGTATCTTTCAATTATTTTTTTCTGAAACGCGATAGTCAACTTTTTTTTCAAATGGCAATATAGGATTTTTTTAAATTATCATGCAAGTTTGTTTTCTGAATCCGATGTATAACAAATTGACTTTTGTGAAACATTTATTGCAGAAAAAGTGCCAAAATGTTTATCATTATCGCAATCGGAGTCCTACCGGCTAACTGATACCAAACGTAGTTTGACTAATCTAATTACGTATGCCGTGGAAAACAAAAAATAATACAACAAAGCAAATAATTGTCATTTCAGTGTCCGCGTCCCAGTTTTTTTTTTTCGCATTCAATTTTATGTCATTTCTGCATTAGGTTATTATTTGTGAAATAAGTTTAGCAGAAAAAAAATGTTTCACAAAAGTCAATTTGTCATTTATCATCGTTGGATTCAGAAAACAAATTTGCATAGTCATTTACAAAAAAAATCCTATATTGCCATTTGAAAAAAAAGTTGACTATCGCGTTTCAGAAAAAAAAAGTTGAAAAATACTGCAGTAGTCTCCCTTATAGTTCATTTAGAGCCATTTCATATGTTTTTGTTTTTTAACATCAGGCTACAAATAACGGAGTTATGGCTCGCGGCGTTTTTTATCAGACAGCCGGTATATTATTGCATACTCTAATTCCTTGAATTTTTTCATTTTCAAAAATATATAACAAACATGTCTAATATGGCTATGTTAGCTTCAGCAGTCGTGACTTACATACATATTTGTTTTAAAAATAAATGAACAACTTCAAACTTTTCGTATTCGCTAAATATTAAAGCTTGTTTTAAACAATTGGTATCTAATAAATATAAAATAATGAAATATAGCTTAATATTTTTTTACTTCTTTCTTTTTTTTTTCTGACCAGACGTCAATGGTAGCTGCGATTCGTTGTCGCTAATTACTTTTTAAATAAAAAAATTCTCGACCTTCTGAAGCAAACATAGACATGTTATATATTTCTGAGAAGGAAAAAATCAAGGGAAATCAGAATATACAATAATATATAGGGTGTTCCAGTAAAAAAATAAACAAAAACAAAACTGGTTCACTTTTTTTGGTTTCTGATGATCAATTGTCCTTTTCTTATATCACATTATAAAAATATATTCAAAACTATAACTTTTTGTCTGAAGAACTATTTTCTAATTGGTATGAATAAACTCACGATAACTTGTCAAACTAACCCTGTACATAATCTGAACCTATCCAAACACCGCACAAATACTCCCCAAATACGTGTTATTTTTCACAGGTCAGATAAAATCAAAAAACTTTGAGTTCACTACACGAATTTAAGTAAAAACAGACACATATATTATCTTTTTTAGTGCATGTAAAAGTTAGTACAATTTTTTAGAAGCATGTCAAGTACAAAAAGGTTTTTTTTATTTTTTTTTTATTACAATTGATAAAAAAGAAACGAATCCGAGGCTGAATTCTTATTATGTTGTTATGCATTACAAAGCGAGAAATTAGAGCATCAAACAATCTGTAAATGCGCCCATAATAAATATATTTGAATAGAGCGATTTTTCTATTACTCGCCACTCCCATTATATTGCGTAAAATTGTGGTGGTGCTGGGCTAAAACATCTCTATTCATCCTCGCTTTCAGCGAGGAACGTTTGACACTTGCCTCACCAATAAGGTCACATTAAGTAGAGCACGAACAGGGGAGAGGAATCCGGGGGGTTGAAGCTGTATAGACTCCGAGGGATGATCGCCGCCTGATCGCCCTTTGCAGGGGGGTGACCCACATTACCACAACAATGAGTCCTGTTGGTTTATTGCGGCTAATTTGCTCGGATTATCCATGGATATGTTGGGTAAACAGATCAGGCTGCACAATAGGACTTATTTAATGCACTTGATAATATACCTATCTACTAACAGGTACATGGCTAGTTTCCATAATTCGACAAGTTATTGCGAGTTTATTATTGACATTAGAGAAAAATTCTTCAGACAAAAGTTATAGATTTTTGCATGTTTTTTTAAAAATAGGATATGAAAAAATTTTTACTTCAGAAACCATAAAACTGAACCCAAGTTTTGTTCTTTTAAAGGGAACACCCTGTATATTATTACATATTCCGATTCCTCGATTTTTTCTCTATTGAAAAATATATAACATGTCTATGTTTGCTTGGGCAGGTCGCGACATATTTCATAAAAAATAAATTCAAAAAAATTTTGAAAAAAAAATAAAATTTTCAAAAAAATACAAAAAAAACTCAATTTTTTCATAATTCTACAAGTTTGCAAGTTTATTATTGGAATTAGAAAAAAGTTCCTTAGACAAAATTTTTACTATAAGTTTTTATAATAGGCTATAGTTATGAGAAAAAACAATTGAACATCGGAAACCATAAAACTGAACCAAAGTTGATTTTTTTTTAATTGAACACCCTTTACGTTTTTGTGTATTCTGATTCCACGACTTTTTCCCTTTTCAGAAATATATAACACATATGTAACAATGTTTGCTTTGACGACATATATTTTATTTAAAAATATTATTTAAAAAGTAGTTAGCGACAATGGATCGCAACCATTGATGACTAGACCAGGAAAAAAAACAAAAAAAGTTAGTAGAAATGTCATTTAAAAACTACTGAGCTATATTTCATTAATTATTATATTTATTACCTACTAATTGTTTTAAACAAAAATAAAATGTTTAGCGAAGGTGGGTTTGAAGTTTGTTATTTATTTTTATGTCGCAACCTGCTGAAACAAATAAGTATAAACATATTATACATTTTTGAAAAAGGAAAAATTCAAGAAATCAGAATATGCAAAAACATACAGGGTGTTCCATTTAAAAAAAATATAACTTGGGTTAAGTTTTATGGTTTCTGATTTTCAATTGTTCTTTCTCATATCATGTAATAATAAAATTTATGCACAAATCTATCACTTTTGTCTAATGAACGTTTTTCTAATTTCAGTAATAGATACGCAATAACCTGTCAAATTATGGAACTAATCCTGTACATATTATCTACTGTCGTCCTCAAAATCCATTAAAACAGCATAATCGTTTAAAAAGGCAAAAATTCTGACCATATGCAAGAATACTTGTCATTTGATTAAAGAAATTACTTTTCATTAATGTTGTTAGACATTAATTTGCTTTACTCAAACCCCTATAAATTTAAAAATAAATTAGATATAGGTATAAGTACATAATTAATGGGAATTTGAAAATTTGACGAGAGATATGTATATATACCTGTATATGAAGTTTTAAAAATTATAGGACTAAATTTACGGTACACGAAGAACCTAAACGACAGTGCATTTTTTTTGAAACTATTTATTTATAGTTTAAAAAACGTAAATATCGAGTGATATTTTTGTTTTTAAAACTAATTCGGTGACGAATGCCTTGATTCTGACAGCTTATTTAAGCGATTCAAATAAGGATATACGTGTATGCTGATAAAAAGTTTAAGGAATACAGCAAATTGTTACGCATTCATTCTATACGTATGTACTATACGCATTAATTCTATAAAATTGTCAACTGCCAATACATCTTTTGAACTTTTAGATTACAAAATACCCATTATTCTTTAATACAAGAAAATGTGATATAGAAAAATATGAATAAAACCTCCGACTTTTTTATTTTTGTTTAATGTTTTTGTGTTACTGTATTATTACATTATTGCTATTACGTTATTACTATATTATATAGAGACATCCAAAAAACGTCATCAAAGTTGGCCGAAAAAAAAGACGTATTTCTATTCTTAATCGAATTTATAACCTTATTTACCTGTCAAGATTGTCACATCTTATGACAGCCATTGTTTATTTTACAGATTGTGACAATCACTTGTCAATAGTTTGACATAATTGAAAAGCTTAGATATGACCGCTATTTCCATATCTCTCATTCATAGCCAGAGTTGATGAAGTTTTTTTGGATGTCTCTATATGCTGTTAATATATTATTATGTTATGGCATAAAATCAATCTCAATTGGATTTTTTCTGCCACTCTACCTTCTCCTGTATTGAAATTAAATTGCCACTCTCCGTTAAATTTAAAGCAAGTAATTTATTTGCATAACGTAATCTGGAATATATGATTTTCTTTCGACAAGTTAAGCAACAAAAATGAAAAATTAATTATTATACTATGTAACGAAGCAAACAAAATTTGAATATGGAATTTGATATCTACAAAACAAATTTAAAATCATATCCTGATTAATTAAGTTTAACGTTACTCTACGTATAACAATGTTCAAAAAATCATTAATACAGTTTTATGCTTGAATTTCGGTAGCCGAAAAAACAGAAATCGTGTTTCTCGTATTTCATCAATATTTTACTTATGTGTAAAATGTGTTACATTTTATGAATGTGATTTACTGATTTTTTTATTGGAAGTTTCCGCAAATCAGTATTAGCGCACTTTACATAATTTATTAATAGACTCATTATAGAGATACAAAGAATAAACACAATGAAACTGACGTAAAGGTATTATTAATTTATTTAGCAGTGCCGCTCGACTCAGACCCTCAATCATTTATAGGTACATACTTAATCCTCTTCTTTTTTAATCACATTTCTCGTACCTCCCAGATTACAAAATTGTGAATAAGAGTCCCATGTTTCGTAAGGATACATGGGACTATTCGAGAAATATGGAAAAATCACATTTTCAGGATGATTATTAGACTTAAACAGAAAGCTACGTTAACTACAAAAAGCTTAAAATGTAACTTGCTACAAAAATTTTCAAACTCATCAAATAATCTTGGAAACGGTTTGCGTAAAGTATTTGTGAAATATTTATTTTCACAATTACACAGATGAATACCTAAACATTTTTACGTTTACTTAATATGCTTTTTGCAAAACTTTCAATTTCTCAACGTTAAAAATCTAAGAAATATTGCTCAAAATTATAAAAACTTTCCATATCCATAACTTTAACAGATCCAGATATTTCAAGTGTCACTAAGATAAAAGTAGGGGAGAGAGAGGTACATTGATACACGACGCACATTGATACGCATTTAAAATTTCGCGGCAGAAGAAGTCCATTTGTTTCAATCTATTACCTCAAAGATGACACTAGTGTGGGCTACTTGTCATAAAAATTTAGTAACGGAAAAACGAGGTGAGAGTAAAGTTACATGTGTTTAGTTTATTTTGGCGCGAAAGTAGTTTTTAATGCCTTTTTTACATGTGTGTGTTTTTACCAACGTGGTAGCAATAGAGTGCTGCTTGTGTCACCATTCCTAAACGTAAGTATTATTTAAACATTGTTTGCAACCAAGTATATGCATTGTAAGGTTAAATATATCACTTGTGATTATTTCTGTCAGGTGGAGTGCATTTGGGGCACATTGATACATATGTATGAGAGGTACATTGTTCAAAGTTCCTCTGATACCTTTCAATCCTTGGATACTCTGCATGATTGATGCAGTGTATCAATGTACCTCTACAATGTACAAATGTACTATTTTATTCGTATAAACAAGGTTCAGTAAGTTATACGAGGACATGTTACTTGATTCAGGTTAATGAAAATGGTACATACTTATCACAAAGAGCATTCATTGACGAAAGAGCTATAAAGACTGCAATAAATGATGTTATTAAAAATCAAAAATCAATTAGAGTTTCAGCTGCTGATCATGGTTTAAAACCCTCTACATTTCAACATAGAATCGAAAAGTATAGAAAAAATCATAAAAATGAGAATCCAGAGGTTTCAGATGTATCTGGGCACGAAGAAGAAGCTGCGGGGGAAACCAAATCAGAATATATCACTTTAAATATACAAACAACTACAAGGATAGGTGTTGCCTATAAACAACTAGGCAGAGGCAAGGGAAGTCTCGTATTTACCCACCCACTTCAAAAAGCACGATTAGAGAACATCGCTAAGAAATGAAATATGAAAAAAAAATAAGCAAGTAACCAAGAATGTGAAATTTAATAATGAAGAAACGGTCCAAAATGTTCCAAGTTCATCCGAAAGTGACAGTGAAGTGGAAATGAGCTTATCTGATTCAATTGACGATGTCAGTAATTGATAACTACCACAGTTGTGTGATGAATTAAATGTAGGCGATTTTGTTGTCGTATACTTTGTTGGACAAATTGCCACGATTTATAATGACCATGAAAAAAGAGGTCAATTTTTTACGGAAAAGAAAAACTGACATAAAACTGTTGTTTTTCCTAACGTTCAGGACATCAGTTTAGTGCTTCGAGATGTCGTATTCAAACTGCCCAAACCCATGCTGCTGATGGTACACTTCGCCAAAATAAATCTTTTTTATTTTCCAACAGTTCCTAATCTTATAATTCAGTAAATATTGCACTACAATATTACTTTTTTCTCTAGTGTATGTATGTGTATCAAAGTTTTCCAGCACGGTACCAATTTACCCCACCAGAGAGGTAGTTTGATGCAAATGTAGACATTCAAAAAAGTTGCAAAAACTCCAAACTTGTTTTTATTTTTCCTTTAAATAGAGTATCATATGAAAGACAAATACATAGCTTTTAAGCCTAAAATAAGAAGATGGCGACAAGTATTTTGTCTTGGACAAAATACTTAAAAAAAATCTGCGCTGTTTTTCAAGTGAGTACCGACCAATACGCGCACAAATCCCCAAATCGCTTTAAATTTGACCCGCCCTGTATACAGAGATAAAATTTCCATCGTTGAATCTTGAGATACATTATATGGAAGACCTTCAAATACTTGCTCCGCGTACATCATAACCGTGATATGTACCTGTCGTTTTCTCGTAATTCATTTCTAATACAGGTAATGACGCCTTAATAGGAATGTCATGAGACAGGAAAGGGGCCCCTGCTAATTTGGAATTTAACTACGAAGAGATAAAGTACCTGTGCGTCTTGCGAGACTAATACATCAATTTAGGTAATTGCCCTCTAATAGGACTGGAAAAGATTTTACTTTCGAGAGACACTCGTTCGTGTGACACGTGAAAACGAGGCCGTAATTTATTCAAATTTCTACCTTACGTCACTCAGTTCTGAGGAGTATATCCACTTACCTTAACCCACTCAACGGGGAGAAAACCGGTCACTAATTATTATCAGCAAACAAAAAATATGGTCGTATAGAGAAAAAAATTCTAAGAAAGATAGCGTTTTTTTGCTACTCGAGTTTTAATGGCGAACATAACCAAAAAAATTCGCAAAAGTAAAAAAAAAACGATTTTTTGGCAAATAAAAAAAAGCTTCAAGTCCTACACAAGAAAGTTCAATTAGAAAGTCGTAGGTCTTAAAAATGCGCGTCGAATGAGATTTGAACGAAAAAAATCGGTTCATAAACATTTGAGGAAAATTTAAAAAAACGTCAAAAACCGCGTTTTCGTATTTTTGCTGTATAAATTACAATTTTGTTTGAACAGAATTCTTGTTAACTACAAATATAGCCCAAGACAAGCGGAAAATGATCCGCTTTTTCAAATTCAAAAGTTCTTAACGATTTTAAAAAAGCCGTTTTCAACCTTTTAGGGCAAAAAGATCGTAAGAAACGATTGTGGGCTCATTTTATTCGCGAAAACTTGTACTTTCATGCTTGATTAAAAAACACCAAATCCTTTTATTTAATTTTTGCATAAAAAAATGCGTTGAATTATTGTATAATTTTTCGAGTTGTTTTCGAAAACACTTTTTAATTTTGGTTTTACATTTTTGGCCGTTCATATTTGAAAACTGGCATTCAAAACACGCATTTAAAAAAAGAGGTCCTACGACCTCAGAAGCCGAGATAATATTTTTTGAGCGGAGGAAGAGATAATTTTTCGAGCGCGATCGATTTGAAATCGTGTTTAGTTTTCGATGCACCCAAGCGATGCGAGCTCAATCTACCTTCCCTGCTGTAGCCGTTCGCCCCTGTTCTTTCAAACAATTATGTCAACTTAATTTATGCGAAAGATTTGAAATATTTTTTTTAAGAAAGTAAAAGTTGAGATCTATTTGTGTAAAAATGAAGTCAATCGGACGTTAACAGCCTGTCAGGAATTAAAAAAAAACATGGCTCCCTAAGGTCTGGGACCTTAATTTTTTTTTATGCGTGTTTTGATGCAGTTTTCAAATATCAACGGCCAAAAACGTAAAAATGTTTGAAGAATGCCAAAAATTAAAAAAAGTTATTCGAAAAAAACCGGTTCGAAAAAAGATACAATTTTACAACGCAATTTTTTTAAAAAATTAAATAAAAGCGTTTTGTTTTAATAGCATGAAAGTGTCGTGCGAATAAAATGACCCATGGTTTGTCGTCATTTTTCCCTCTGTAAAAAGCTGATTTTTGAAAACTCTTTTTTTTTTAAATCGTTATAATTCGAAAATTAAAACTCTTCTTCTGAAAAATGGATATTTTTCGCTTATCTTGGCTATATTTATGACAAGAAGTTTCTTATTCAAACAAAATTGGAATTTTACAGCAAAAATACGAAAACCGATTTTTGATTTTTTTTTAAATTTTTTGAAATGTTTAGCCTTTTTCTTCAATCTCATTCGACGCGCTTTTTAAGACCTAACTTCTTTAACTTTCTTTGTGTAGGACTTGAAGCTTTTTTTATTTGCAAAAAAAAAAACGTGTTTTATTTTTTGGTTCGCATTCTGAGTAGAAAAACTTTTTTTTATAACCTTTGTTTGCTAAACAGTACCAACTTTTTGTGGAAAAAAAAGACTACTTTTTATAAACAATTTTTTCTGAACTAAATTTAGTAAGTGCTTGTTCTTTTAAACTCGTTATTGCTCTATCCTTCTCTTTTCAGATCTTTCACTTTCCCTTGTGGCATCTTTCTTAAACATTCGGAAACAAAACGTAACTTGTTTTAGATCTACATTTAATATTATAATTAAAAAGTACAGCGTCCTTCAAGCGGCATAGAAACTCTCAGTTTAGTGTATTATAATAGGAGACATTTCATAACTTTGCGTGCTTCTAATATAATTAATTTTACTGTAAGTTATTCTAGAAATTTTGAGCTTTGCCGTGGTTGTATCGTTTACTCGTTTACATGCTAGTGCTTGATGAATCTTGTTAACTGTAGTCCTACAACTCCTATATGTGTAAACATAACACATGTAGGGCAGAACGTATGGTCTCTAGGGTTATTTTTTTGGAGTTGTTCCCAAATTACACCTATATTGTTTTCAAGGTTTTTTATAAATGCTTGTTTCTTCGGTGTATTCATGGATTATGGAATAACATAAAAGGCTAAAAAGCTAGGTGATATTTGACTAGTTCAAAAATTAAATTCCTCCTATAGGTTACTATGCTACTGGTTCAATAAATTATTCGGCAGCTCATGAAATTCTTATTAATGCAGCATCGTTTAATGGTTCATAGTACTACATATATTTATTTCTAACTATGAAAAAAAGATGCGGTTACCCCGGTATTTGAATGGATATCATTCATTAGTAATGTTAATATCCTTGATTTATGTCTTGGTAGATAATTATTAGGGTGAAGGACAGCATAACTAGACAAATTCATATATATTTTGTTTAAATGCTGACGTTTCGGCGTTTTATTGACGTCTTTTTCGAGGTTAAAAATTAAGGTACATGAGCTTCTATGAAGTTTCCAAACGAAGACAGTTTGTGCAAATAAAAACATTATTTAAAGTTAATAAAACTAACACATTATTATATTATAAAAGACAATTTATTACCATAAAAATGTAAATCACTAAAGGTAAAATGTATTAACCTAAGTTAAAAATAACTTAAGTCAAACAATTTGCATATTATCTATGCTTTTTGATAATTATGAACTAAGTACATATTGCCTCGGGTATATACTTTCACAAATAATTATTGAGACAACCCTTCAATTGATGGCTAAAATATGTTGTTAAGAATGAAACTGTTTTTCTCCTTTTTTTGGTGTATACATAATTGTATTTTTAAAAGAATATAAACTTGTCTACTTGTGCTCTTCTCCACCCCAATAATTAGCTAGCAAAACTATTTTTAATGATAACTGTATATTTGGTTGTTCAGTCCGTGACCGATCAGTTTTTGAAAATTAATTTGGATTAAAATGATGGGCGTTCTAATTTAAAATTCTAATTTTTTATAGATGAATCATTAGTTTTTATGAATATAAAACGAAATTTAAAAAAATCAGTTGTTCAAGGAATAGTTTTCTTTAACTAAAATAAGTCTTTAAAGAAGTTAATTGCCGTAATATTCGATAATTCAATCAATACGGTCCACAAAGTACGTCTTCCAATAGACTTCCTGCTTTAATGAACACTTCTTCTCATTACTACATCAAATGACAATCGAAACTTATTAATTTTCCATAAATTCCAAATGGATACATTTATCTGAATAAATCTACGAACAAAATTGAATGAGTAAAAGTGACTACTTTTTAATGACTGTCAGTTTAGAAACTAATTGTGACGCCACTGCCGTAACCTTACTTGGTGGCCGTAATTTTCAGGAACACAAGATTTTTATACGGCTGACCACTGGAAACTCTCTCTAGATGTAGGTATAGGTAAAAGCTATTTGTGGACTTCCCTTAACAGCTATATCCACTATAAGTTGCTTATTAGTGTTTATTTATACATCGAATATTCTGTACCGTTTATGGTCACTCCATACGTGATAGTTGGAGTAACTGTTATGTCTCTATTGTTTTTCTTTTATGATTCAAGAGATAGGATTCTAACTATGCCTGCCTTAAACGGGGACTACCCATCTTATGCTGTAAGCGATGAAAAGAGTGTTTGGAACGATCGTGGACAGTTTATTCGTTAATTTATTTTGGTTTCATGTGTACAATAATACAATATTTCAGTGCCGTACTTCCACAGTTTATCATAATATGTAGGTAATCCACTTTTTTTTCAAAAATTGGTATTATGTTTATTTAAAAATGAGTATTATTTTTATTATTTAACATTATTAAGGTAACAACACCAGCTGTCATAAGACTCCTGCAATCAAATCAAATTGACGCAACCCCCATCACATGCTACACGAGAGATTATGTGTTACGTTGCTGTGTGCCAACTTTAAACATATGTAATCTGAAATAGCATACAAACTACGTCCGTTGAAGTTAACATATAGTCCAATCAATCTGTCGATAATACCGTGTATTTTTTCAATAACGTTTAACAGCACCCCAAGGTATGTAAAAAATCGGAAATTTTCCATAGAATTCAATGAACTATTATTAAAACAAATTAGAGACTTGCGTCATATTCAAAATGGCGGTCAAAGTTGAAAAAAAATTGTTTTTTTCAGTTTTTTACGTTTTTAAGAAAAAAGTAGGCGCCGTACGATAAAAAGTTAAATGAGAAAGTTGTGTAACTTTTCAATACGGAGATTTGATAATCCCTGTTGGATAAAAAAAAAATGCAAAATGAATGAGTTATTGCAAAAAAACCTGCTCAAAATTGCAATTTTTTGAAATAACTGTATATCCGTGAAAAAAAAAATATTTTTTTACGAAACTTTGTGAAAGTGTAGTTGAAGACAAGTAGAATAAGAGCGTTTTTGCGCATTTGCAAAATATTGCAAATTTTTTGCAAAAATCGATTTTTTCGATGTCCAATAGCTCATATAGGCAATCATTTTTTTGCACCCAACAAGTCTTAAAATTTTCTTTAACATTTATGCTAACACGTGACAATATTGCGCCCATTACGAAATGATCCCTAATATGCGAAAAATCGGTTGAAAAATTATTTTTTTGTGTGTCACAAAAAATGTGTCAAACATTTTGAGTTGACAACACTGATCTACGCTGAACTGACGGCGTACATTTTGTATCCAAAAGATAAGCTGCTGTTTAACGAAAAAAATAAACAAAAATTCATATCTTTGTTACGTACAGACTTGCATAAAAACAACTATTTAACCAAATTTGGTGACGAAGATGCCGACAGACTTATTATCACGACAATCTAGAGCTACAAGAAGATGATAAAATTGTAAAAATATTTGGCGAAGACACTGATCTTTTGTTATTATTAACGCAGTTAGCTCCTTCCAACAAAAATATATACTTTTGTAAGCCTGGAAAGAGTAAGGAAATCGATAAAATTTACAACTGTGACAGTTTTAAATATCCGAATTTAAAGAGATTCGTTGGATTACTTTATATAATATCGGGGTGCGACACAACGTTCGGTTTTTTTAAACAAGGAAAAAATAAAGTATTGAAAGTATTTAACGAGCGAAAAACAGGACTCCCAAAATTTGTAAAGTTTTTTACAATAATCAGAGTACTTAGCTACGAAGAAATTAGAAAAGTCGGGTGTGAAATAATTACTGCTTTGTACTCTTCGAAGAAATGCACTGGTAGTTTGAATGATTTAAGATATTTACAATTTAAAACGTCTACATCGAGGTCATCTTTTCACTTGGCGAGTCTTCCACCTACGGAGGGTGCTGCAGCTGAACATTCGTATAGCACTTATTTACAATTGAAAGCCTGGTTTGGATATTTCTTGGACCCCAAAAAATGGGGTTGGAAACTTGATAGCAATAATTTGCTGCCAAAATTCAGTTCTCAACCAATGATTCCGGACGACGTTATAAAGAAAATAGCATGTAGGTGTACAAGCGGCTGCAAAACAAACACCTGCAGCTGCCGAAAACATGGCATAAAATGTTCGAACGTCTGTTCAACGTAACGAAGAAAATTGCTCAAATATTGAGGAGAAGAGAGTCATCGCTGATGATAAAGGGATAGACGAGTCAAATATCGCAGAGACTGAACTAGAAAGAGAAGAATGTTCCAATGAGGCTAACCAAAGTGATGACTGTGATGAAGACAATATCAATACATCAGATATTACATTGAACAAAAATGTGTAGTGACAGCAGCAGTGATTATGAGGGCGAGTCTCCTATAAAAAAAAGCAAAAAAAAAACTATTAAAAAAATATTAGTACTGAAACGTCTTCTTCAACAGCAATGTCAATACATGTAAAATAATAAAAATGTTATATATTTTTAATACACATTTTTATGTATTTATTTCGTTTACCACCGTCATTGATTGCAATCTCACCAAGCTTTAATTTAAAATCTCAAGCGTAACAAACTTTTTTTTTTTTTTGGTGAAGCAGAAAAATAATTTTTTCAACCGATTTTTCGCATATTAGGGCGCATTATTTCGCATATTAGGCATAATTTCGTAATAGGCGCAATATTGTCACATGTTAGCATAAATGTTAAAGAAAATTTTAAGACTTGTTGGGTGCAAAACAATGATTGCCTGTATGAGCTATTGGACATTGAAAAAAATTTTTTTTTGTTTGCGTTTTCTTGAAAAAATCGATTTTTGCAAAAAATTTGCAATATTTTGCAAATGCGCAAAAACGCTCTTATTCTACTTGTCTTCAACTACACTTTCACAAGTTTCGTAAAAAAATATTTTTTTTTCACTGATATACAGCTATTTCAAAAAATTGCAATTTTGAGCAGGTTTTTTTGCAATAACTCATTCATTTTGCATTTTTTTTATCCAACAGGGATTATCAAATCTCCGTATTGAAAAGTTACACAACTTTCTCATTTAACTTTTTATCGTACAGCGCCTACTTTTTCTTAAAAACGTAAAAAACTGAAAAAAAACAATTTTTTTTCAAATTTGACCGCCATTTTGAATACGACGCAAGTCTCTAATTTGTTTTAATAATAGTTCATTGAATTCTACGGAAAATTTCCGATTTTTTACATACCTTGGGGTGCTGTTAAACGTTATTGTAAGTAAACACCCTGACTTGCTGGACTAATATACAGTACACCCAGAATAGCGTTGCCCGCGAGATATACAAAACGAATGTGGTACGATATAGAACGATCGTACCCGAAATATATTACTTAGGTGTTACCAGTGGTATGCACAATCGACGACAGAAGCATTTCAAGCGAGCAAAGTATTATTATTTACTACTTGCTTAATGAAGCTAAGACGGTACATGATCGTCTTGTCCGATTTGATTCATGCTCAAGCCCCGTTACACGCCACACACACTTGCACACTTGCAAAATGACAACCTAGACTGTATAAGTCAAGTCGGCCATCTTACTTGTGCGTATGTAACGGGCTTAACGAAAACACAATAACTCATTTCCCCATTCAGATGAGAATGCCCGCCAATTTGTATTGAAAAAAATTCTATTTCTAGTAGGTACCTATTTTTTTTACGAATATTGCAAGTTGTAACAAGTTGCATAGTGGAAATTCTTCTTCAAAAGCAACACTTCCTTCACAAAAAACAAGACCCTTGGTCCCGCTAACTGGAGTAGTTGAGTTTCTGTTCTAAATCAATCACAAATCCATCAAAAACAACGACAACGTCATGAATAAGCGAACAGAAAGTGGAGTTAAATTTTATTTAAATGGGAAAGAAAGAGACAACAGCAGTTTACTGATATAAACAGAAACCTTTTCGATGAAACAGGTAGAATCAGATCAGGCTCGTCTGTTGGATTTAAAAAATTTCCAATTTTCAACTGATGAACAAAATCCGCCTCTGGAATAGCAACCTGAAATATGATCTGTAGTTGTCGTCAGATACTGTTTAAAACTCTATGATATTTATTTGGCTAACGCTGAACAAGATAAAGTGAGGGGTATAGATGCAAAATTCACATTATTCACTTTTTAAAATTTTTCAGGAAGAAGGAATAACTGATATCTCACTTTTCAAGTGACTTGACGTTCTGAAATTTTTTGGTATCTGTATTAGAACTTTACATTTGCTTCTCAATTGGTGAAATGACAGCACAACAATATTTGACTCCAAGAAAGTGAATTAAAATTTGGATAATGTGAGTTTTGATACAACTTTTTGGATAATGGTCGTTTTGCTCCAAATTATTCTACATTATATTATTTTTTACACTACAATTCATGAAATTAAACTAAGAAAAGGAACTTGAAAACAAATTCAATGGTATATCAATAAAAAATTTTATGTAATATGGTAGTTCATAATCAAGATAAAAAGCTGCACAAAATACTTAGAATACGTTTTTATTATCATCATTGACTGATGAAGTGAAGAATTATTTTTATAATGAACCTAAAATTGCAAAGTACAAGAAATGTTTAAAGTAAAAAAGTTCTAACATTCTCACATTCTGCTTAGAAGAATGTGAGTTTTGAAAACAATTCACAGATTCCACAATTTAAAATAAATACGAAAATGTGAGTTTTATACCACTTTTAAGATTTAAAATGGTGTAGTTCAACACGATGAATAAGATAGCGCCACTAACTCTATTTTGAAAAATTATGGATAATGTGAGTTTTGCATCTGTACCCCTCAAGTGTAAGACGGAAAAAATGTACCTATGACCATTATAAGCGCCATCCATAACACAAAGTGCATTAACAAAATCGTCTAGGTGCAATTGCTCAATATCATATTACAACAAAACGCCACCATTATCGTAATTATTAATCCGCAATCGACTTTCCAAAATCCCCGCGCCCGCTCCCATCCCAAGCATCTAGCTCCCTATTTTAGCGTTAACGCCACACCACACACACATACATCCAAGACACCGCATCTAAAAGTCCAAAAACAAGCGTTATCGGCACACGGCTCGCTCCGTCTCTCTCCCCCTCCCTAACGGCGCCGCTTCGCTTCTCGCTCTGTCACCTGTCTCTCACCTGTGTCCCCACCAACCGCCCGCGACCAATGATGATCGAGCCGCGGAGCCGAGCTAAGGAGACTTGATCTTTTTAACTCATTCCCATTCTGTGTCACGACGTCTTGAGAGTAGCGGTCGGCTGATCTCTCCGCTTCCGTCCTGCTCTCTTTTGTTTTTCACAGTGACGTTTTTTTATTGCACCTCCTCGGCTAAGGATTGTTCAGTGACTTGTTCGCCGGCCAGTGATTCTGTTAGTTGCTATCTGTTGCTTCCGAAGTGTGCTATGGATTATTTCGACCGGTTTTCAAGGTATGCCGATAATTTATATATTCGTTTGGATATACTCCTAATTTACGGTTTTCATGATCTACTTGCATCTGCAATTGAGACCAAAGTTCTAATACCTATTTAAACTAACATCTATTGCAATGGACAACCTCAGTCAACCTTTGCAAGACACTTGGTTTAGTATATCTGACTGTTTGAAATTAATCTGTGTATTTATAATATTTTTTTGTTATTATCCATTTAATATTTTCCATCCAAAACAAAAAATGATGACAAGTATACAAGGGAATCAAGATCTAATTATTTACCTATTCGATGACGCGTCTAATAATTGTAACTGCTTAATTTTTTCGAACCTTAAAGAGAAAAACCAGTCTGCGATACCCCGAAACGTTATTTTCCTCATTAATGCTGCCGCAATAATTAAAAAGCAATCCGAAAGCTCCAATGATAAGAAAAACTGACATGACAGTGGCATAAAGAGACGTGGGGTTCGGTTGTCATGGTAATTTGAAAGTACACAACGGAATGAAACCGTTTTTTTTGCCACAATGAAGGGAAGGGTGATTTCTCGCTGTTTGTTCAGGGTCTATCACCTGTACGATTGGCTTTTACACAATGCTCGTAACAGCGTTCAATAGGAATTTTGAAGAGGATTTTTTTCTGTTTCTCTTTAATATTCATCGTCTAGCGCGCCAAGCGAACTCTGAAATGCTCCGTGAATTTATCTAGTTATTCTATTCAATATTCAATCGGTAATGTTCGAAGAATAACTGTAAAATGGAAACAATACTCAAGTAGGTTATCCATCAGAGCTCGATATTTTACATTCTGGTCTTGATTTTTTTTGTTTTCGAATCGTTTCATTGAAAATTTTAAGTCGCTTTACATAGATATCTAAACGTTTGTTAAGTATGTAGGAATTTATTTTCCCAACAGAAATATATATGCCACATATATACCTACATAGTTAGCACCATTTGTAAATTATGTGTATATTAAGGTAGAGAATATTGAAGATAGTTGATCTACTTACGTATAGTAGATATGTAAATACATTTTAACTCATTTCAAATTATGCCACTTGATCCATTTAGCCCTATATATACTTATATGTACATAAGTCTTATTAAAACTAGCAGTATGCATTAAAAGACAATATTATTTGTATAATGTATTTGTAGTGAATCACTTTTTATAACGAAACAAATAGAATATACTTTCTTTAAAAGAGAGTGAATTTAATTAATCGTATGTATTTCTGATTAACTTAATTAAGTGAGCATAGGTACTTATTTTATTTTGTAAATAAAAAACGTTTTGTCTTTTTTTATTTTTTTAAGAAAATATATGTAGGTACTTACCTACACAAAATCACCTAAAAATGTAATTTTTGAAACATAGGTATATAATATTTTAACATTGTTTGGGAACTATCAGTTATTCCGTTCTAAAAATTTTAATTCTGGAATGTGGATATCTTCGGTCATAATTGCTCAATAAAATGCTTCAATGTGATCGAATTTAATAGCACTAACATTAATGTCAGTTAAATATTATTTCCGATGTTTTCTCAGCATTTTTCAGCGGTCGGATCTTTTTTTTCAAATATAAAAAATAAAAAAAAAATTTTTGAAGTTGAATAATATTTGCACCCATATCAAAATCAAAAAAGTCTTCCTATTGCTACCGACATAACTTATCCATTACAGAATAATTATATACACAACATGGTAACAAATTAGGTTGCCAAGGAAATCAATTTATTTACAGTACAGACGCTGAGTTGTACAAATTATTACACAGACAGACAATGAAATGTTTTAAATATGTAAAATAGGTTATCGTTAATTGATATTTCGTCAACTGTAAACCCATTCTTATTTGAATTTTCACTAAGTCAATACACCTTCTACAACAGAAAAAAAGTATGTATGTACCTATCAATACAAATGTAGTTATGTTATAAATTATTCTAGAGACTAAAGTCGCACAGTCATATATTAAAGTATGTCTATTACCTAAATGAAATGGTTTTTTGTGGAAGTGGAAATATGCAAAAATTAAAACTAGAAGACAATAAATATGCATATAAATCAATCAATTTAGTAATTAATGTCTATCAAATGGTAGACTTAATACCATATCACATGTTATGCCCTATGTTAATACCATATCACATGTTAACATATGCCCCAACTGAAAATTTTAAAAACCCAAAAATGGTTTTTCAATTCTTGATAAATTTTTTACTAAATATTGAAAAATCGAGAAATAAATGTATTTTTAATGGTTTAAGCAATTTCATCAAAGAATAAATTATTTTAATTCTTTACCGTTAATCATCTAGTTTTATATTTTCATTATATTGATTGTAATGTAGGTTATTGGTTAATAATAATTCTTGTTCTTACTTCTTAATTCTTGTTGAGAGATAGTTTTCTGTTATTTTGTCCATAATTTAAGAGATGCGTATGAAAACTTAATTTTGTTATTTACAATGCATTAAAGTTTTTTCATAACTGGTCATATATTAGATAAAACAAAAAATATTATATGGTATAAATATGACAAGAATACATTTCGTTCAATTCCGTTCGTATAATTTTAGAGAGAAATTTCTGTATTTGAACATTATCTTAGGAATTTAGGATCTTAATTCTAGGATTTTACTTTTTGTTACCTTAGGACATATGAATTATATGGCATAACAAATTACCAAAATTATTTCTAACAAAATCCTCACTGAAGGCCGGAGAAATCAGTGGATCTCGTAAATCATTTAAAATTAAAACCAAATATTGACATGGAATTATAAAAGTAAAACAGTTGAAGCAGCTGCATCACCACGAAAATATATTTGCTTATTTATTATTGCTACCACTCTCAACACTGTGATGAAATTATTTCCAAAATGTGAATTACAATTAAAGAAAGTGACGTATAAAGAAGGAACCCTAGGTAACTTTTTGGTGTCTAAATAACTTTTTTCTATTCAAGTTTTTAGGTAAAGAAAATATGTTTTTTAGACAGAAATTCAGTTGCAAAACACTTATTGTACGCTCTTCGTGTGATGCTCCTTTTTTTGACTCACTTAAAATTCACACTTGCAAAAAAACGGTCACTTCACACACGTTACAAAATATTGTAATATAACTGTTTTAACGCGTTACTGTATGCTTCAACCCGTCATAAATATATTTTTTGCTCCACAAATACAGGTATTTCATATTTTATAATAGCTGATGAAAATGAAGAACTGCGAAACCTACCCCTAGGTATGGTAGGCATATTAATTTACATCGGTTTACGCTTTTCGGCGGCTACTTATCGGCGTATAATGGGCCCCATTACGATTACGGGGGGTGTAATCTCCTGATTGCTGTCAGATGCTCTTTTTCGCATGAACTTTTCATCCCCCAGGAAGTCAATATGTTCGGTGGCGGCCGCCCGACAAACAGTACCATCCCCGTCCATTGTACGGGGAGTGATCTCTGGCAGCGTGAAAGACTAAAAAGGATCTATTCATCACGTAAATTGGATTGGCGAACGGGCGATTGTTTGGCTTTTTTCAATCAGGGGCGTAGGAGATATCGGGGTGGGCGAGGGCGCGATCAATCCATAAATTAGTTCGGGAGAAAAAAACGGTCTTATCGCGTGGGAGCAGAGTTTAAAAAATGTACAGGGTTGTGACAAAATAACGGACTAGCCTTATGTATGGAATGTTTTATGAATTTTTTCCAAAAAAAAAAAAAAACGGTGGATTACAAAAGTGACACGTATACTAACATTCTATATGTATATTTATATTTGTAGATTTTACAATCGATTATAGACATTCTTTAAGAAAATACCCTATACCTAATTGCATCTGTTTTGCGAAATATTAACACTTCTAACTTTTACAGCAAAGTATGAAAAAAAACTATCGGTCTAAAATTTTTCGTAGTACTCGTCGAATGGACTCCTTAAACGTATACTATACTGAGTTGGGTTTAGATTTGTAAACTAAATTGTTGACATGGCCCCACAAAAATAGTCCAGAGGGTTAAGATCGGGCGATCTGGGTCGCCCCAGAACGGACTCTATACCTGATCATATCGTATTCCTGATCAAACCCTGTAGCATATCGTATCATTTGTTTCAGCTGGAAATAGAGTAGCGCTGGAACCAGATCATTTCGAAGAAAATTTTTATTTCTCCAATGAGCCTTTTATCAAAGAAAAAGTGGTCCGATTACAGATTACGGTTAACATTCTTCAACAGATGCAATTGGGTGTAGGGCATGTTTTATGAAAAATGTCTAGAATTAATACCTAGTAAAATCTAAAAATATAAAACCATACAATGTGATTTATTAAAAAATTTATAAAGCTGATACATAACACTTTTCTGATTCTCCCTATAGGTATAAAAATTTTTTTTTTATCTAAAAGAGTAGGCACATTTCAAAATAATAAACTGACGACGGATCCGAGCGATTCTTAATTGAGTAGGAGGTATTTCCTATAAAAGGCTGACCCTCAACTTCTCACAACCCTGTATATTTATAGAACAAAAAAAAAACAATAAAAGAGGACTATATCATTGCACACCATTCTTCATTACGTATAATCAACGAATTTTGTAAAGAGCGGCCTAAAAATTGTGTTGGTTTGTTTTATTCGAGGTACAGGAAAAAGCTGTAAAATTACCTATAATGTAATGTGTAACCGTTTGTTGCACATGATTTTTTTTTAAATAAAAGTTGTTTGACCTTTTTTGCATGTTCTGTCGATCTTCATTTTTTTATTTCATCTTTATTGCTTTAAAGAACACCCCATGTTTTTATTTTTTTTTTAATCAGCCCCTATTATACGTACGAGTATTGTGAGAACATTCAGTGTTTTCGGAATTTGGTTAATTTTAGAAAGTTTCCCAAATGCAACCAATAATTTATTATTCAATGACAACTCATAATATAAACTAGTAATTACCACGAAACCTAGCTTGCCTCCATTACATTAACCGCGTCTAGTGTTCAAAATGTCTATCATTATTGTTAATAGATATGCAGTTCTAATATGTCTGTAAAATATATTTTTACATATATTCTTAAATTCCTCATCCCTTATTACCCTCATTACATTAATAATTCGAACTTTTCACTTTATTTGGTCGTTCCTTATTATACTTGGTCTTTAGTGTACACAAAAAAGTCGTAAAAGATCAAACCAGATGACTGGGCTGGACATCTGATTTTACCCCTTGTGATCGCAAGAATATGCAAAAAAAGGTCAAAGAAATCGTTCGTTTTGTATTATCAGTGTCCATAATTCATTTGGCGTGTAATTTTAAACATGTTTGAAAATAAAACATCCAACTGTTACGGTGTCCGTGGAGATTCAGAATATTTCACGGATAAAGAAAATTGATATTTTGCCCATATTTAACTGCTAATTGAAGAAGTAGCAGAATTTACATTTACATAATGGTATTAGAAACAAATAACAACTTTTTGAGTCGGGTGTGAATTTAATTTAACATTAGAGATAATTCTTTTCGAGCTGTATTTTTATTTAATTATAATAGGGGTGGTAAGTGATAATAAAAATAATAGGTTTTAGTTTAGATATATCCTACTGCCAATAAAATACTACCCATAAGTAGTTAATAAAATTCTACTCCACCAAAATGAGATCGACCATTGAAACTAAACAATAGATTTTTTGAGAAATTGCTTTCCCCAAAACTGAACAGAAAATCAAAATCAAATACGTGTAACTGAGTTAAGAATGGACATAATGAAAACATAACAAAAAACGTTTCTTAAGTTTTTCCAGTGGATTGGAATGACGTTAAATAAAACAAAGATGCTGAACTCATCTCGCTACCTGTAGATACAAAACCTATCAACTCAGACACTTACATCATGGATGTGACTAACCTTCCGAGAATAACTAATCTGTCCGTAATACACTCCCATTGAGTTACACAGCCGACATTGCACCATATGAAACGTGCACAGGATAGGTACATGCGGATATAAACGCATAATACTTCGCACATACATATATACATTATAGGGCAATAATTGTAGATAAATATTCCTCAAATAATGCAGTTTATATTTTTTTAAATTTGATCGAGCCGATAAGATTACACGGTTCAGTAAATATCTAAAATTACATCGCCTCATCCTACTAGTTTACTACGATACATGTTATCAGTGTTTTCGTCAATATGGGACTTCCCCTAAATATTAAAATGCGATAAGTAATTCGATATTGTAATATTGCACACACGAAGAGGTTATGGTTTGAATGACGATTTTCTCTTTCTAAAGTTCCCTGGATATACGTTAGCGTCTTAAAAAATAAGAGATGTAACACACAGTAAACAGATGGATTTGAAAACGTAGAAATATTTAGGTGTACTTGTAGTATGCATAAAAATTATCCCGAAGCTTTAGTATAAATAAGACAAATATGTAGATAAATTTAACGTTGATTTTCATCATATGCCAATCTGGTATCTGTTGATAAAATGAACGCGTTGAATGCTGTGGTTCAGTGTCAGAGAACAACGTGTTTCTGTTTAAGTTTACGAATTCAAATGTAATCTAAAAAAAAGTTTAACTAATCCAAGTGTACCCTAAAAAAGTTGTTCCAAACATTTCTTCGTCTATTCGTAACCATTTACGAGGAGATAGGGAGTACTCTTGGTGCACAATATACATATTTTTATACATATTTTATGGCTTTTCACTGTTTACAGTTCCCTTAAGGAGAATAAAGAAATATGAGATAAAATAACTAGGAATGACCAAATAGGGTAAAACCTCGCGACCTTCTCTATAAATTGAGTAAGATAAAAAAATGTACATTGTGCATGTTGGAACCGTTTAACATGCTCACTAAATTCGGCAACAGAAAAGAAGCATGTTTCTCCTCGTACATCCTCAGTTCCGCTCGGTGGAGATGAACTATTCCAGGAGAAGATTTCATTAAGGAGAAGCGTTTTCATCATGCCAAGTTGACCAAACTGACTATCTTTCATAACGCGCCGTCTCCAAATTTTATCATTGTATCAAAATATGTACATTGTACATGTTGGAACCATTTAAAATGCTCACTAAATGCAATAAAATGATTTATCTCGACAGTAAAGTAACTTAGAATATGCATACATTTTGCTTTGACAATGTTTCAAAATTAAAATCTTATAGTTCAATTAAAATCTTATCGTTCGTTTTCAATCTTGGGAAGAGAAAAAAGTCACAAGGACTCAAGTCGGGCGAATAAGGAGGCTGAGAAGCCACAGAAATGTTTTTACTGGCTAAAAACTAGTTTACTGAAATGGCTGTGTGACAAGGCTCATTGTCATGATATTTGATTGATTGAATACCCAGTTGTTCTTGATGTTTGGTTTTACAGGCTTGACCCTTTTTCGAAGTTTTTCAAGAACCTCTCTGTAAAAGTGTTGATTTACTGTTTGTCCTGGAGGCACAAACTTTTTGTGGACAAAAAAAACAAATCAGCATGCATTTGATTTTCGACTTGCTCATTCTTGCTTTTTTTGGGTCTTGGAGAGCTTGAAGTGTGCCATTCCATGGTTTGGCGCTTGGTTTCCGGGTCGTACTTAAACACCCAAGTCTCATTACCAGTAATGACACGTTACATAAAATGGGAATCATTTTCAATCGATTCCAAAAAGTCAAGACTTTCTCTCCTGGTGTCCTTTTGTTCCTGCGAAAGGTTTTTTGGAACGAATTTTACACAGATTTTTCTCATCCCCAATTCGTTAGTCAAAATCTGATGAACAGTGGTATGATTCAAATTTAACTTTTCCCCGATCACTCTTGTCGTCAACCGACGATCTGAACGTACAAGATCCCGTATTCTATAGACATTTTCATCGGTTTTTGAAGATGAAGACCTTCCGGTGCGTGGTTCATCTTCAATCAATTCTCTTCCCTTCTGAGAATGCCTTAAACCACCGAAAAACCTGGGCTCTTGAAAAACCACTGTCTCCGTAGGCGTGTTAAAGTTTTGCAAAAGTATCCGTTGCGCTGTGTCCAAGTCTGAAGCAAAACCTGATAGCACACCTTTGCTCAAAATTAATGTCACTCATTTTTTAAACGCACTAGAAAAAAGAACGGTTTACGAAAACAGTCACAAAAAAAAACAAACAAATGACTCTAATAAGTTCAAACTTGTACTCAAGGTGCATTACATGTTAACCTATCGCCCTTCCAAGTATCACCTCCACAGTGTTGTTAGATAGGTCGGTCGCTACGTTGCCAGTCTCATTACTTAATTTACACACCGTATCGTATGTTATTTAGGGAATAATAAAACTTGACAAAACCGGACTCATTAGTTTTAAAATTTAGTTATATTAACTAAAAACAATCACTAACACCTATAAATGTCAATGAAATGCTCTACAAAAAAAACCGTGCCCATTGTCATATTCTCGACTGATTATTGGATATTACAGTGTACCGCATCGCGTGCAACCTTCGTGACTAACGATGTTAACGTTATTTTAAACCTGAGTGAATGAATTGTCATGTGAATTTTCGAAAGTAGGTGTGGCAGAACGTACACGCTGATTACGTCACAGAAACCACTATCCAATAAGATTATCGTTAACGATAATCACACCTACTCACAGTTTTATTTTACTATCTGTTAAATTCAAGAGATGCAGTTGGTATGTACGTATTATAAGCACTTGTAAAACGATCAAGCCAACTTGCGCTTCCAAACAGTTGCTACGTGAAGCTCGGCAACAGAAAAGAAGCATGTCTCTCCTCGTACATCCTCAGTTCCGCTCGATGGAGATGAACTATTCCAGGGGAAGATTTCATTAAGGAGAAGCGTTTTCGTCACGCCAAGTTGGCCAAACTGACTATATTTCATAACGCGCCGTCTCTAAATTTTATCATTGTGACGGAATTACTATACACACACACTTATAAAAATCGTTAGGCAACGTCACTTTTGATTTTATAATTATTTAATAAAGATCCCTATCGCTGAGCACGGTTATGCAATATTAATTAGAAAAAAAAAGAGTCTGAAGTAAAAGTGACGACTTCGTTATTGGTCGTAAACTCAGATTTGAAAACTTGGTTTGCACCGAGCAAACCAAGTCACATTATTAATAATTCCATTGTTGTATTTAGTAATCCAATTTGCGTATCTTTATTAGTTATTTCACAATCATTTCCTGTCAAAGGAGCATCCGTTAGTTAGAGTATTTGAGTCAATCTAAGGAGATAAAATTTTTCCTGAATTGTTTCTTCGGAATATTCAAACCTTTACAATGAAATTTAAAAAATTGTTTCCATAAATACATGAAAAAATAGTGAGCACATATCGGACAGAATATGTGCGTGAAAATACGAATAAAGACAAATGGTAATATTATAAATTAAACAACCAATTATAAACATAACGAGTCGATAAATCAAAAAGCGATGCCTTTTAATCCTTTTAATCCTTTATGCAGTACCTAAAAAAATATTTGTGAAAAACTTGTATCATTAATACATCAAAATATTTGTTATGGCATTTGCTTCTGTATGTTTGGTAACCTATAAATCAGTACATACATTTGTCCCATCATCACTATTATATAGGAAAAGTCAAAACGATGAATTCGAAGTCTGCTATGGGCTATGGGACATCTTTATCTCCATTTAACGACAAATGTCGATAAAGCATTAGTTTTCGAACTATAGCAAAATAATATTTATATAAGGGAACTTACTTAAAATATATATGTACACACCTATTATTACCAGGCACCCACAATTTGCATAAATAGTCCATTTGTCATTAAAACCTTTTTTATTATTAGATACCTTATTCTATAGAATTAGAAAGAGGTAGGTACGTAAAAATTATATAAAAGCTAAAGCCTTAAGTCCTTAAGAACCAATGAAAAAAAAACAACACAATATCTTTCTAACAATTGCAAAAATATACCTACGTTTTAAATTTCCTACGAAAATATAGAATTTAATTTTACTGGAATGATGAAGTTTTAAATCGAAATTTATTTTGGAAAGGGTAGAAAAACGAAAACTCAGTATCTCTAATGAAGGATTAATAGAGGACTTCAGAGAAATTGTGCCAGACGCAGTGGTTCATTTTGACTGCTCTAGTGGCTCGTTAATATCTACAGATCATTGATTTGTGCAAACAAACTGGAAGCGTAAATAACAAACAAGAAAGTGACAAACCCAAAGTCAAAATAAACGTTAAAATCATAAGGCAACTGATAATGGACAATCGAAAAATAGCAGTTAGCCTGGGCCAACAGGTGAATATCATCAAATTCTAAAAATCAAATGTATCCCTCCATTCAGATTGTCTGAAATCTAGAAAAATTCTTAGAAATGAACGTTTAAGTATAGTTTTGCCATAATTTATTAACCAGTTCAATAACAACGGTACTTCTTGTTTGTTTGTAAGTTTTTTGGCTGAAGCTTGGTTCTATCTTCATATAAGAATCACAACTTTCTACATTTTGAGACTCCGCTACACTTAAAAAAAATAAAAAGTGAGCAGCTGAAGAATGATTGTTGACGAAATATTTTTGAAAGAATATCAAATGCAGATAGGTAATATTTAAAAATTCCAACACATTTTAAACAAATGTTGCGCGATGGCGAATTTCATGATTTCCAGCAAAACAAGAGGTCGTTCGCATTCTACTAGAGATGCAATTAAGTTAATTTTTATAAGTCCTATAATTAGTTTGAACACTCAAATCATATTTGGTTCCAGATCTTCTCTATTAACTTTGATGACTTTTTTGAATGTATCATTATTTCAGTACCCAGAACATCATCTAAGATAGATACTAATGTTTTTTTTTTTTACTTTTACTGTAAGAACGGGTAAAATATGAGTTTAGATTATTACAAGAAAAGGTCACACTGTCATAAAATCCCCCTCATTGCTTATTCATCTCTTTTAACGCCTTTTATTTCCTAGAACCCACATACAGTAATAAATAGGTAATCTGATCAGTGATTATATCTAACCTGAATTGCCCTAACATTTATGTGTGTAATATTATATATTAGGTATCTATTATTTCGTGAGTGGCGGTTACCCGAACTACCGGATTTTTGTGCGTATAATGCAAAGCCACACCCAATTCAATTTAACTTTTTTAGATAATTGTGGATAAGTGTAAATGCTGGCTACTAAATAGCAGCATGTCATGTTGATGCTTAAGGAAAACTACCGTATTTTGATTCACGTTTCGTACCCCAAATTTTACAAAATATGATGATCGTGAATTTCATAATCCAAAATTTTTTGGATAATAACGATTATCCAGACATATTTATTTTATGTCAGTGTTACTTTCTTGATGATAGAATTATTCCTAAGTTTTTCCAGGAAATGTTATGTATTTTATTTCTCGAATAATTTTATGACTGTACGATGATTACACATTGAATATTTCAAACGACGGGAGGACGAAATTCCTGCAACCCTTTGCCGGAGGAAGGGGAGGGGGTCGCCGCGGGCAGGTGTCTGTGTGTGATATGTAGCCATGGATACGCAGGTACAGACTCAGATCAATACAGGTAACGCCGCCATCTTGGCACGGCTGCTCTCAGGAGATCCTGCTGCGGACGCGGCACACCCACCGGCAGTCCTGCGGGTCGCCGTCATTCGTTTCCTGCGGTGGAAATCTAGAGATGGGGAGAGCGGGATCGACGCGACACGACGCAGGAGAAAGTGGGGCATTTTTTTATTACCCCCACGCTCTAATTCAATTTTTCGCAATGGTGTGACCTTACGTTCGGTTTATATGTAAATTACAATATGTTAGCTTGTATTTGGAAAAAATAACTTAAGTAACTGAAATACCTGAATTCGTTTTTCAATTATTATAGACCTATTTGACGCTTTACTTTTCTCTACTCTTTCACAATTTTTCTCTAGGTGCACTTAAGTAAGTAACGATTGGTGTACGAGTATGACATATATTTATATGAAACATATTTGAGATTTGGGTGTTTATTAGGAAAAAAGAAATCTACTGATAATGAACATTATTATACATCCACTTGTTTGAAAGGATTTTAGTTAATGCTTACGTTGAATTTTCTTACTTGGTAGTTGAATCATACAAACAAATTTAAAACACATATTCAGGGTATTCCTAAAAGGTATGTCATAAATTTAACAGCGTGTTCCTGGATCAAAATCATGTCGATTTAAAACAATATACCTAAATACGATTAAGCATCCCTGCAGAACTACAGCCCTTCAAAGTTTCCATTTTTAATTTATTTTTTTTTCAAATATTTCCGTCATGTGTAGAGATAAACATTTCAAATTTGCCATGAACGCTCATTCTTAGGATTCAAATAATCAGCTAGATTCTTATCTATCTCACTTAAATCTGAATTCCATAATTCTTAAACCAAACAAAATATTTTAAATCCTGTTACACCACATTGAAAATAATTAAAAAATAAAAAGAATCTTATTCTTGTTCAAAGTTTGAAAAGTTAACCGTTTTCGGTGAAAATTGCAATTAAAAATATTGGCTTTATTATTTTATGACCATTTAGTTTTTCAATAAAGGGTGGTTACGGAAAACGAAAGATTATCTCTGATTAATTAATGAATGGTAAACGTCAATGTGACAGAAAAAGTAAAAAATTTGCAGCAGTTTCTTTTTTTTAAAAAACATAGTTTTATTTAAAAAATAGTTTAGGAGGCTACCCTTCCCTTTAAAGCAAATTATGTTTTTTTTTTTTTAAGAAACCGCTGAAATTTATTACTTTTTTTGTCACATTGACATCTACCGTCCATGAATTAATCAAAGACAAGCTTTTGTTTTCCGTAGCCACGTTTTATCGAAAAACTAAACGGCCATAAAATAATAAAGCCAATATCTTTAATTGCAATTTTCACGAAAACGGTTAACTTTTCGAACTTTGAACAAGAATAAGACTATTTTTATTTTTTAATTATTTTCAATACGATATAACTAAAATTAAGATTTTTGTCTTGTCTAAGAATTACGGGCCAAAAACGAATCAAGTTTCAGGTTAACTACCCTTCAGTTTTAAGTCAGATAGATAAGAATCTTGCCGATTATTTGCATCCTAAGAGTGAGCGTTCATGCCAAATTTGATAAGTTCTACACATGACGGAAATATTTTATTAAAATGAATTAAAAATGGAAACATTGAAGGGCTGTAGCTCCGCAGGGATGCTAAATTGTGTTAAATCGACATGATTTTGATTCAGGAACACGCTGTTAAATTTATGGCATAGCTTTTAGGAACACCCTGTATATATGTATATGCATTAAATAAAAATATCCATCAGAAACCATACACACAAAGATGTATTTGAATATTTTTTTTCAATAACAGAAAAAAAATGCACAGGGACACTTTTTTGTTAAAAAAAAAGAACCCTAAAGCTTTCTCAATTTTCGACCCCCAAAAAAATAATCCAATAGATCTTGGAGTGAAGACATCAGATGTGCTATCCTATTCAAATATGTAGTTTTTTTGCCGTACATTTTGATATCAATATCGTTCAACTCGGATAGTAAATAAAAAACACAAGGGTGTTTGTTGTGCATCTTTTTGTTTGTAAAAATTTAATAGAAAAAATATTAGACTATCCGCTGTGGAATTTGGATTAAAAATTGATGTAAATAAACAATGTTTAACATTTACTAGTTTTTCATTTCCTTTGTATTTGTATGTTGTCGGAGATAAAGGAAGAAAGGTGGTCAGTTTTCAAAATACTTTTGTTATTCAAAATGATTTCGTAAAGTTTATACATTGTTTCTTGCACAACTGCTAAAAGCACAAAACAGAAGAGATGTGTTATTCAAGGACCAACATACTTTACGTTAGGTTACAATGACCGTCCGACATTTCGCTGCAAGTGTATAAATAAAAAAAACAAAAGTATAAATAAAATGGCGGACGCATGTCGTTTCCATGGTCAACTACGTGATTTAATGGCAGTTAATACCCAAGGTGTATTTATAGATAAATCTCGAATTATCAGCGACAAATATAAATTAAAAGATGTAACTTAAGTGACGATCTATGTTCGAAATGTTATTAACATTGTAAACAATATCTTTGTTGTGTCGCAAAGTGCAGATAGTCATACATATGTTTTTAACGATTTGTAACATCGCAGTGACCAAGTGCAAACAATCAACGCGTTCGTTGCAATGAGAGGAACTTAAGAATTCGGAGAAATTCCAAGAAACTATAAGTAGGTATTCATAATTATAATACTATAATCTTATTTTCGAAGTTACCTTCGTTAGTTACTTCGTTCTATTTTTTTGACAACAATTTGTTTTGTATTTTTTTTTGATTTGGTATCAAAAAATACCTATAAACCCAAATTTTCAATAGGCTGAACAACGTTTATGTAAATCTATAAAACACTGATGAAATACAATTAAAAACATCTATATAGGATGTCTACGAATATACACTCAATATTTGAACGGAAAGAGATACGTGTTTCATGTGTTAACTGTTACAAATGGCTTCGAATTTGTCTTTGAGTCTTTTAACACTCTTCAGAGGTTTTTCCAGAACCAACTAAACTGCTCGTCAAAATTAGCGTAACACTTTTTAGATTTGCGTTCTATTCGTGTCAGAGACTTGCGGCTTTTAATTTTCGGCAGCCTATAGGGTTGGTTTTAATGATACTAAGTCGCTACTCTGTGACTTAAACAGTTCGCGGTTCACACCCCAAAAAGCAACCCCACGTCGAAATTTGTATTCGTAAGATTTTGGCGGCAACTTCAGAGACCTAGAACTGCATAAATGCAAAGAGGCGGTTTAGGGAGGGAGGTCTTGAAATGGGTTGAAGAAATGGGACAGCGACTAAATACACAGAACTTACCGAGGAGGTCTTAATGTGTGCCGGGATGGAGTTTTTACCCGACAGCGTCCTTACATAGTCGGTACTGTAGGTCTCTGAAATTGCTGTTATCTTGCGAATTCAAATTTCGACATGGGGTTGCTTTTTGCGGTGTAAACCGCGAATTGTTTAAGTCACAGAGTAGCGACTTCGTTTATTAAAAACCAACCCTATAGGCTACCGAAAATGATTTTGACACTCATATTCAAACGGGGTTTTAAATTGATTTTAACCAAAAGTATACAAGGTGTCCCATTCAAAAATCCAAATTTCCTACTTACTTCTCGAATCTAGTTGGCTACGAAAAACGCCAAAAAACACCACATATCAAGCTATTTTCAACACTGAAAATCTGAAGTGCATAACTCTTTACGTTCAAAAATTATTGAGTGTACTCTATCTTTATAGACACCCCCTTATATTACATCCAAAAAAAATGTAAAGCCGGAAAAATAAAAATGGACAGTTGACAGACAAATACATTTTTTTTCGATGTATGTAATAGTTTAATGTTTGAATGCTTTTAACAAGTACGTATTTAAGACACAAAATAAATTCTCCAAATTCTTTAAACAAATTAGGTGAGACTAATGTAAGCATAACTAATATTTAATTAAACCTCTTAGGTGTCTTGTACCTACTATGAAACAAAATATATTTTGCAAAATATATACATTTAATGAAACATTTGATACATATTAAATTAGATATTTAATAGAATAATTGAGGAGCAAGCGTTCAAAACGTATTAAATCCATTTTTAAGCGAAAATGAGTTAAGCACAGGATCTGCATCTTAAGCATCAGTTAAATCCAATGCCGCGCTCAGATTTGAGGATATTTAATCGCATTATATCCAACGTAAAATCCAGTTCAAAATGTCACCGATTGGACAAAACTCATTAAATCCAACTTGAAATCTTTATTTGATCAAAACATAGTAAATCCACAATACCATTATAGATAACTAACAGGATAGTATTTTCAGATACTTTGCTTCAGTGTTTTTTTTTACATGGTTTATAGAATATTTCTGAGAATAAATATTTCGTTTAAACAATTTGTTCTAAATTATTCTAAATTGACTCATGCTTAGGTTAATATTTCCAGTTACTTTGTTTCAGTTTTTAGTTTTTGATTTTTTTGCATTGTTTATAACATTGTTTCATGAAAATAAATATTTCATGAAAGTAAATCCTAAGTTGACTCGAACAAACCGTTTTAAATCCAAGAGCCAGTCAATCAAAACGCATTAAATCCAAAATATATTTTGAAATTTTTACCATACCTTTGGATCAAACTTTACGAATTTTGGGGTATACTGTCAACTTGCTAAAATGAAGCGAACACCCCATTAGGGATCACTAGGGGTTTTGGCGATTTTCTCCAAAACAGGTTATCAGGATTTAATACGTTTTGAACGCTTGCTCCTCAATTGTACTACAAACATTATTGAAAATGTTGGTTTAAAAAAAATATTACAATCTCAGAAATAAGTCTAACATTCAAAATTAGCGTTAAAAGATATTGGCAAAACTAATCCTAAAACGTCAGTGACAATCGAGGTCAACTGTTATTTTGCCCTTACATTAATAATTGACAACGTTGGCAAACGCTACCAACCATGCACGTCCACGTAAAACTTACACGAGAAATTAGAAAAATCATATAAGTTGAGGTGGTTGCACATTTCACCACTAGGTAATGAGGCAATTGTCTAGTTTCCTAAAATATAACGTAAGTATAATTTCATCGATCAACAAGCCATCTAATAAATACACATGTACAAAAACAAATCTTTGTATAAATAAATTACTGAAATTACTAGCCTCTAACCCACTAATAAGCGACCGTTACAATACGTACGGCCCTCTGCTGATTTGCAACGATCAATTTCAATATTTTCTATTAAATAAACGTCCGGTTCGTTGAACAGAACATACCCGTGTTTCATCTCCGAATCAAGAAAGCGTGGAGGAGCACCAACTCTCCTCTCCTTATTATAATAATAAGTAAATAACGAGAACAGGTTCAGCGTTTATATAATTCTATTATTTACACTTCTATATGAAATCGACGAATGATAGGCTACGTTAACAAGCAAAAGTTTTATGGTGCCTGTGTAGTTTATGGCGTAGAAAAGTTTGATGAAGTTTTATTTGTTAAGTATGCAATGTGATCTGTTGAAAACCAGAACACCCCTCTAATTTTTTTATTTATCGTCTGACTTGCATGATAGTATCAAAATATAGAGTATAAAAAAACTGTATTTGTAAAAAGCATAGCATGCATTTGAAATCGCTTTAAAAAGTGTGCAATTATTTTAATCATCGAAAAAAAGAATCTAAAAATGTCTGTTGTACACACTAGCTTTGAAGAACGTTGGGGACAATAGTATCGGTATTTGTTTTTTGCTAAAACGATCATTATAGCTTTTTCTCAATTTCGGACCCACTAAAATACATTGACGCAAATTGTTTAAATTACTATCTACTAATTAATAAATTATAATGATATTCTGACTAACGGGACACCGTGTATAAAAAGTAATGCATTCCCTGATACTAAAACCTCATCACGGAAATCTCTACATTCTCATTAGACCAAGCGGATCTGTTTTTGCATTGAACTTTTTTTATATGACCCCTAATTTTTATTGGATTGCCTCTGGAATGCCATAAGGGATGACAATTTTGATATGCACCAGTGGAAAAAGTTGTGAAACATTATTTGTTATTAATTAAATAAAATGGAAAAAATCAGGTTCAATTTCAGTTTTGAAACGGCGCGACTGCGTTAACTATGACGGGTTATATCTCGAGAACCAATGAACAAAATTAAACTTTTTTTTAATGAAGCGTTGAGCCGAGGACTTTGAGATGAGTAAACCAATAGTCATGGGGATTATCGAAAGTGGGTGTGGCCGAATATACGCGTTGCCTGCGACGTATGTAAGTTTCGAAATATTACGTCACAGAAGACACTATCCAATAAGACTACCGCTAACCACACCCACACCTACTCACTATTTTACTATCTGCTAACATCAAGAGACGCAGTGTGTTTGTATTCGAAATCTTTCTTTTCTCGAGTAAAAATAGTGATACCTTTTATTAATTTTCTATCGCTGAATAAAAGATTGATTGTATGTAAGCACCAGGACCGGTGTACCGGCGCCAATATCTGGATTGTATAAATCTTACTCGGAAAATGTTCCTCTCTTAAAATAACACAGGTACGCTACAACGTTAGATATTGATTATAAATATTGAATTCTTCGAAATTAAACCACAACTAAATTCAAGGATAAATTCCAGGTACTGATAATGATTTTTTTGTGTCTACAAACTTCTAAGATGATAATGTAATATTCGCTAGGTAGCGCCTGTTAAAAATAACATAGATATATTATGTACATATATATGTATGTGGTTATACATACAAGCGGATATATTACAGGAAAAAAATCATATTTATCATTATATGATTATTTCATAGAATTTATCTGATATACTCGCATTTCTAATTATCTCTATTAATGCCAGAATATATACGGGGTGATTCCAACAAGTATTACCTTCTTAATTATTGCGCGACTATTGATATGTCTGTTGTTTGTGTATTGTTGTTTTTTCAGAATTTTATTTTATCTGTTAAAACAATGAGTATATCAAAGCTGCTCTATGCAAAATTACTCCAGTCCTTTTAATTGTTCACACTTTTGTTACCTTACTAGATATCCATAGGAATCATTTTTATTTTTACTTTTTTATAAATTAAAACAAAATATATATGTACGTAAAAAATGCGCTGCTATTTTCGAAAAACACAGGTCTGAATTTTGAAAAAATCGTAATGGTATTTCCATCAATCGATATTAGGAATATAATGTATGTACATGTGTAGTATTGTGTACATATTATGGTCGTGTTTTTCATAGACGAATCTCTGAATTATTGAGATTAAGACTAGTTTGGCTTATCATTAAAATTGTCATTAATAAGATAAGTTACCGTTTTTGTAGTAATTTATTGGGACTTGGAAGGGCGGTAGGTTAACATATAATGCACCTTCAATACAAGTTTGAACTTGTTCGAGTAATTTGATTGTTCTTTGTGACTGTTTTCGTAAACCGTTTTTTTCTAGTGCGTTTTAAAAATGAGTGACATTAATTTTGAGCAAAGGTGTCAGTATCAGGTTTTGCTTCAGACTTGGACACAGCGCAACAATACTTTTGCAAAACTTCAAGACGCCTACGGGGACAGTGTTTTTTTCAAGAGCCCAGGTTTTTCGGTGGTTTAAGGCATTCTCAGAAGGAAGATGGTCGATTGAAGCTGAACCACGCAGCGGAAGACCTTCACCTTCAAGAACCGATGAAAATGTCGATATAATACGGGATATTGTGTGTTCAGATCGTCGGTTGATATCAAGAATGATTGGGGAAGAGTTAAATTTGAATCAATCACACCACTATTCATCAGATTTTGACTAACGAATTGGAGATAAGGAAAATCTGCGTAAAAATGGTTTCAAAAAACCTTTCGTAGGAACAAAAAGACATCATTAGAGAAAGGTGTCTTGACTTTTTGGAATCAATTGAAAATTATTCCCATTTTATGGAACGTGTCATTACTGGTGATAAGATTTGGGTGTTTGAGTACGACCCGGAAACCAAGCGTCAAAGCATGGAATGGCACACTTCAAGCTATCTAAGACCCAAAAAAGCAAGAATGAGCAAGTCGAAGATCAAATGCATGCTGATTTGCTTTTTGGATAGCCAGGGAATGGTCCATAAAGAGTTTGTGCCTCCATACCAAACAGTAAATCAACATTTTTACAGGGTAAAAATGTTTAAACGAGTTTTTAGCCAGTAAAAACATTCCTGTGACTCCTCAGCCTCCTTATTCGTCTGACTTGAATCCTTGTGACTTTTTTCTCTTCCCGAGATTGAAAAATCACCTCAAGACCATAGAAAACATTCAAACTGCTGTAACCGACCAGCTGAAGGCTATGCCAGTATATGCCTCCAGCACTGTTATGAGGAATGGAAGAACCGTCTCCAGCGCTTTGTGGCTTCCCAAGGAAGTTATTTTGAAGGAGATAATACTGAATTGTAATTCTATTCGAATAATAATTTTAAAAAAAGTCTGATTACTTAATTTACACACGTCGTATATCACCCATTACCAATCGCAGTGATTTAGTTTTGTATGAATAAACATATGTATAATACACGTTTGAATATATTGTACGACATAAATCGTAAATGGTACAATTTATGTTGATGTATAACAGAGTCTCACAGTCAAAGTTGGACACCAGCACCAGTCGTTAACTCACAATAAACACAAAGAAAATTATGTTTTTATATATTTGCGAGCGTAATCATAAAGAAATAATTAAATAAGCACCATAATTAATATGGACAACAGTAAAAAAATATTATAACTCAGGTGGTCGGAGTTAAATGTTTGAGAACTCCCTCTTGCCGCTTCACAGTGCAAAGTCGGACAGTCACGACGCAGTTATAATATGAGGCTAGTCGAGGGTGTACCTAAATAAAATACATAGAAGAAATAAAAAGAATATCCCTCCCTCCTGCACCGAGATGGCGTATTACTGCGCATACGCTGGTTCTGGCGCCTTGGCAGGACGGTCAGTGGCGTACGTATGCAGGTACAAGAAATACACGTGTATATAATTTACAAGGCGCTTAAAAAACACGGTTTATACTTTCATTAGCATAGAGTTTTATAGTGCCGAGCCCTGCGTTGTAACACACATTTCCGAACCCTAGTAATCAGCAAATACAAGTGATAGTGATTATATTAGCGAATATGAATAAAATCCCCGAACAAAACGGAAATCAGTGTAGCTATTGGATAATTAATTATAGAACATTACACGAATGGCCAATCGGTATGACAAATAGCCAAAATTGTTAATGTAAAGTCATCAACAGTTCATGATATTCTAAGTAGATACAAAGGGGATGCGACTTTCACTGGGAGACACTGTATATCATAACATAGTATAAAACAAAGTCGCTTCCCGCTGTCTGTCCCTATCTATCTACTACCTATGTATGTTTAGATCTTTAAAACTACGCAACGGATTTTGATGCGGTTTTTTTTTAATAGATAGAGTGATTCAAGAGGAAGGTTTATTTGTATAATACATGCATAATATAGTAGAGAAACACTGATAATTTTAGAGGTTTCTAATGTGATGTCATAAATAAACACATTTTTTTGCGCTTACATTGCAAACGCTGGCTGAACCCTACGAGATAGAACCCTACAAAATAATGTACTACAGTATTGTACACCTTAAAAAAGGTCTACAAAAAAGTCCGCGATGGTATATGTCTATCTCTTAGGGATAGATAGACCCACAATAACCATTTTTTATATTTCCGTGCGAAGCCGGGGCGGGTCGCTAGTGATATATAAATTTGATTGCGCAAACGGTCAAAACGCACACTATATTACACTATTGTCGCCACACAAGTATCACAAGTGTATATGGCCCTTAAAGCACAAATGGCGTCTACACAGAAAAAAATGAATACATATTTTTGTGTAAAAAGAATATTTGTTTATTTTTTTTTGTTTATAGACAAATTTTCTTTATAAAAAAAATAATCTTTTGTCTTAAGGATATGTATTAGATGCAAAGAAACTTTTCTCTCTGTACAGTTCCGCTTTAATTTTTTTCTTTTGTTTTTGATTTAATAATATTGTCGTTCAATGCATGTCTTAACCAGAATCTCTTTTTAGGAGGAATTTCTTCTAGAAGGAAGCATCATTATTTCTACATACAGCTTATCTTCACATTTAACTGTGCGTTGACAAATTTCAAGGATGAAATAAATGACATTAATTTGTTTTTTCTTATAGTTTACTTTCGAATCATCTGGATATTCATAATTAGGTCAGAGAGGAAACTGTAGCATGCGCTGTACAAATACCACAATCCATTCACTTTCCAGGAACATCTCACAGATAAAATAAAAAAAAAACACCACACACCTTATCTCAATCGTAGATAAAAAAGGGAATCTGCAGATGTGTATTTATTAGTTTTGCAATTATCCTTTAATAAATAAATAACAAATTATTACAGGTACTTTAGATTATAGTCACGAGATTTATCTGAAAAAAAGTGCAACAACTAATCTGTTTTTGCAATTTCATTTATCAAACTAGGAAATATGAGATAAGATTGTATTCATACATGAATGTGTGTATACAATTATTATAGTAGATACATAACATATACATAGCGAAAGCAAGTTCAGGGTTATTATAATACAGGACGGCACAGTTTTAATAAAATGATTTAATAGAGCAAAGACATTACCATGTCTTTGCTCTAAAAACTGTTACATACATATAACGGTCTTAAAGCTGGTATATTTTTAATTTAATCATAGAGTTTTAATATACAGTTTTTGTGAGTTTTAATAGGTGAGTTTTTAGTGTGGATTTGATCTATAGAATAGTTGCTTTATGAAGAATACTAAAAATTTAAGATGAGGTTGTGCCACATTTTAAGTGCTACTGAAGCTACAGGGTGCGTGTGAAGAACATCCTATATATGTATGTATTTTTACAAATCTGGAAAGAGCACATAATTTGATTAAATTGATTGAAATACATATCTGATGTTTTTAAGAAAATTGACAGATTAATCGTCATAACATTTGTTTTAATAGCAGACTTCCATTTCTTTTTTAACATGGCATAAGAACATAAGGTTTTCTGCTCCCTGCGATTAAAATAAATGAAAAAATGCTAGGTATAGCAAAATGTTATGTAATAAATTGAACACTTGGTCCTATATCATTTTCGACTGAATTTATTTTTTGCAGATAATGGAGAACCTTATATTCATACGCTGTCTGTGCCAAAAATGGTATGGGAGTCTCCCAGTCAAAAAAAAGTTAGGACGATTATAACATTTGACAATTTTTTTTAATATCAAACATTTCCTAAACGGCTTTTAAAAATATATAGGGTGTTCAGTGAAAATGAGTTAGTTCACGCATATAAATATATTTGATTCTATATCTATATAATTGATCTAGATTCGTCGATATACCGTGTGTGTCAGTCGACATAGGTCAGTTATGAAAAGGACAAACAGAAGTGAGACGACAGATAAGAAGCACGCATCGAAGGTAGTGAGGGAATAAGAACGAACCTCTCACCACCTGTGCTTGTTGTTAGAACGAGAAGTGCAGCATTTGTCCTTTTTCACAACTGGCCGATGTTGGCTTTATACAAACTGTATATAAAAAAGGCGCATAAAAACATCAGCATCACATGTTACATTTTAGTGTATTGGATCAATCTGAAAAACATTGTATATTCTAAATAATACTCTTCTATTTCCGCTCTGTATATCTGCTGCATAATACGAGTATATCAGCTTTACTACCGTTATCTTTATCATAAGACAAATTTCACTTTCGTTAGTATGACAACAGTATTTTCCCCCACCGTACTAATACGCCAGGCAATATAGCAGAAAAGTGCTGAGTTTTTAAAAAGAGTCCTGAATAAGGTTTCTCGGTGCGATAATTAGGTAAAAAATAGTAGAAATTGGTTGTGTATGTTTTGGATAAAATCGGTATGTAGGAAACTTAGTAAAAAAATCGAAAACCGTTTTTTTGCGGATTAAGGGACGAAAAACAATTTTTTTCGTAAAACAAAAAATAGCACGTTGTAGCCCTTGAAAAAACGAAAAAAATGAGTTTTTTGGTGATCAAAACCGGTTTTCGGCACTTATCGATTTTTCTACTAAGGATCCTACATACCGATTTTATCCAAAACATACACAACTAATTTCTACTATTTTTTACCTAATTATCGCGCCGAGAAACCTTATTCAGGACTCTTTTCAAAAAATAAACTATCTAGTCTGGACTATAAGTCGGTTTTTTGGAAACAAATTCAATGTGTATTAAATGTACGTATAACTAATAAATTGTTATAGAGATCGCAACCGTTCGTTGTTAGGTAAATTTTATCTCGAATGGTTAACAAGAAACATATACATATGTACACATAAATTAAACTAGTTTAGTTTAAACTTGCTCACAAAGATCTATGGACAATGTGAATGCAATCTTCTTTTAACGTGACATATTCTGAAACGGCTGTTTTTCACGTTTTCACATATTTTCGGCTATCATAAGAATCGACAACATTAGAGTTTCATTAATTAGAAGTATACATGGTGGCCGCAAATTATACCGACCTCATCTAATTGCAAGTTAAGGGTGACAAATAAATACGATCTATGGTCACAATCTAGGTAAAAATGGTTAGTTTTTGCGTTATGCATATGTATACATCAATTTGGTACATCTCCAGTACTTAGGTACCTGTGTGACGAAAAGTCAATATAACACTTCAGTTCTAAAATTTGAACACGGTGAAAGACTCCACCACAATGGTTGGACCGTTTTAATAAAATTATATACCTAAAACTCTTATCAGAAAATTAACAATCTGATGCCGATAAATACAGAACTGAGTAAGATTTTGGAGAATATTGATCGTTACATCGTATCCATACATATAATACCATATCCGAGATATGTATATCAGGTGGGTCAGCGTAAACGAAAAGGTAGAATTTTTAGTTAGTGGAAGTAAAATTTGGAAAACGCTCCGACACGTCAAAGTTATTCTTGAGATTTATTTTCTTCCCTTGGTGCTATGGGCACAACATTTAAAATTTTAAAATTGCATGATAGGGCAAGTGATACCTTATTTTAAAGGTATTTGTACATTGAGTAACATACGAGGTATGGCTATTAAATAACCGAACTGATGCTGCTACCAGCGCGCTGCGAGCGCGACGCGCCCCGTACGGCCTCAACGTCAAAAACGGACGAAAACGTCCAAGGACTTGCAAAAATAATAGAAATTGACAAAGAATATGTTTGCCAGATTTTGCATGAATCGTTCAACATGCACAAAGTTTGCGCAAAAATGGTGCCAAAACTCCTCACTCCCGAGCAAAAGGAATCAAGAATGAACATTTGCGCTGACATTCTAAACAACACTGACACTGATCCAGGCTTGTTAGACAGGGTGATACTGAAGGGGACAAGATTCGAAAGTGTGGAAGCGGTTAAAGCAAAAACGACGGAGATTCTGAATCAGCTGACAGAAGCGGACTTCCAGCATTACTTTCAACAATGGAAAAGTCGTATGGAGCGATGTAGAGATCGCCAAGGGGAGTACATTGAAGGCGAAAAAGTTGCTACTGTAATTGGTAACGAATAAAAAGTGTGATGACAGCAGTTCGGTTATTTAATAGCCACACCTCGTATTATACTTTTTTTTTTTTGGTTTCTGTCAGTTTGTTTTCGAGAAATTCAGAATTTACACTCTATAAAAAGTATTTAGATTTTTATTAGCGAAGCAAAAACTTTAACCTGAATGGGGTCATTGTAGCGTTTTTCCAAATTTTTACTTTAACTAACCAAAAAGTCTACCTTTTCTAATACTTCTCGAAGCATTCATGGCTGTACCTTCAAAAGAGATTTCACATCATCAGGTCAGATCACATTTTCATGTTTTGTCTACCACGGCCAAGGGCAAAGTTACTGTTGGGGCACTGTATTCTGGCAAGGGTATATCCAATCAGTGAGTGCAAGCACAATCGTTGTTTTTAAATATGGTATCAATACTTCTGTGGTATAAATTATGCGATTCGTTTCTTCATAATCTTCAGTTTTTATATCATTTTAAAAACGACTACCATCTAATGAGTCTATTTGTAAATTCTGAATAAGTAGCCAATTAAATTGACTACACTTTTAACATAATTGTTGAAATGTTTAATATACAGTACAACCTCGAAAATCCGAACATGCGTCAGTCCGAACCTCCACTGAACAGTGGACGCTCGTCATAATCCGATCAAACCTTGATTATCCGCCCTTATTAATAGTACCCCCCACCACCATTTTGATATTGATATATATGTATATTTATTTATACCATGTCCTTCATAAATTGAGCATCCTATGGAAAAAGATTTATCAATTAACCTACTCCAAGAGGGTGGTCACTTTCGGTACTTATCAGGTTTTCTAAAAAAAAGTCGCTTAAAATGGATATATTTGCGTTGCGTTTCAAAAACATTTACTAAGTAATGTTGTTTCTTCCAAATTTTACATAATTATGCCAAATCTGACACTGTTAGAATATTTGCATCTTGCCTATTTTTAATGTTTACGAAACTATCCAAAAAAAACTCTATTTTAAAATAAAAAAAACAATTCGGTATATTTACCACTCCACTATCTATTTACTACATAATATCAATTACAATGCGTATTTTTTAAGAAGAAATAACATAACCCTTCTAAATTCTGTTACGTTTGTAGCAAAATTGTAGCACTGGAGTTGACAGTGTTAAATTATTATCGACGATATTTTTGGTTTACTATTATTCTAGTAGGTATCAATTGAATCGTAACAGCAAACAATTTTTTCAATATATTTGTATTCTAAATACTGGACGATGTGTCAGCTTTGCATAAAAAATAACATAATTTAAAATTTAAAATTCAGTGCTATTTTAATTTTTATGATGCGAACTTTATGAAGGACATTGTATACTTTAGACTTTTTTTAGCACCCTTGTTTTGTTTAAGAAATAAAATTTATGAATAAATATGTACATATGTATGTATTTCTGTTTAATATAACAAATAACTTATTTTTGATGATCCGAACAAATCGATAGTCCGAACAACTCTGCAATAATTATTTTATCGATATTGTACTGCACTGTTAGGTTTGTAAGCCAAAATAAATACGTCACTTGGGAGGTGAATTACGGATGTCACTGTAGACAGGCATGTGCGCGTAGTTATAACCACAGTTTGTGGTATAACTCATCTTAAAAATTGTAACGGGGACCCACTGGCCAACGGATTTTCGTAGATGGCCAGGCGACGAGCGGGCGGCGGCTGTTTTTTCCACAGCCGCAGCGATATTGTGTAAATCGTAATTGTACCGTATCGCGGGGATAAAAAAAAGGGTCCAGCACGAGCCGGGGCAGGTGTTTCTGGTGGAGAACACGAGCAGGTGAGGCGACCATATGCTCTATCTGACAGATATTTCATTCAAATCAACTCCGGGACCCGCGTGCCCTTTGTTTTTATCAGTTCGAGTGTATGTGTGTGTGTGTGTGTGCTGCGTACGTTTATACCGTGTTACCGTAAAAAAAAAGAGAATAAACGATCGTAGATTATTTTACAGCTTTTCCGTTTACAATTCGTAATTAACCAACTCGGAATATCGAAAATACTGGGTAACACAAGATCATACCTCTCCTTTTTCCTTTATTTATCAAGACAAAGTTTCAAATATTTTACATTTTTTTACAATTTACAAATATTTTACAATTATTTATATGTGCATATAACACATTTCATATTATTTCATTATATGTATGCATAACAAATGTCAACGTGTGACATGTAAACGACATTTATATAACTGCCAGTTTCAACGGAAGTGCTTAACTTACTATTTTCAAATGGAACACTTGTTATCACTATAATGGATATACAAATGGAACACTATATCATTGCATATTTGAAATCCTCCTTATTATCAGTTTCACTCACTTCAATGATACGAAATACGACAGTTCTTTTGGCATATAAATATTATTTTAGTAATAATTTAGTTTCCTAATATTCAATTTAAATGTGCCATGATAATTTAATTTCACTCTAAAAATCATAGTGGCCGTAGAAAATACTTATAGGTAATAGTTATTTTATAAACATAATAAAACAGATAAGGCAATAGCCACTAGCTACTGTGTCACAGCCAGCGTATAATTATAGGCTATATAATTCGTTATAAAATGTTAATTCAAATACCAAGTAATCTTCCCTCTATCTGCTCCATAAAAGAGGTAAAACATGTGCCTGATAAAAAATCATGGTATTGGCAGTTTCCGTTGTTGTACTTTGGATCGATCGATTTTTTTTTTTCGAAAAATAAATATCACTTAAATCTTATAATAATCTACTCGAAAGCCCACCTGTATGGAATCTCACAAAATCGTCACTAGTTTTGGTGATAATTAGGGTTCAGAAATGTGTGCTACAACGCAGGGCTCGGCACTATAAAACTCTATGATAATGAAAGTATAAACCGTATTTTTAAAGCGCCTTGTAAATTATATACGCGTATATTTCTTGTCCCTGCATACGTACGCTACTGACCGATCCTGCCAAGGCCCACCCGCGTATGCGCAGTAGTACGCCATCCCGGTGCTGGAGGATAGGATATTCTAACGCAGTTTAACACGCGAGACGGCAAACATTCCGAACCCTAGTGATAATAATCAATACAGCATGAAGAATGTTGATTTATCTAACCGATTTCTGCGACAACTTAGACAAAATATTAAACTCCATAATAATAAAGGCATTTATTTCTAATTCTCTAACAACTCGAATTTCTGGAACTGCCTATCGTAACTAACCATTGGGTAATTGCTGATAAGAACTAAAAGGTGAAATCCATTCACATCTATGCCCGCGTGTAATACGAATTACCCGAATTTATTATGCATGACAATGACGATTTAGTGAACTTCTTACTAGTATTTTCAATTTATTTAATACTATTGTAATTACTCATTTTATATACAAAGTTTAACATCGTATCTAAATTAGTACATTATTTGAATGCAACTTGATAATGGTATGATGACTGTAATATGTGAAATACACTCGAGAGGAAAATGAAAATGTAATTTTTATACGGTTCAACTAAATAAAATAAGTCGTAATAAGTTTTCCTTGACTATTCCATAGGGAAACGATTTATCTATTTAAGTAGAATCATATTAACAATAAATACACTACTGAAAGTAATGATGGTCTAGGCATATTTTTAAGCATTCAGTTTATAACTAAACCCAATATTTTGCACACCATGATAAGGTTGAATAAGTTCATGATTTGAAAAATGGATAAGGATTGTAAATATTATTTTTCCTGCGGTGGATGTACTAAAAACGTTAAATATATTTTTGGTTTCAGATTATCATAACTCCGATATGCAAGGGGCCGTTTTTATGCCTTACACTCCCCAACAAGGCTTCCCGCCCCCAAGCGGCCCTATAGGTGAGTAAATAAAAAAATCCTTATCTGCCGAAGAAACATACTTTTTAATCCGATATCCAATAGAATATAAGTATGTCATGTATTAGAACTGCGTATGTACGTATTTAAATATTTCTCTAGTTGTAAGTGTAACGACAAATTATTATTTGTACCTTGCGCAATTTGTAGCAAACACGAGTAGAATATATAAATAAAATATATCCCCCCTTATCTCGATAACGAGGAATGAGACAAAAATTAAATTTTCAGAGATGAAATTAGACTACTAGATTACGTAGTTGAATAAAACTACAAGATTACGTAGCAAAAATTAAATTGTGACTGTTCATGTGACGTCAGGAGTTGTCAACTCGTAAAAAAAAATTGTAATGGAAACAGATTTTTTTAAGAGTAACGAAAGTTTCCAAATCACTTCTGGAACGGAATGGTATTTATTCTTTTGAACTTTTGACATTAAAAAAAATTATGCGTTATTAGGACGATTATCCCAAATTCGTAATAAATTAGAAATATGAGTTAATGATGGGCCATGAGGATAACAAATAATGTAATGTCACGTGAAAAGTAACAAATTAATTTTTATTGTGTATCTTGTAGTGTTTTTTAGTCTAATTTCATCTCTGTTTCATTTTCTTCTCACTCATCATATAGCCTCTCTTATTTAGCCTGATTCTTTAGCTTTATGTTGGTATTTTTTTTCTGTGCGACCATTTTTCGCCGAGATATCGGCTATTGAATGAAAAGTCGCCTTCTCATCGATATCTCTCTGAACTAATGATCATACAGTAAACAAAATGTATATTTTGGAAACTTGAATTATTTTTCTCTCTTTTGGTATTTCAGAGGAAATGGTTATGCTCAATATTGATTTGAAAAGTACAAAAAAAAAACGACTTTTTTTGCTGTTTTGGAAAATCTACTACAACTTGCGAATATTTCGAAGAGTACCAATGTTTGTAGGTTTTTTTTAGCTTAAAATGTGCCCGAAAGCCCTGTAAATTTTTTAAATTCAATCGATGACTAGTTTTTCCCGAATCATCAGTTTTATCAAAAATTAAAGGAGCACGTTTATTGCTCCTTAAACATCAATTAATGACTAAGAAAAAAATTCTTGTTTGTTTTTCTAATTTTGCATTAAGTAAGTACTCATCAAATCTCGAAAAAAAATTCAAATTTTGAAAAAAAATCTATATATCTAATTTATTCTCTTCTTCTCTTGTATCCAAGAAACTTGTGTCGAATAAAATGTAGAAATAAGCCATACGACGTTTTAAACTGATCTCAAATAAACCAAACACATACATACGGATAGCTTTCCTTTATCTTAGTAAATGTAAAACAGAGGGAACCAATTGTGATGGGAAGTGAGTGAGTGTGCCGAACGTATACATCACCAATGACAGGTTTCAAAACATTATGTCACAGATGCCGCTATCCAATAAGATTGCGACTATCTATATATCAGTCCTACTGATCTACTTGCTATCATACATATGGTATGTACATATGTAGTAGAAAACTGTATTTTGAAATGTAATATAATTTTAGCTTCTAAGAAACGTTTGTGTAACGCCAACATTATTATAAACATAATTGTTCCTTGCACGATTTATACAAAATACGAATGGAGTGAAATATTCCTTATCTGGCTAAATTTTATGGTAATAACGAAATTAACTAATGAAATTAACTGTTGTCAGTGACTAATTTTCTTGTAAGGTATTCATGGAAACATAATCTGGTAAAATTTTAACTTCAGAAAAACATTTCTTTGAGTGTAACGGAGAATAATTATTATAATGGACCTTGTACAGCGCATTATAATAATTACAAAAGGTTGTACGAAAGGTGAACAGAGAAGATGTTTTTACGATTTTAACGAAGCGTTTTTAAAATAAAGGCACGGGAACGCAGATATTCCAGTATGACGATATCTCGAAACCGCAAATCCATCGCGAGATAACCGACCATCATCGTACGGATACGAGACTCTGGCGGCCACCGAGAAAAATAAGGCAAACTTGGGCGTTTATCAGGCAAAGGTTAACAATCCAGCTAGTGTTCGAAAGGAAACTGAACCTGTTTTGCGGTTTTTTCGTTCGGTATCTCGTTGTGGTCCATATAATCGGGCTTTTTTCCGCTCCGAGTTCCTTTTTCAACAAAAGATTGCGTTCTGGCCGTGTTTACGAGATTTTATCTTGGCAACGTGTTTCTCTTCCTCTTTGATTCATTTCTTATACCTTAAATTTGTGGTTCTGAAGTTGGTGGGACTACATTTTTGAAGAGAAATACATCTAACAAAGTGTGAAAGGCACAGTAATATAATATACACAACTACTAACATACAAGCTAGCAGTACCAACATTTACATATGGCAGCGAAACTTTGGATAAATAATAAAAAACAAGTAAAATAGAATCCAGGCTCAAGAAATGAAATTCCTCAGAAGAGTGAAGGGTTGCACAAAACTTGATAGAATTAGAAACGAAAACATAAGAAATGAAATGAATATATTTAATATAAATGACAGAATAAAAGAAAATAAATAAAGATGGAAGCATAACGTAGAGAATGGAGACATCAAGGCTACCTTTAAAAGCCTTACAGTATACATGCGGTGGAAAAAGAAATGTAGGTAGACCGCAAAAACGATGGATATCGTAACAGGCAACTAGCCTAACACGTGAAGCGAAGAAGAAGATGAACTAACATACAAAAAGTTATTCGAGAAAAATAGTTTTTGTGCAAGTTGTAGAGTAGAAAATAAAATGAAAAATTCTAAACATATACGTGACTGGATGAAGGGTTAAGTTAGGGACGAATTGTGACGGGGTTAAGTGGAAACCCAATTCGGATTCAGCGACCCCCGTTTCAACGAAGACTAGGACTAAATTTATTTTAAAGGCTCTACAATTATCTACAAATAAAACTCTAAAGCTTAGATAATAGTATCCAAGTAGGCTTCCTTCATCTAGTAAAATTTGAATAAAAACCGCAAGTCCCAGTATTAGTTAAGCAATTTATTTAAAATTTTCACACAAGATGTGATTCAATATAACAAAGAAATGATAAAGATTTCAATAGAAAATAAACAAATGTTAAAAAATATTCAGTAATGAGTTACACCACCATGATTGATTATACACTCATTTACTCGGTGAGGGACGCTCTGTATCAAATGATTAATGTTGTCGTGGGGTAATTTCAAGTACCTTGTGAAGCCGAAGATCTTTCAGATTGACAAGGTAAATGACCAGTCTGCTACCGATCATATCCCAGACATGTTCGTTATGTGAGCGATCGGTATAATGTAGAGTCATGGAAGCACATGTAGGTGAGCTTGTTTAAAAAACTGTGTCGTAACTCTTGCCGTGTGAAGTCAGGCGTTATCTTCAAAATTGGTTCAACCATCCCCGAAGACATGGCAGTGCAACAAGTTCACCGCCAACAAAGATAGCACCCGTTCAAAAATCGGCCTTTAAGGCTGTAAGAACATTTGTTGACAAGAATGGGATGGTATATAGCCATTCAGTACCGCATGGTACTACAGTAACCAACAGTTAATTTCCCCAAAAAAACATTCGAGTTAATCGGAAAGTGAAAACTTCATGATAATACTCGACCTCACATCTAATGTTATGATGGAATTCTTAAGCAATAAAAATGTTAAATGTGTGGCACAAATGATTTTTTTTAATCCCAAAAGGAATATGCATTTTTTTCCCCGTATTTTAAAACTCAAAAGTCAATGCGTTAACAGCAAATTTAGGGGAAAACGGCTTGATTAAATTTTTTTGATCGTCCACGTATCTGGTGGCAAAGTAAGAACGTAAATTTTGTGTGCACGATTTTTTTGACGGTTGAATAACTCCAATAAGTCTTGACTGTTCTTTTCTTCAGGGCATATAACACGTAAGTGTTATTAAGAATTTTGATTGTTGTTACCGTAAGTTTTTATGATATTGTTCAAGTGAGTTGCCGATTGCTTTTTTTTACTGTTTGACGGTTTAGTGAGCCGCCGAATTTTCACTGGAGGTTCACCAAACCTTTCAAGCACTTAATTAATATTATTGATTTCCAATGATCTATCGACAGAATCACAAATGAAATCGGATCGGTATTCACATTATCTTCAGAGGTTGGATCAATATTCATATTGTCATTAGAGTCACTGTAATTTTCCGACGAAACTTTACTATGTATGTAGTTGAATCACACGAATCGTCTGACGATTTTCTTTTAACGATTAGATTGACCTTGTACAAATCGGTTTTGCACGATCGACAAACATATTGATCAAGGAGTTCACTAATTTTTTTATCCCAAACACCACTAACACAAACAAAATTTTTTATAAACACGAGAATGGTTTTTTCCCTAAAGGATTACAACATCGGTTAGGACATTTTATATCAAACAATTTCTAATCACTTTTAAAGTAATATAAAATAGATCAAATTTTGTGGTTTAATAAATACTCTCGGAAATGATACAATATTTTAAACGATGTGATGTTCAAGACTAAACAATAATTGTGACATCCTGGAGTGGGTACTGGAATCTTCGGCATAGAAACAAAAAACGCGCGTCGAGAAAAGTGTAGTAGTTCGGTGTTTCGTGGAAAACGTCGTTGGTTTTTTTTTTAATAACTGTGACAAATATGTGAAAAAATATCTGCGGAAAATAAGCCTTTTCAAACCTGCACCGCGCACCTTAAAATAAATTCAAAGCGCGCTGAATCAAGCGCGCGTACTCGAAAAAAAATAAATGTAAACAAATTACATCGAAATACCAAATTTATTTGATAATTTTAATGTTTAGTACAGCTAATGAGTTTCCATTATCAAGAATATTCATAGAGGCGCAGACGTTTGTTAATTTTTAAGTTGTTTAATAAACAATTTTTTTTTCATCCAAATGAAATATTTTTTAAAAGAAAAAAATTACGTTATTTAGTCTGACATGTTAGTTATTGAAAAAAAAATCATTAACTCGACACTGAGGCTATTAAGAGTAAAAACAATTTTTATAAAGTGAAACTACTGTTTATAAAAAAACAAATTAATATTTTCCAATAAGATTTATGTGAAGTACTGGTCTCAATATAAACTTTAATTTTGTTTATTATTTTTCCAAAATTCTGACCCTTGGTAAATTCAGGATCCATTTGAGAACGCCTTACCCAGAAGCTATACGAGTACAGAAATTGGTACAATAGCAAAAATATAGCGAGACTCTCCCGGAAGTGTGAAAAATAGTATACGTAGCTCAGGATTAAGATATTGTATTCCTTCGGATGCCTGTTTGCACCCTTTTGATTAAAAAATTACTTTAGTCCCTTGGCATATGTTATACCTACTGTTGTAGCATTAGTCCTAGTCTTTATTAAAAACCTCACATTTTGAATTTATTTTCATGATTTCGTTGATGTAATATATTCGTGGAAAATCCTTGTACCGTCGATTTATTTTCTCACGAGCCGCCACTGGTGAAAATAGGTATTTAGCGAGATACGAGGACCTCTCCTCGCCTTTGAATGGCATTGTGCAAGAGTTCTGCGCCTCATTCTCCGAATCGCGAATTTACCCAGATCGGAATCGCCTCGACTCCCAAATGGGATTCCTCGTCATTACCAGATACTTATTATTAGTCCGCGCGACCGCGGGTTTCCATACTTATCCGCGTACGTACGTAAGGTGTAAGACCTCTAAAACAATAACCGCACAGAATCGGGTCAAGTGAATCGACGTGTGTATGTCGTGTTTACCAATACGGGGCCGGGGAGTGTGTGACAAAGAAATTTTTTATTTATCACTGATGATTTCATGTCAGGTACACATTGCTGAGAGAGTCGGTCGCGCGTCTTTATCTGAAACGCCGACAGCGGGTGTGTGGAAAGACGCCTCCGAGATCTACGGGGTGGCCACTATTGCGATCGGATCGACTTTTTCGCGGCTCTAGCCCAGTCGCGAAAATTTCAGAAACAGTTTCTTCGCAGATCGTTTAGTCGTGAATACGAATCTCTGAAAAGTCACCAGCGTGATTCCTCCTAAAAAAAAAAGATTTTTTTTATAAATACTTCGGAAATTATTGAGTTTTGCGAAAAAAAATATATATCCCACCCAGCCTCGCAATCACCAGCCGTGTCCTTTTTTGGAGTACATATGTAGCTGGTTTTTTCGGGGGAACTGGACGATAATTCCAGGTTGTCGAAACGCCCGTTCGCGCTCTACTCACAAACATTTAATAGTTTCGGTCAGATTCCTTCTTTTTTCCCTACGTTCTGACACCGACTTTCTAGCTTTAAGATTGTCGAAATTATTCCGAAAATACGGCAATGGAATTTCGAGTTGAGCGTTCCAGTTCCAGAACGACAGTTCCGACGTTTTCACATCGTAATGTCAAATCTTATATGAATCATGTACATATAAATGGGGAAAACTGTGGTGCTACACCCCATATTTTAATTGCTTATTGAATCGTTTCCTTTACAATTGCGCCTCTTTTGATAACCGATCAAATTTGTCTCATAGAATAAGAATGTAAAACGCCGAAGACAAATTTTCGAAATAATTAGGTAAACACATGGATATATAGGAATAGGAATAAATGAGGCATCCCTGGCTCTTCGGTTAAACATAAAATACATACATATATGTGACCTTTAATTTCCGAAATATCGCATTCTTATGAGAATAGAAATCACGCGGTCTGATGTCGTAGTACTACGATTTTCTTTAACGCCTTTTATCACAATTGGTAAAGTTCCAAAAAATGAGTTCACGAGTCCCTTTAGAACCTCAAAGTAAAACAACACTTTTTATTTTTTAACAAAACAACAACACAAACATTTTTTATTTTTATTTGGCAAACAATTTTGCCAAACCGGGCCATTCAGAGGAGAGCGGGCCCGAGGAATTTGGAAAAATTCAAAAGAACGTTTTACAGGTCGCCTTATACGGACTGGACCTGTTTGCCTTATTAATCAGAGTGTGCTTTTTCCGCCGTTTTATCTTTCTAGCTAGCCCAATTTCAATATCGTTTATACAAATGTTTGACGAGAGTATAGATGTTTCCTTTGAGATAAAACAATTAGGTTTCGGCTTCGGTGAAATGAAATAGAAAACGATTTGTGTACGTGTCGATAACCCTTTGAAAACACTCCCCGAAAATTCGCTGTGTCGAAAAAAATGTAAGTGTCCCGAGGCTTGTACGATAAACAATCTAAAACAATGTTATTTAATGCAACATAAAATACTAGATGTGATACGCATGTAGTACTGTGGTAGGGTAACTACCAAAAAAGTAGTTCCGTTTGGTTCTGAAAGTGTGGGAAATTATAAAGTATGTAATCCAAGTTCCTCTGACGTAAAACATCCTCAGTGTTCTTTGAAGGGAGTCCCAATTAACCCAAACATCACATATTCTAAGAAAAATCTACGTACTTCTATCTTCAGAACAAATAAATATTTACAGAAAATACTCTACATATACACGATATTTTAAGAATGTTCATAGAAGCATCATATTGAATTAGCGCTACTACTAGTGCTTCCGTGTAGTTCTATGATTGTAATGTATGTATGAAATTTCCAACAATCCAATAATCCAGTCCATAAATCAGATTCTGATATGTATGATGTACATATCATCATATAATGTTGATTACGCTGTAATATGCCTTAATAATACGCCACATTACACAAAATTAGATAACATCTATTACACATCTGAATCTCTAAACCGCTCTATCTTTTCCAGTTACCGAAATGGAGGCGTCTCCATCACCTAACCAGATAACCAAAGAGGCCTTGGTCAACCGAAGCGACTCAGGAATCTACTCCACCACCACAAACACGACAATCGACAACAACGACTCGACGAAGAGCTCCGAGAACGGCGACACGGACAACCGGAGCGACTGCTCCTCCCCCGAAAGGAAGTACGTGTGCCCATCTGCGACAAGATGCTGACGTCCCAACACGAGTTCACCCTCCACATACGGTCGCACAACAACGAGAACGAAGTCCAGGACACCGAAAAGGGCTACACGTGCCGGATATGTCTCAAGGTGCTGAGCTCAAGCAGCAGCCTGGACCGCCACGTCCTGGTGCACAGCGGGGAGAGGCCGTTCCACTGCAAATACTGCGGGGATACCTTCACGACCAACGGCAACATGCACAGGCACATGAGGACGCATTCCCACAAGGCAGAGAACAGCTACGAATCGGACGGTAGCACTGACAGCGGCAGTTCCAAGAGTACCGAATTCAACAACAACAAAGTGGAACGGTCAAACAACAAGAGAAAGAACGACAGTCCCGACGTGGCCAACAAAAAACCGCGAGAGAATTGCGCCAGCACCGAATCGAATCAGTCTTTCCAGTGCCCTGTGTGCGAAAGGACCGACTTCAACTCGCTGTCCAACTTAGAGGCCCACTTGGAGGATAATCATCCGGATTATCCCGCCAAGTGCAATCAGTGCAAGCAAGTTTTCCTCAACAACAAGCAGTTGACAGCGCACAAGGCCGCGTTTCACGAGAACGCGCCTTCCAAACACCCCGTGGTGGGCTTCAAAGATTTGACTTTCGTAGATTTCTCCAGCGAAAAGTTTCCACATATAGCTCGGAGAGAGTGCGAGATGAATCTGCATAAGGTCTCCGGTGGACTAAAGTTTCAGTGCAGGAAATGCAACAGGGCCTTTCCGTGTACCAACTCCTTGGAGATTCACGAGAAAAACTGCGTTCCCGTCGAAACCGTAAATGGTCTAGACCTGACCACCATATCTCAGCCGGAGATAAGGCGCATGGAATTCTTCTCGAGGCTAAATCTAGTGGACAATTCTCCGGAAAAACAACCGCCACCGATTGTAGCCGCGTTGGAAAGAACTCCTTACAAACTAAAGGAACATCTCGTGAAAGCGATGGACAGTACCAAAGATTTAGCTGACATACAGTCCATACTGTCCAACATCAATTTACAGCAGCTTCAAACTAGACACGGCGACCTCAGGCTATCAACGCATAAACCCCTCGTCGAGCCGCCCTTGGATTACCAGAAACAGGAGCAAGAAGAGGAGTCGCAAGATCAATTTGCAGTGGAGTTTAGAAAGATGAAACTACGAGGCGAATTCCCTTGCAGACTCTGCACCGCCGTCTTTCCCAATCTGCGGTCCCTTAAAAGGGCACAACCGTGCCCACCTCAATGGGAACACCAACGGTACCTACCACTGCAACATGTGTCCGCATTCCTCTATTGACAAGGCAGCTCTGATCCGGCACATGCGCACCCACAATGGCGACAGACCCTACGAGTGCTCTCTGTGCAATTACGCCTTTACTACCAAAGCCAACTGTGAGAGGCATCTAAGAAACAGACACGCCAAGACCACCAGGGAGGAAGTGAAGAAGTCGATAATCTATCATCCATCCGAAGACCCCACCAACGAAGACTTAAACAAGCTGACTTCTAATAAGGAAGAACCGAAAAAATCGATAATTTCTTCGCCTACGGAGCCAAGAGATCTCACTCCGGACAAAATACACTGCTCTACACCAAAAATGTCCGAAATGGTGCGAAGTACCTTCTCCGAAATGAAGTCGGATGGCAAATTGCATACCCCGAATATAGCGCTGCCTGCACTGCAAAGTCTAAAAGCCACCAAGATGTTCTCCAACATCGACGTAATTCGCAACGACAATATTCGTTCGTTAAAAGAACACAAGCTGATTCATAATGGAGCACCGCCGCCCGTGTTTCAGCCAAATTTTGGCTTCTCTCCTCAAAAGATTCAAGTGAAAAGTCTAGAAACATTAAAAGATAGTAGCACGTACAATAACGAATCAGAGGAGGAATTTATCGAAGAAGAAGAACAACCCATGGATCTCGTTTTGGATTTAAGTAAGAAGAAAACTCAGGAAGACGTGAACTGCAATCAGGAAGATCTTCCGCAAGATTTGACTAAAAAAACGCCTCCACCTCAAAGTCCGATTGCTCCTCAGTTCCCCCCAATATGAGCGAGGTATTTGCCCAGCAGTTGCTCAAAACGCCACCTAAAATTGATCCGGCTGCATTATACGCCACTCAACTGGCTCATCTCTACCGCAGCGGTTTTCCTGCTCTTTCCAACTGGACGGGTTTCCCTCTGAATCCCCTACTTTTCCCTACGATATCACCAACCCTACCCCAGAGTCCCCAAGATATTAAAGAACGAATGCAAAGATTCCAACTGTGCGGTGGGTCCATGATAGCCGAGGACCTGAAAAAACCTTCAAAATTTCCAAAATCTACAACAGCAAACGCTTCGCAACTCACCTCTGAATTATAGCGGTTTCAAGTTGGAGCCAAAGACCGACATAAAAATGGAAACCAACTTCTCTACTCCGAAAAAAACGGAAGACCTTAAACCGCTCACTCTAAACGTAGACTCAAACTACAGCGACAGTTTGGCGAAGTTGCAAAGTCCAATACCTCAGAATAAACCAGATTTAATCCAGTCTCCGAACTCGGTAAAGATGGTGATCAAGAACGGTGTTCTGATGCCGAAACAAAAACAGAGAAGGTATAGGACAGAGAGACCTTTCACCTGCGAACATTGTTCGGCCCGATTCACGTTGCGATCCAACATGGAGCGCCATATAAAGCAGCAGCACCCCCAGTTTTGGTCGCAGCGGCAGAGAGGCAGCGTGGGCAATCCGGGTCGCAAAAGCCAACCCATGCCCATGAAGCCCAGCTATTGCGATCTCAGTATACCTAACTTCGAAACGCCAAAGACTCACGATTATAACGAAACCAAAGAATTGCTGAACGAAAAACTTAAATTCGCCATTTTGGCTCAGCAACTCAGAGTAAACCAAAGTGTCAATCCGGTAGCAATGAAAAAAGACGAAGACGAAGACTGCGCCCTGATCATCGACGAGAATGAGGAAAAGAATGAGGTAAAGACTGAGCAAATCAACCAAAGAAACGACTACGAGAGAAGCCGGATCTTAGAGGACAAATTGAGGGAGATGAGACAATTCAAGGCGGATACTAAGAGTGTTAAAAACGAGGAGAATCAGGATTTGGTGCCCGTGTCGAGGCTTCTGGACAACGCTTCCCAACAACAGTTCAAAGAGTACTTTAAGAGGGAAGGAGAAGAACAAGAAATTGAGGGAGTTAGTGAGGAAGACGAAGAAGGTTTGGTCGCGAGCGGCAGCACCAGCGAAGGAAATGTTTCCGGCACAGACGAAAATAGGTGTGTTGCTCATTTTTTAAGGTCACAATCTTTCAGCTTAGCTCATTACAATAGATCTATCACCTGTTATGTCATTTTATCCTTCAACAAATAGATTTAATCCACTACAATCTAACGTTTTTTCCAGATCAGAATCTGAAACGACACAGCCGGTAAAGAAGAAATCCGCGTACTCCCTGGCACCGAACCGTGTCAGCTGCCCCTATTGCAGCCGCAAGTTTCCCTGGACCTCGTCCCTGCGCCGGCACATCCTCACCCACACTGGTCAAAAACCCTTCAAGTGTAGCCACTGTCCCCTTCTGTTCACCACCAAGTCAAACTGCGACAGACACCTGTTGCGCAAACACGGCAATGCGGCGACCACAATCGCCAATGACTCCAACAGCGCCAATAACGGCAACGCCAACTACCTGATGAGGAACGTGCCCGAGCGCCCGTTCAAGTGCTCCAACTGTCCCAGCAGCACCTTCTCCACCTACTCGAACCTGAAGAAGCATATCAGCTGCAAGCACTCCACCAACGCCCAGGGGGACGACATCAAGGCGCAGGGCTACGAGGCGGGCAGCTCCGAAGACGAGAAGGTCTCCAACGTCGAGGTGAAGAACGACTGGGAGTCACAGCTGGCCTTCGGTAAATTGAATGCGGAGTCGGCGGCGCAGGCGGTGCAAAACTCAGACCTGCCCTTCAAGTGCCATCTGTGTGAGGGATCCTTCTCCGAGCGGCAAGACGCTCTGGACCACATCCGCGATCGGCACGCGTCGGAATACGACCTGCTGATGTCGAAGAACGCCCTGGACGCCAACGCCACCACGCCCGACGAGGCCGCCCACCCGGACGAGGAGGACAGCGAGATCCGCGGAAAGTTTCCTGACTATTCCAACCGTAAGGTGGTCTGCGCGTTCTGCATGCGCAGGTTTTGGTCCGCCGAGGACCTGCGCCGCCATATGCGCACGCACACGGGCGAGCGGCCCTTCAGCTGCGACATCTGCCGACGCCGGTTCACCTTGAAGCACAGCATGCTGCGCCACAGGAAGAAGCACAACGTCAACTTTGACAACGACAATAACAACAGCGACGAAGATGGCGGCAACGTCCCGCCGAATTACAAGGGCGAGAATAACGTCACGCAGAAGGCTGCCGAGAGGACGGACGAATCCGATTGTACAGAGGGTGGAGATCTGATAAGTAACCTGTTGGGTTTAAGAGATAGGTCCATCATTGACAAAGTGTTGGCAGCCTCGGCCGACGATGCCGCCAAGCTCTTAGGGGTTAAAAACGGCAGTAAGGAATAGTTTCAATTTCGTGAGTGTATTATTTAGTTTTTTATTTTTTTTCGGTTTTTTTCGATCGTTTTTAGTAGGGGAGTGTAAAGAAATTTGGACCCCTATTTTGTTTTTTAGTTTCATTAATTTTCTTTAAATTTTTTTTCTAGTGTTTGATTAACGCAGTTATCTTACAATTAAATTGCTACTGTTATCTTTGATGAAAAAAGGCTGAAAATCCAAAACAGCTGGAAGTGATTTGACTACAATTGCAACATTAAACAGATTTTTGCGTGTGGTCATATAATATATTTTAAGGATTCTAATTAGGACAAATTTTGAAGGTTCATCTAGGGAACCTATCCGGTGGAAGATATTGTATAAAATTTTGAGAGATAACTGTAAATGGTAGAACAAAACAGAAGGTAGAACTGAACAGAAGTTCAGAATGACGCATGATACTGCCTAGACAATTTTACAGCACAAAGGAAAAATGAAGGGATAGGGGTCCATATTTAGTTACTCTCCTCTATGAATAGATTATGTATATTTCGTACCTTTTGTAGTAATAGGAGCATAAACTTAAGTTGTAACATAATTGGTCTAGTCAGGTTGATTCCAACGATTAATTATTAGCATTAAATGCTAACATTTGTAAAAAAAAATTAACGTGAAATGAGTATAGACTAGTTACAATTGTATTATATTGATTTTATATTCTATAATGTATCCTTAAATTATTGTTTAATATATTTTTGTATATAACAAATTATGATACGGTCTAGGTATACCAAAAACTAATTTATTTTGCGTAATTTCTAAATTGGTATCGCCAATGGAAAAATTGTCGCACCTCCTCGAGTCTTAAATGTACTTTTTGCCTTATATGATATAAAAATGTGTCTTATCTATTGCCTTTGAATTAATTTATGTACACTGTACACTAAGCAATATATTTATACTTTAAAATTTACTATTACATTCGGATTTTGTAAATAATGCTACCCAAAGAAATGAACGCCTTAAAATTGAAAATGTGCCTGAATTTCCTAAAATGATATATTGTTATTATGATTTGTTAATTTTTTTTCTCGAATTTTATTTTATTTTTGTGTGGCACGTTTTTCACTTCGAGTCGTTTATATTATTTAGTATTTAATAAATGTAAAGTATAATATAAATCAAAACTAGATTTTAAAATCGATTTTTATTTAAACGAGTGCTTAAGCGGTATTCGAGTGCTAACGCCTAGTTTTTGCTGTGAGATTTCATATACATAATATTACACGATTTTTAATTTTCCATGCACTTCTCGATTAGTATGGTATTCCACACATTCACGCTGTGTCTTAAAAATACATAGCTTTCGATATTTACCGTAAGTCATTCCGCACTTATTAATGGGATGCAGGTGATATCACGACAAGCGATTTAGCAATTTTCGAAGCAATTTGAGTGAGTAAATTTAGATTTAATCGTAATAAAATTAAAAATGTATGGTTACTGTTTACAAAACGATTTCTCTTAAGTTTAAACTTATGCCATATTTATGTAGAATATTGTGTTTAGTTACGTTTTATTGTATTTGTTTGAATACTTCTTTATTTCAATAAATTGTAGTACTCAAAAAATAGCTGTTGATAATAAAAGTCCCAAAAATCCCGTTTTAAGAAAGAAATAAGTTTCTATTAGTAAATATTTATTATGGTGGTCGTTATTCTTGAAATTCTGTAATATTGGCGTGTGGTGCCTGCCCCTAAAACTATTCCAATATACAAGGTGAATTGGTAGTGTGTATTTTATCTATGGAATTGTTTCATAAAAAATGCTAAAATATAATATGTGAGCTTATTTGCACCATTGTTTACCACCCTTTTAAAATATTGTTATATTGTGAAAGTTGACAGTATTTCAAAAAAAGTTGGAGAGATGAAGGGGTACCTATGTATTTAAAATATTTGAAATAAAACTGTTTAAAATATTATTTTAACAGTGATCTCTAGAAAAATCTCTTACCCTTCTTCGCCACACTTAGTGGGTCTGACAAGGTCAGCAACCACTAGAGGCTGTTCCAGAGATCATCACTAATCACCATCACTAATAGTACAGTCTATTAAGCTAAAGTAAAATGAGAATAATACTCCCTTTCTCTGTCATTTGTCATTAGAAAACTGTGATCCTTATTTCGACTTGATTAGGTCTTGTCACTTGTCAGTATGATATATATCTGACGACGAACAATAATGAACGTTAGTAGTTCTTTATGGCTTATTTCCTTATCAGGAAAATAAAGCGGTGACATGGAGAATTGCCCTCTAGTGCGCCTAAATGGGACTCGACGTGTTCTGGTGGGTCTAACAAGGTCAACATGCTGTTCCCGGGGTATTATTGATTCGAAATAAAATTATAACTTTGACACCCTGTATCTTGGCTACTATTTTACTGTGTCCTGTCATTAGTGGTACACCCTATATTTGTCTACCGGATCAATGTATCAAAAATAATCCAATCCAACAAGTGCCCTATAGTTCACACTTAATCCATTGTTGGTATATTTAATCAAATATCCAAATAAATAATAAATTTATATTACTCTCCTAGGTCCGTACCTAAGCACTGCAAATGCGATACCAAATTGCAACATTCCTCACATCACAAACACGTGGTTATACTGCCATAATACCTATTTATTCGCTCACTAGATGTAATCAAATACATACATGAAACTGAATTGATTTACAAAATTTCATATACAGGGTGTTCGGCGATGTACAACATAATATCATATATTCCATGATCCAAAAGTAAACGATTTACGCCTTATAGCGGTATTACACGATACAATAAATCGACCGATTTCTTGACTTTCACTTGTTCGCGTGTGAATTTAAATAGGTCAAGAAATCGGACGATTTATTGGATCGTGTAATTGCTTAATTTATTGAATCGTTTAGCTTTAACCGCTAGAGTGCGTCAAAATTCCGGAAAAATGCTTGTTTTCTTTAAGGGGTAACCACTCTAGGATTTTGAAAAAAATCGATTTTGTTTTTTTTTTGGCTTAAATTGTACTTTAGGGTCATAAAAATTATATACAATTGGTCCCATAGTGAAAAAAAAATTTAACAGGTTTTATTTTCAATTTTGCCACACTCACTCTCGAGTGCGTCATTTTCGAAATTTCGCGCTCTCGGATTTTTTTCTGAGCGCTCTCTTACTGATGCAGCAAAAAAAGGCTCTTATGTCTTTAAAATCATCCAGAAAAGAAGAAAAGGAGGCTAACATCAATATAGATGGTCAAATGTATGGAGCAGGTATCGTAGATTAAAAGTAAAAAGAGATTTTGAGAATTTAAGTGCTCATAAAACTTTAATAAACGCATTTTTCTCGAAACCACTTTTTTCGAACTGGTCGGAAAGATTATTCGGAGACCGTTCAATGGATCGATCTGAAATTTTAACTGTAGTTTAACAATTACATTTTCCGTAGAAGTACGTAGCCGTTTTTTGATTCGATGAAAATTGTTTTTTTTTTTTATAAACAATTTACTGCCGATTTTTTGGCCAAAAATCGAGTTTTTTTTTATAAGTGCGCCATTTGCACAAAAATCGATTTAAAAACAAACCCCTACGTACTTCTCTAGCCAATAGCATGTAGATTAAGAAAAATTTTCGTTTTTTGTACTAGGTCTTCAGTTTTCTGAGAAATTTGTCCGGCCGTGAAGGACCTTAAAAAAAAAGGCGCTGTCGAAGATTGGCTGTACCTATCCGCCATTTTGTATAAAAATAATTTTTTTATACCTCAATACATGTTTCATAAGCCCTCTAAAAGAAATACTCTTCCATTTCCCATTATCCCAAAATAAATTCTTAAAGTTAGGCCTTTTTTTCGGTCGCTATAAGAGTGGTGTTACCCCTTAATAACTCTAATGGTGGCACTTCACTTGGCGTAGCGTATTTGTGTTTGAGTATCGCTGTATTTGTCCAAATATTTGATGTATTCGCAAATATTCCAAACATGCCATCCACACATATATCAAAATACTCAAATATGCCAAATATGTTTGAATATTTAGAAGCATTGACGGACGTGTTGACAGCGACAGCAACTTATTATCTGAATGCTTCTTATTACCAATACATGTTAAATCTACATAAGTACAAAGTTACTAGAAGACCATGACGAACACGGTGCTGGTGGAACCAAGTGTGGACGATTACCACAAATATTCGCCTTATTTGACTTCTTTGATGTGTATTGAAAACCGACAAGTTGACGGAAACGCGTATTTGCTGTTAGCGCTATTCACGTTATTTGCACAAATAAAGCAAATATAGCGAATAGCTTCTCTACACATCGCCGTTTTTGGACAAATACAACAAATATACGAATACCGATTTTGATCATTTTTGGTATATGGCTCTAGACCTACTATATACGTTTTTTAGTGCTACACAGGGTGCTTAGTACAAAATATAGAAACACATGATAATAATTAATGTCGAGTGTATATACCTGTCATGCAATTATTGCATGAATAATTGCTACTGATTTTTCTTACTGAAAGGTGGCTTGATTCGGAAGCTTTTTTACCTCTTGCAAAATGTTTATTGGAAGAGCGGTTTAGTCAATAAAAACTGATTTTTTAATGACTTAGAATAGGCACACACCGGTTATTGCTGTAGGACCTTCAATTTTTCGCTGGTATATTTAAATAAACCAACACATTGAAGATCAAGAAATCGGTCGATTTATTGGATCGTGTAATACCGCTATTATAGTCAATGAAATGGTGGCACTTCACTTGGCGTAGCGTATTTGTGTTTGAGTATCGCTGTATTTGTCCAAATATTTGATGTATTCGCAAATATTCCAAACATGCCATCCACACATATATCAAAATACTCAAATATGCCAAATATGTTTGAATATTTAGAAACAGTGAATACAGTGACGGACGTGTTGACAGCGACAGCAGCTTATTACCTGAATGCTTCTTATTACCAATACATGTTAAATCTATATAAGTACAAAGTTACTAAAAGACCATGACGAACTGGTGGAACCAAGTGTGGACGGTTACCGCAAATATTCGCCTTATTTGACTTCTTTGATGTGTGATTGAAAACCGACAAGTGGACGGAAACGCGTATTTGCTGTTAGCGCTATTCGCGTTATTTGTACAAATAAAGCAAATATAGCGAATAGCTTCTCTACACATCGCCGTTTTTGGGCAAATACAACAAATATACGAATACGCTACGCCAAGTGAAGTGCCGCCATAAGACAAGACGGGTTTAGACAAGTTTAGTCTCTGTTGTGTATGTTTATGTTTATGGTGCAACAAATACCGATTGGTCATTACTAGGGTCCGGAAATGTGTGCCATAAGGTCGGCACTATAAAACTCAATGGTGATGAAAGTATAAACCGTATTTTTTAAGCGCCTTGTTAATTATATACGCGTGTATTTCTTGCCCGTGCTACGTCCAACATTGATCCTGCCCGACGACGCACCGGGACCCGCGTATGCGTAGTAATACGCCATCCAGGTGCGGGAGGACAGGATAACGCAGTTTAACACCCGTGAAGTCAAACATTCCTACCCATAGTCATTACAATGTTATTGCATGTTTCATCTATGTCTTATCTTGCGGTGTACGCCCACCATGTGTGTTCAGACAGCTAATAAACACAGTAATCAGAAATAGTAGGAGTCCTTGCTTTTATCCTATAACGCAATTTTATTATTTTTATTTTTATTTATCCTTTAATGCAAAAAAATATTTTCCACCATGAAAATTTCCTCGCTTAATCGAACGCCCTCTAGCGGCAAAACGAAGCATTTAAGACTATATGCAAATTAACCTAAATCGTTTTCTTTTAGGACAAGCAATCCGTTTTACATGCATTTCCTGGACACCCTGTATATTTATTTCTTCATATAATTTTTCCTCGTATGATGCCCTCCTACCGAGATACATATAAAGCCTTGAACTTTGATTTTCTGGCAAATTTTATATCTGTATAGATTTTAATACTTTTAGGACATTTTCTGTATTCATAAAAACTCATAAAACAGTGATATTAAGGACCAACACATACGGATATTAAGGAATCACACATAATTAATGATCAGGAGTATTAACATTTTATTGTAGAAAATAGTCAAGTCAAGTTGTCAAAAACCATTCATTTTTTCGAAACTGATGAAGAGTACCTTTTTTTAGTGAAACGACCAAGAAATCCGAAAATGATTTTTTTGTGTTCAATATCTGATGTGTGTATAAACAATTTTTTGTTTTTCAGTCAGTTCATTTTTGCTTTCGCTGATGATTTGAAACGCTCTTACTATCACCGTTTTATAAGTTTTTGTGATACGCAAAAAAATGCCCAATAAATATTAAAATCTACTAAGAGATGTAAAAGTTGTTACCAGAAAAAATAAAGTTCAGAGCACCTCTTTGGAGGCTGATATGTCTGTAAGATGTAAGAGGGGCACAGTAGAATTGAGAAACAATGAAGAACTAGTCTTATTTTTACCTCCCATGTATGTATACATTTCTACATTGAAATTAAATCTAAATGACGATAGATAGATAGATAGATTTGGCTGTTGGTGAAAATTCATATTAATAAAAAACAAAACTTTCAAAGTATCTTCTCTTTACTAGATCTAAAGTTAACGTGGGATGGGTATCTACGAAAGAACGATTACAATAAATAAATTAAAAGGTATATATCAGATGTCGCCAAAAAAAGTATTATTTTTATTGTAGTACTGTAATTATAAGTATTATTAAGTAGATATGTAAGTAATAAAATCTTCAATATTAAGTAGGGTAGACCGGGGACAATAGAAACAGGGGACAGTCGAAACAACCGCCATATTAAAAGAATTTCGAAGTTTAAATCACGCGCGCTTGTTCAGTACGACTCGCCGCTAGGTGGTACATGTAGTCGACAGTCAGCTGTTGATGTCTGTTTATACTAGAAGTGCTCGTTTGCGATAACTTCCTTTCCCGCTATCAAAGTAAATTTTTCAATTGCTAAAGAAAGTGTGATACAAAGATAAAAAACGTAAGTATTAATGTTTAACCATTTTTATTATTTTGCTTTGTATATCTCTTTTGACCGGGACGGCTAGAATTATTACTGCTGTCCAAGAGTAAGAAAATATTTAAGTGTTTATTGAGAAATGTGTTGTGGGGACAATTGAAACAAACAATGGAGGGGACAATTGAAACGTGTTTCAATCGTCCCCAACATGAAGTTTTGTTTGTTTTATTTTTGTTGGGGTATCTAAAGGTGTTTAATTTTATTTTAGAATGCCACGTGTAAGAGTAAGAAAAACGGAGAGAGCATTAAAATCTATTTCAGTATATGAAGAAGCTTATAAAGAAGTTACTGAGAATGAGGTGTCGATAAGATCTGCGGCAGCTAAATTTGAACTACACTATGTGTCATTAAGTAGATTTGTCAAGAAGAAAAAGCAGGCAATCAAGCAAGGATCCACGATTCCTGTCACGATGGGTTATCGTTGTGTAAGACGAGTATTTGACATAGACCAGGAAAAAAGGATTGTTGGATATATAATCAAAGCAGCGCAAATATTCTATGGATTACCGCCCAAAGAAATACGAAAGCTGGCCTTTCAACTGGCTGTGAAATATTCGTTGAAAGTGCCCGATACGTGGAGAAAAATGCAATGGCAGGAGAAGACTGGTTCTCTGGATTTATGAAACGCAACCCAGAACTTTCTAATCCGCTGCGCTCAGGCCACCAGTCTTTCCAGAGCAACCAGTTTTAATGTCACGAACGTAAAACTTTTTTATGACAACCTCGCTAATGTAATGGATAGATATAAGTTTGAACCAAAAGATATCTATAATGTTGACGAGACAGGAGTCACGACGGTTCAAAAACCTGTTAAAGTTGTCGCCGAAAGAGGAACCAAACAAGTAGGTGCACTAACATCAGGGGAAAGAGGAACGCTGGAAACTGTAGCATTAGCTATAAATGCTATCGGCAATAGTGTCCCTCCAATTTTTATTTTCCCACGACTAAGATACAAGGATCATTTCGCTCGTGATGGTCCTGTGGGCTGTATCGGAGCGGGAAATGCTAGTGGCTGGATGCAAGAAGATGAGTTCTTGATATTCCTCAACCACTTTCAAAAACATACCAATGCTTCAACGGAAAATAAAATATTGCTTTTACTTGATAACCATCACTCGCATATAAGCATACGATATTTGGATTTCTGCAAATCAAATGGCATTATCGTCTTATCATTTCCCCCGCATTGTTCACACAAGCTGCAACCACTAGACCGCTCAGTATACGGTCCTTTTAAAAAGGCTGTAAATTCACATTGCGACGCCTGGATGAGAAATAATCCAGGTAAAACGATGACAATTTATGACATCCCCTGTATTGTCAAACTAGCTCTACCTCTGGCCCTTACACAATCCAATATTATAGCAGGCTTTAGTTGCACCGGAATATATCCTTTTAATAGAGACATATTTACGGAACCAGACTTTGCCCCTTCATATGTCACAGACAGACCAGCTCCTGAAAATGCAGTGCCTAATGCCATTGAAGTTATACCACAATCAAGTACCAGTAATGCTGGACCATTACCTAGCGTTGATATTATGCCAGTATCACCAAACACTCACATCCCTCCACCATCTCCAAACATTCACACTCCATCGACATCACCAAGCACTAACATTCTATCAGCATCATCAGTCACTCTCACACTGCCAGCATCACCAGGCACATCAACGACTGTATTTTCGCCAGAAATTGTTAGACCGCTACCAAAAGCGCCTCCTAGGAAAAGAGCTGGTAAACGAAATAGTAGAAAGTCTGCAATTTATACGGATACACCGGAAAAAGATGCTATTGAACAGGAGTATGAAGCAAAAAAGAAAAAACCAAGTTAAGAGAAAACTTAAAGAATCAAAGGGTAAACCGAAAAAAATAGACAGTCTAAAAAAACTGTAAAACACCAAAACAATAGTGAACAGAATGACAGCGATGACGAGGATTGTTATTGCCTGGTTTGTCTGGAGCAGTGGGGTAATAGCCCAATAAATGGGTGCAATGCATTGAATGTCGACATTGGTCACACGAAGAATGCACTTCAAAAGAAGATCTTTATACCTGTCACAACTGTTTGTCAGACTAAATATTTTTACTGTGTATTCTGTTATCTTATGACTTCCAATATTGATCTGTTCTATTTGCATTATAATTAATTTTTTTTTAAATCTAAATGCTGTTTCAATCGTCCCAGGTAAATGTTTCAATCGCCCCTGACGTGGGGACAATTGAAACAATTTGGCAATCTGAAGATATTTTGAAATATCTTATTTGTGTATCATTTTAGGACAACGGAATGATATATCCAAAAACCTTATTAAATATGCTAAGTAATACTCACTTTATAATTTAGATATTTGCAGAAGCCGCATAAAGAAAAAATCAAGAAGCACAAATGTTTCAACTGTCCCTGGTCTACCCTACCTACCTATACGAAATTCTATTTTAAAACAAGCGATTTAGTAAAGAACAAAGTTATTCGAGTTTGACCCTGTATTTTGAGGACCCTATACATTTTGCCGTATATTTAATATACTTGACAGTAAGGTCAACCTTTCATACCTACATTGCAAAAAAATTATCATAGAATTTTACGTCAGCGAAATTATTACCTAATAACTTTTTTCTACGGGTTTACAATTCAATTTTTCTTTTAATTGAAGTAATTTGAAAACCATTCATTTTAAACATTAATTATTAAAGTGATTAAAATTAATCAATATAAACCAAATATGGCATAAAAAGTATAGTTTTTTAGATAACGTTAAGTTAGTATTCACTTCCGGTATATCCGGAAGTACCAGAAAGTTGGCATTGTTTTAAATGTGTAGAGCATCCGCGAAAACTCCTGGATACAAATGTTCAGCTTCATATCATTTATAGTCCCCAAAACGTTTAATATGCATCTCACAGTCAAGCACCTTGTATAAGTACCACAGACTAATAAAGACACAGAAGTGTAGTTCTTTGTTAGGATAGGATTACACAACTACTAGCGGTTAGTTTATAAAATCCGTGTGCAGTGATATTGTATATCGAATTCTTTTCATAATTTTAGAACAAACTCTATCATACGTAATATGGACACATGACACATAGACGGTATCGAATCTTATGGTATTTAAGTCATTTCTATTCGCATCTTTTTCATTTATCAACTGGTTCGACAAATTTTCGACAAAAGTACATTTCAATGGAATTTTGTCTTTAGATTTGACGTTTTGTCTTTTTAACATTCTTTTTTGTGCAATTCCAGGACATTATACCTTGATACAGGTCGTGTTTGAAACGCCAAGAAGATTACTTCAAAAATGTTATATATGTACATACACTCAACATCCACATTTCCGAACTTTTACGTTCCGCAGACTTCCACATTTCCGAACTCTCGTCACCTCGATTACTGAACTTCTGGCGCATGCGCAAAGGGTTTTTCTGGCTCATTATAGTACTTTTCTTTGTTTTTCGAGGTTTTTATGCAAATGTAATACATACATACATGTGTCCATGTTAATAAAAGAACGTTTTTCTAAACAAAAAAATGTCAGGTGCAAAGGAGAGAGTGATGCAGGTAATTATTTTGTAATTCAAAGTAAAGGTTTGTTTTATTGAACATTTTGTTGACGTAACCCATAATAATTTCAAACTGAAATGAAAAATTATGAGAAAATATGTATTTTTAAGAAAACCGTAATACAAAACAAACATGATTGTACTGTTTATTTGCAGAGAAAAGAGCCTGCTAAGAGGCTAACCTTGGAGCAAAAGCTGGATTTGATAAATCACGCAAAAAATGGTGTTAAAAATGTTGATCTATGTAAGATGTACAATATTTGTAAATCGTCAGTGGCAGAAATTCTTGGAAAAAAAGAAATTTACTTTGAAAAAACTAAAAAAAAGACGAAAATTGAGTGGACGGATTGACACAATAAAGTGCACCGGTACTTATGATACGCCATTTGAAAGATGTGTTTTTCATTGGTTTGTACAAAGAAGAACTCTTGTCTCAGATGTGCTGCTGAGGGAGGGCGATTTCCTCTTTGCTGAATTCTGTGACAATCGAAATGTTTGAATACAATCGCATTATTGTGTTTATATTTCTGCTCATTTCAAATTTCGCGGATTTTTGTCGTCAACCAATCAGCGACAAGTTCGGTTATGTGGAAGTACCAGTTCGGAAATATCGTGAGAAAAAAGTTCGGAAATTTGGAGTTCGGATATGTGGATGTTGAGTGTATATTATTAACTATTTTTAACGGTGAACGCAACCCAGCCGTGGTAATTTGACAGCTGTTCTTGACAGAAAAATTATTCTGTGGTTTATTGGTTATGTGTTATGTGATATGTGACTCGTATGAGTCGTATGGTGTCGGAGAATACAGAATACATTAATATTATTACGCTGTCATTTCAATTCGGTTAAGTTAATTTAGTAGTATGTTTGATATTATTTTATGCTATAGTTAGATGATATGAATGTGCTTGAATTGCGAAAAATATCTTTTTTTTGTTGTCAAACATTGATATGAAAACATAATACAATCTGAAACAAATTATTACAGTAAACACATGAGAAATCAATGAATGTACATATAATCGTAAAATAATTTAAAACTCTTTTTTACTAGGATTTTAGTGTAAAATGGCAGACGTACGCGATATTATGGAACTGGAGAGACCCTCAACTCCAGAAATAACGAGAGAAACCATTTTAGGAGCTGACAAATCAAAGAAACGTACATCTGCAGCGCCAAAAGTTCCAAAACGTCCAGAAGGAATGCATAGAGAAGTGTTCGCACTTTTATATAATGACAACAAAGATGTTCCACCTCTATTTCCTTCAGATACTAGTAAATATTACTTTTTATAGTGTACAAACTTCTGGGGTATGCTGGTTATATTATTGCTGATTTTTTTTCTTAAGAAAATTTGACAGTTAGAGCATAACCCATAAGAAGTTTCTGCATTTCTTTCCATACAAGCCTCTACTACAGATAGTATTTTGTATTCTTTATTTTCCATTGTTACATGTTATTTTAGTTGGAAATAATGGCTATAAACAGACTAAGGTTAAATTGGGAATGCGTAAGCCAAGGAAATGGAAATGGATGGCATTTACTAACCCAGCAAGAAAGGATAATGCTACTTTCTATCATTGGAGACGACCATCAGATGAACCAAAAGAATACCCATTTGCCAAGTTTAACAAAGTAAAATTATAATATTAAGTTAGGTTAGGTTTTATATATATTCATTATTGTAGAAAGTTGATGTGCCGTCTTATACAGAAGTTGAATACCAGCAGCATTTAAAATGTGACGGTTGGACTAAAGAAGAAACAGATCATTTAATGGACTTAGCACAGCGGTTTGACTTGAGATTTATTATGATGACTGATAGGTATGATACAGAAAAATTTTGTAAAAGATCGGTGGAAGATCTAAAAGAAAGATATTATAAAATTTGTGGCATTCTTGCGAAGGTAAATAGCTTATATAAATTTTAAAGATTTAGTTATTGTACAACAAATTGCAGTTAAACGGAGAAAAGAAGATTTACACATATGATGCAGATCATGAAAGGAGAAGAAAGGAACAACTAAAGAAATTGTATGAGCGAAAACCTGAACAAGTAAGGCAGTTAAAACATCATAAATAATTTTATAACAAATATTGTCTAGGTACAATTTACTTTAATAGAAATATTTTAAGTTACAAAATGACAGGTTTAAACAGTATATAATTTTTCATATTTTAATTAGTTGCAGAGTTTCAGTAAAATTTGTTTTAGATTGAGGAAGAACAGTTTTTGCTTGGCGAACTGAAGAAAATTGAAGCACGGAAGAAGGAGAGAGAACGTAAAACACAAGACCTGCAAAAATTAATTAGTCAAGCCGATAATCAAAATGAAACTCCCAGGAAGACTGATAAAAAATTACCCAAAAAAAAGATCACAAATCCAGCACGGCCATCGAGGGTTGACACTAATGTAAGTTTTTAAGTAATGTATATGTTTCGTTTTTTAATGCAATGAACACGTTCACTGCAGCAATTAATTTGCGAAATCTTTATCAGATGCATTACGGGACATCAGAGCTGGGAAGTACTCAAGTAAATTGTTCTCATTAAGAAATTCGAGTACCAAAGTACTCCGTATCGGGTACTCTTGAGTACATTTGTATTCATGGTACTCAGTAATCGAAATTTTTGAGTACTTCATTTGTACTCAATGAGTACCTTCATTAGTACTCAATTCTTATAAAAACTAAACTGACGAGTACTGAGTACAAGTACTCGCATGCGCCACAAACTGGCATTGGTAAGTTTCATTGTCTTGTATCGTTGCATTAAGCATTCACGCTATGTTCATCTACGTTCATATACGTTCATCTGTCATGCGTTAAATGTTGGTTTGACACTGTGCAATTTAATATTGTTTTCTCTCTGGTTTAGTATTATTTCAAGTAAGATATATTCATTATTTCATTTTTGTTTTGTTAATTTAGAATTTAAAGAACTTACTAGCTCTAAATAAAAAAGATACAAAAATATTTAATCGTGAACGTAAAGATGTACTTGCTGCCTACTTTGATGGTATAGAAAGTATTTATATCTTATTAATTTAGAAATGAATTTTTATACTGTTTATTAGAATTTTATATTTCATTTGTTTTGAATCTGTTTTATTTTATTAGTTGTTTTTGTTAAATAAATTATCGTTGATTATATTTTACCTGCTCAGATATTCATTCTTTTCAGTCTGATTTAGTCTAGTTTAGCATTGAAAAAATAAGTCATGTACTCGTACTCGTTACTCATTTTTCATTGAGTACTCTAAATTTCTGTAACAGTATTCATTTTTTGAATACTTTTAAAACAAGTACTCGAAATCAAGTATCATGAGTTGTTTTTGAAGGTACTCGTTATGAAATAGTCATAAGTATTTTGAAGCTGTACTCTGCCCAGCTCTGGGGGACATATAGTTTTATACGTTTTCCCATGAAGCCTAGGGACAGGGTCTAGGTGTCCCATATCATATGAGGTTTAGCATTATGTACCAATACATTCATTCGCTAGATATGTTTCATAGGTAAATATATCACATCACAAGAAAGTCTTATTCGGAACATATGTACCCCGCACCGCAGCAAACGTATTAATATAAATTGTCTAGAGGTGAACCTGTTAGGTAATTTACTAAAAACCTATTGAATAACTGAACCTATTACCTGTTAGGTAATTTACTAAAAAGGTAAATTTCAAAAAGCAATAAACACCAAAAAGGAATCTTTCCTTTCTGGAGTAATTTTCCTACAAATTCGTCTTAGGAAATCAGAAACTTGTTAACAAACAGATTTTTTAAAATATATTGATTGTCCTTGTTTATTTATTGACTACTTTAAGTCTAATTTATAAATCTAAAACATTTAAAAATCTTTTAGGATTTAGGAACATTTAGGACATGGTGAAATTAGTCTTCAGTGTATTCCTGCAAATTATAAAAGCAATATTCTAATTTTTTTTTTAACAAATTAAGCATATGTAGATATGCCTAAATTTATGTACAAAATTTATTATGTATATAAATCTAGTTCTGTTCCAATTTTTTGTAAAAATATTGTTACTGAATTTCTCTTTAAATGATTCACTCCTTTAATTCCAAACACGTTTAATATTCTACAACACGTCGGTCTTAACTCTGTTACATCCAAAATCACAACTAACTCACTCCTAGCAACAACACCAGTATTTATAGTTTCTACATTTCTAGAAAATTCTTTTGACATCCAGAATATTCAATATGTCATTCCATACAATTCTTTACTAATAACTAGTGTGTATAAACTAAATAAACTAAGTATGTAAACTATAAAACTTAATAAATGTCAGCTGTCACAAATGTCACTTTTACAAATGTCACATTGCTCCCCTCTTCAAAGTTATTCGTCCCGAATAACCTGTCTTCAGTCCTAGGCGGTGGATCTTCGACGACAAACCAATCGGGTGGATTATGTCCTGTGTACTTTGCGAGCCTTTCCAGATGGACCACCTTCGGCTTGCTTCTTGGAGACAGCTGGATGCGGTAGACCAGGTCGTTGATTTTCTTTATTATGGTGTACGGGCCTTCCCAGTTGCTCTGAAGCTTTGGACTTTTCCTTTCGTCCTTTTTTGGGGCGTACAACCATACTGCATCACCAGGCTTAAATGCAGTCTCTGTTGATGTAGTGTCGAGACGCTGCTTCATTTTGTCGCTGTGAATTTTCAGCTTCTCCCTGGCAAATCGGTGGATCCGGTCCATTCTCTCTCCAAGTCCTCCACAAATTCTGGCAAAGATCGTTCCTGATTTTCTTCTACTGGATGGCCAAGTATGAGATCAGTAGGCAACTTCATTTCTCTTCCAGAGGTCAGCTAGACGGAGTGTAGGTAGTCGGAAGCTCATGCTGGGAACTTAGAAACGACAGCAAGAACAGAGGCACCAATTTGTCCCAGTCCCTTTGATTTTCAGACAATTTAGACAGGTAGTGGCTATGGTCCTGTTATGGCGTTCAACCATGCATTCGACTGGGGATGAAGCGCAGTTGTTCGGGTTTTCTTGATGCCCATTGCTTTCATCACTTCTTGCCAAGCTCTGATCTCGAAATTTCTTCCTTGGTCGGAATGCAGTTCGAGGGGCACTCCATGTCTAGCTATGACATTCTCGATGAACGCTTGGCTACAGTTTCTGCTTCTTGATTTGGGAGAGGTACTGCTTCGGGCCATTTCAGAAATAATCCATTACCACCATCAAGTACTTATTGCCACGGTCGGTTACAGGTAATGGTCCAAGAATGTCCACAGCTACTCTCTCGAATGGTGCTCCGGATAAGTACTGCACCATTTTACCATGGCCTTCTGTTTTTGGTCCCTTTTTGGCAGAGCACAGATCACATCTCTTGCACCATTCTTGACGTCTCGGCGACAGTTTATCCAATAAAATCGGTCCCTTACTCGAGCCAAAGTCCTGGTTACTCCAAAATGTCCTCCGGTTGGGCTGTTGTGCAGTTCTTCCCACACTTGGTGGATTCTTGCTTTAGGCAAGACCAACTGGTAGACTGCGGATACTCCATCGGGGCTCTCCCACTTCCGATGCAGTAGGCCATCGCCGAAACAAAGGGAATTCCATTGAGCCCAGTATCCCTTGATAGTCGTACCATATCTGGAAACTTCCTGCCAAGTTGGTCGAACTCCATTCTTTAGCCAGTTCCGGATTAATTTCAGGTCACTGTCTTTCTTCGACTCTTCTTTAATTCCTCCGAGGACCATTCATCTTCAACCTCTATCGTTGTTGCCATTAACAATTCATTGCAGGTCTCGTATGAAGATTCTTTAGTCTCAATCTTCTGGCAGTAGCGGCATTCTGTTCTAAACAAGGTCTTCTTGATAATGAGATCTTCATTACCACGGGTTTTTCCACTCCGGTGCATTATTTTGAAATCATACTGTTGTAGTCTCTCCATCCATCTAGCAACTTGTCCTTCTGGGTTCTTAAAATTCATAATCCACTGCAGGGCGTTATGATCTGTCCTAATTAAAAAGTGTCTTCCATAAAGGTAACTATGAAAATGCTCCAACGATTTGATGATGGCCAGTAATTCTTTTCTCGTGACACAGTAATTTCTTTCAGCCTTGCCTAGTGTCTTACTGAAATAGGCAATAACTTTTTCTTCTTCGTCTTGAACCTGGGATAAGACTGATCCAATTCCGTGTTGAGAGGCATCACAATCCAAAATAAACATTCCATCTTGTTTAGGGTATGCCAAAATCGGTGCTGTAGTTAAGGCCTTCTTCAGTTCTGTGAAAGCTTGCTGGCAGTCTGGAGTCCAATCGAAGGTAACATTATTTTCGGTGAGCCGATGTAGTGGTTTAGCAATTTTTCGAAATCCTTTACAAATTTCCTATAGTATGTGCAAGTCCAAGAAAACTCCTTACTTGATGTTTGTCTCTTGGTTGGGGCCACTCTTTGATCGCAGAAATCTTCCTGGTCAGTTTGAACTCCTCGGTGGAAACTATGTGTCCCAGGAATTCTACTTGTTTTTGAAATAGGGAACATTTCTTGATTTAACTGTAAGTTGGCATTTCTGAATCTTCTGAAGATATCCTCCAAATTTTTAAGATGTTCATCAAATGATTCCCCATTACAATAGACGTCATCAAGGTATACCAAGCAAGTTTTCCACGTCATTCCTCTAAGTACTAACTCCATCAGTCTCTCAAAAAGTGGCCGGTGCATTGCAAAGACCAAATGGCATAACTTTAAATTGATAAAGTCCGGTACCAGCAGAGAATACTGTTTTCTCTTTATCATCGGGATGAAGTTCGACTTTGCCAATATCCACTCTTCAAGTCCAACGTTGAAAACCATTTTGACTCTGAAAGTGTGTTCAGGGTGTCGTCGATTCGAGGTAGAGGATAACTGTCTTTCCTAGTCACATTGTTCAGCTTCCGATAGTCCACGCAGAATCTCGTTGTGCCATCTTTCTTCGTAACTAAAACAACGGGTGAAGACCATGGGCTCCGATGACTCCTCGATGACACCTTCTTTCAGCATTTTATCGATCATTCCGGTAACTTTCATTCTGTTTAGTGAATGGTAGTCTTCTTGGAGCTTGCTTTATCGGTGGGTTATTGCCGGTATCTATGCGATGTTGAACCAGACTTGTTCTGCCGGTGATGTTTCCATTGGCAAATACATCTTGATATCCGTCGAGGAACTGTCTAGCTTTTCAGCTTCTTCCGGTTCCAGATGAGCAGCATTTTTGAGCAAAGATTCTGTAATAGTTGGATCACGTACCCTTGCTTGATCGTCTGAGCTTGGTTGACTTCCCGCATTTAACTATCTTTTGACTGGTTCACAACGTCCCAATACTTCATTCTTCTTAAGAATAATCTTTTTGTCTGATATGTTGGCAATCCTTACTGGGACTTTGGTTATTCATTTGTACAAGGCTTCTTGCAACCAATAAGCCATCGCTCCTTTCTTCGCCTCGACTATTCCAGTACTTAGACCTTCACCATTTCCATCCAATTTTGCAATGATGATGTTCTCTGATCCTTGGGGGATTTGGATGTCCTCTTCAACTATGATCCTTCTTGATTTATTGTAGTCTTGAAGTTTGGGGGCCATAACAATTTCTTCATTTTGAATTTGTATAGTTTTGTTTTTAACATCCACGACAAAACCATGTTTACTCAGTATGTCTAAGTCCTAATATGCAGTCGTCTCTGATATCGGCTGTTAAAACTCGGTTGATACATGATTTCCGAACCCAGTTGAATTTTACATTTAGCTCACCATGTACAGGAATCAATTCTCCAGTAGCTGTTTCCAATTTCACATGTCTGGATAATTCCTTTGATGATTTTGGCAGAATGTCAGGCCGCAAAATAGTTCTTGTAGCACCGGTGTCAATGACAAAGGAACACCATTTATCGTCCAAGTATCCATGGACTATCAGGCTTCGCTCGTGCGCTACTTATTTTTGAGACTGAAATCTTGGGGCATTGAGTATAAGTAGTCACACACGCCCCCTAGCATCGACTAATTGTCGTTCCGAATTTCTGCTGGTGATCTGGAACGAGGTCTCCGGGTCTGGGGTTGGAGAACAACCTGTCCTATGCTGTGAAGTCTTTGATGTCCCATTTTCTTCTCTCCACTTCCTTCTGTCTGGACTCCTGGATCTTGATCTTGAATCTGGCTGTCGATCTGGTGAGTTCGTTCTTGACTGAGACCTTGATCTGGCCCTGCAAAAGCGCTCTAGGTGCCCAATTTTTCCACAGTTGTAGCAGCGCCTGGTTTCCTTTTGTGTAGAGTTCGATTGTTTGATTTCATTTAATTCTTGCATTAATTTCTCCACAGTTTCTTTAAGCGATTGGCATTCGTCGAATTTAACTTGCCTCACTCTGGTTTTGTAGCTCCTCGATGCTTCTTTAGCTGCTTTAAATTCCAAAGCAGCTATGAGTGCATCACTGATCGTGGTGTGTCTTCCAAGTCGCAAAGCTTGCTGCATTTCGGTGTCTACTAGGCCATCAATAAAAGTCTGGATGCCAATTTGTTCGAGAAATTCTTTGGGTGCTTGAGGGTATGCCAAATGAATGAGTCGTTCGATGTCAGCTTCATATTCTTGAAGAGACTCATTACTTCTTTGCTGTCTGCTCTGATCTGGGACTGATAAACTTCGCGGAGATATTTGTGTCCATACCTCATTTCTAACGCGCTATAATTCTGTCGTAGTCATTTTGCTGCTCTTCCGGGATGCTCTGTAAAATTTCTAAAGCCTGCCCCTGAGAGATATGACAAGCGAAGTAGCCATTCTTGGGAAGTCCATCCGTTCGCTTTTGCAGCAGCCTCAAATTGTCTGCGGTACATGGACCATGATGACTGTCCATGTAGTGGGAGGCTTAAGCATTTTGTGTACTGACCTTTCAGCATGCATAAGGGTTGAGTTTTGTAATGGAATACCTGGTGAGGTCGAATAATCTCCAGAATCGGCTATTGAAGTACGATGCAATTGGTGGCCCAGTCCTTCTATCTTTTCCAGTATTTCTCTCTGTACTTGCCGTTTGGTGTCTTCCAGTTTTCTTTCCAGTTCTTCCTTATTATTTTGAAAGTCCTTCTCTATTCGATTAACTTTTATGCCTACCTGGTCAATCTGCTGTTCCACGCCATCAATCCTCCCAGAAAATTCATTCAACCTGGTGTTTATTACTTGCTGTGACTCGCAAATTTCCTGATGACGCCTCTCTGCCTGTCTGGTCCTCTTGTCGTCGTCGTTCTGCCTCCTCACGGTCCTCCTGTCGCCGCCGTTCGTCCTCCTGTCGTCGCTTTTCCTCGTCTTTCTGCCTCTCACGGTCCTCCTGTCGCCTGTCTTCTCCTCTGTCTTTCTGCCCTCCTCACGGTCCTCCTGTCGTCCTTGTTGCAAGAATTTTAATATTTCACTTACATCCATTGTCGTCGTTTCTTCGTTGTATTTTGTAGATCTCGTATTCACCATATAACTTTTTTTTTTTTTTTTTTCGAATTCTATTATCCCACCGCTGCACCAAAATGTTACGAATTTCTCTTTAAATGATTCACTCCTTTAATTCCAAACACGTTTAATATTCTACAACACGTCGGTCTTAACTCTGTTACATCCAAATCACAACTAACTCACTCCTAGCAACAAACCAGTATTTATAGTTTCTACATTTCTAGAAAATTCTTTTGACATCCAGAATATTCAATATGTCATTCCATACAATTCTTTACTAATAACTAGTGTGTATAAACTAAATAAACTAAGTATGTAAACTATAAAACTTAATAAATGTCAGCTGTCACAAATGTCACTTTTACAAATGTCACAATATGTTTTATCATAACTGTTTTATTTTAACCTCCTGACGACCAGAGATCCTAGTTGGAATTTTTTAAAAAAAATTTACGAATTGCTATTCATACCATAAATGTCACCATAAAAATACTTTAAAAAATTCAAGCTGGAAAATCTAGTTTTCCTTATGTTCTGAGTAAAGTACATTGGAAGCTAATCTATGTGTACTGGAAGTTAATCTATATGTACTTCCCATAGGACATAAAGGCTATGTGTGACTGAAACAGCTAGTTTTTTATCGAATTGCATCTAAATCCAATTAAATAAAACATATTTGTGCAAAGGCACTCTTAATAAATTGTACAATAACTCAACTAAAACCCTATTTTTTTTTCTTAACAATAATAACAGAAACAAATGTGATACGTACGCCTTTCTTAATTAGATGTGGTAAAATCAACACTTAAAATTATATTTACGAGATCAATTTGTATGCTTACTTGTAAGTGCTACCTATGAGCCTCATTATTAGAGATCCTAATTGAACTTTAGTGACTTGAAAATAAGTTAAAAAACCGATAAAAAATGAACAAAAACAAATAAAAAAACCATTCTTGCAAAAACTTTTCATCATATTTTCAACTATTTTCGTCATTTCAACATTTCATTTTCATCAACATCATTTGAACTCATCTTTCAACTTTTCATCAACATTTCAGAAATATTTCATCATATGAATCATCTCTCTGATTCTGTACCATCCGTATGTACTGTCAGTAGGATTGGTTCGAACATCACGGTCCGAGTTCTGGAGGTACAAAATTCGGATTAATTTAGAATATCTGCTATACCCTCATCATTCATTGCTGGAATAAAAACAAAATCCCGTAAGCAATCCCACCACATAAGATAAGCAAAGATCTTAAGAAGCTAGTTATGCGAAACTTTAATTGGCGACCCTTGTACTCTGCAAAGAACGTAGAAATGTTTGAAGTTATTATTTTTCAATTTTTTGCCAATTTCGCATAAATATCAATACCTATCTAATAAATAACATCTGCTTAGTAAATTTAGATAAAAATAAGGCCTAAAATGTTAATCGATGATATGTTTCTATAATTGAAACATGGTATCAATATCATGTTTCAATTATTGAAACATGGTATCGATTAACATGCATATATCGATATAACATGCATATATGCGCAAGTGCGCACCCAGTTGACTTACACTCAACGCCATTTTCAACAAAATGACAGATGTCAGCGAGTTCAAAATAGATGAAAAGTTACTCAACAAGATCGAACAGATGGCGTTGTGATATGATGAAAGTGTTGCTATTTAATTTTTTTTTCGGTAGAATTTTTTTAAACTATGTACTACGAGAAGTACAGTGGTCGTCAGGAGTTTATAACTGGTTTTCTTTTTTCTGGATCAAGTTCAGTTATATATAATATAATCTAAAATTATTCTAATGTGAAATATCCTTAGAACTGAAAAAAAGCAGTTATCAGAAATACATAATAATAATAATATTAATAATAAAACTCTTAACAGTTTAAATTTCCACGTTTACTTCATGAACATGATGACCGTTTCGCCATCTTTAACCCTTTCACTGCGGCACCTGATTCTAATAGGATAACAGAGTGTGTGGTGCCGGGAACCTCGCGCGGCTGTGTACGGTTCCCGCAAGTAACCACGTTTTAGTAGTTGTGATTTTATATAGCCAATGCGGATTCGGCCGTCTCCCGCACTTAAATAATTTTTCAATCTAATTTATCTACAAATCTTAAGTTTCAGATGACGCATCACATGTATTATAACAAGAACGTTAATTTGACATACAAATTAGTTTACGCGACATGATAATGCACAACTTCTACCGACGAAAAACTGTAATTTGAATTGACAGCGCATGATGATATACGAGTACATATGTATATGCGGATATATCCAGCTCCCGCACTAACGCGATGGTAAATTTTTTGACAGCAGCATGCGGTGGGATATTTAAAATCAGTAAAAATAGACAACCAATAGTGCAGTAAATCATCCGGCTCTCGCATATCAGCCACACATTTTTTTTAAGGCTTTATACGGTTCCTGCAGTGAAAGGGTTAAATTCTTTTTTTTGAAAATTTCCGAAAATTTCGGTAATTTTGAAAGGTAATTATAAATACTTATAATTATACTCGGTAAAATATAATTTTATGTAATTTACCCACCTCTACTATTGTCCATAAAGTAGGAAGCATGGCCATCTTCTTTATCACTTTCAATTCTCAATTGCAAAAATTTTTTCCTGTCAACCTAATACTGCCTTTGTTGAAAAAAGCGTATAAAATGGAAGAGAGTAGAAAGGATTAATTACAATGGCAATTTATCTAGATTGAAGCGGCTTAATATTGTTCTGTAAAAGTAATAAGTAATAATTAAAACAATGTGTAGTAATCAATTTAAGAAGCAATTTCGAATTACCAGGAATATATTGCATAACATTTTACAGAATTCTATTTTGGGCCATGTTGGTAAATTTCTTTCTTTTCAACAGCATATTTTACAGGCCGCTGAGAGCGCTGGTATCAAATTTCCAGATTATAAGAATAGTGGTGTATCCCTGAGGTCACAAAGAATGAAACTCCCTGCAAATGTTGGCCAGAAAAAATCCAAAGGAATTGAGCAAATCCTTCAGGAAATGGGCTTGGGTACGTATCTGTTCAACATCATTTAAAATTTAAGCCATCTGATATTAAGATAAATAATATTGAAATATTAGTCAAGAAAATTAAAAACATCGCGTTTTTTTCACTTTTAATAACGAACAAGAATGTAAAGAAGAGAGAATATTCTCTTTTTCACTAGCTAGTCATTCACTCTTATATTAACCCAAGGGTAAAAGCAATTGAATTAATCTCTTTAGACTACTTCTTTATGCTTGTAGCACACCATTCGCATTTTTGAAAGTGCTGAAAGTTACTTATTTTAATTGACAAGCATTTATTTAATCTAGATTTAAACCCAATACCCACTGAAGATATCTGCCAACATTTCAATGAATTGAGAAGTGACATGGTGTTACTAATGGAACTCAAAGCTGCTCTGGGCACCTGCGAGTATGAGCTACAGTCGTTAAGACATCAATATGAAGCACTTAACCCCGGAAAGGTAATCATTAAGATACTTTAACAGTTTAACTAGTTTTAATGCACATTTTCATGTTTTAGACTTTGGCCATACCTCCTCAGCTTTTGTCAAATTCTGATACTGATTCCAAAGTTAGCACCGCTGAGATCATCGATGTTGTAGGGTCTCCTGGGACACCATCTAATACCTAGCTAGTAAGAATGCGAATATAAAGCAAGGGTTATTAATTTTACGAAAAATTTGCATGAACAGCTCTGGAATTCATCTTGATGTGAAATATTTTATGTACATAATATTGAATAAGTATATGTTTGTTTATTATTAGAGATTACAGTTTAGAATAATTTTAATATGAAGTATTAATAAAGCAGATTAGTCTTAACTTAAACTTATGAATTTAACATTAAGGGGGCTTTCCTCGCTTTTCGCTGAAAAAAAAAAGTTTTTTTGGGATTTTTTTTTAAGAAAGTATATAACGGATTGAGACAATTTTTTTAATTAAAAGATAGAGGTATGAAGATTACATTTATTTATTTATTTACTTTTTTAACCAAAATGGCGGCCGTTGATCCTTGTTCCAATGTAGCTACTTCAGGCGGACATGTCTCGTGTAAATGAGAATTTTCTACTACGCTATTCATCTGAAATCAAAAAATGAAACATTTTTATAAAATATAGGGTTGTTAGTGTTTATCATAGGGGTTTTTTGAAATTCAAATTTTACGCAATTTGGTGCAACTGTGAAAAAAAAAGTATGAGTTTCACCTTAAATTTCTACATTTAAATTGTTATTAAAAATCGAATTTTTGCAGTATCAAAAAAATCCTATGTTGATCACTAATGGCATCATTTGTGAACATTTTAAAAGCAAAATCATAAAAAAAAGGTTAATTCGTGCTCGAGAAAAATCTCATTCCAGTTTCAAAAACGTTGTTTTGAGAAAAACACATCTAAGGTTTTTTTATGTCTTTTTTTTCATTTAAGTATGAAATTTTTTAACTTACATGTCGTCATTAATTCCGGCCCCGTACAGGATCCCTCCTCTGCCTTGTAGACCTCATTTTGGCTTCATGTCAGATAGTGTCACGCATTTTTTCCACTGAATCCGCATTTCGCCAAATACGGATAATAAGTAACAGACCGTAACAAGTTGTCAATTCGCCTATTACTTTGATGGTCAGTTTTCCTGGACGTCTTCCCCTGAGTCCCTTGTTTGTTTTCTTCGCATTATGGAGCCTGGTTCCCATGCGTTTCTCCACGTGACCGACGCATTCCTTTTTCATTACTTTCGGATCGTTGTTGTACGGGTCCAAATCCAAAATCACCTTGAAGTCATTACCTTATCGCCTTACTGTCCCCGTCTGCCAATATACTGAGCAAATTTTACATTATGCTTTTCTTATGATCGTTGAAACACTTCCTTTACACTGTCCACCTCCATTATCCGTGCGCGACTTTTTTCAAGCGCCGTAACCGTCATCACTAATCCGGCTGTAAACTCGAAATCTAATACGCGGATCACTTTAAAATTTCAGGACAATAAATTTGTATGTATAACGTATCGATTTCAGTAAAAAACAAAAAAAAAACTATTTTTTGGAACCAAAAAGCGGGAAAGCCCCCTTAAAGGATCAGTGTGTATTCGAAATTACAAATAAATATGAAAGTACACAGTTCTTGTTTCACATAAATCTGTTTTCAGGACGTTTGACCAACTCTATTACACGAAACTATTTGTCGCCACATTTTGTTATTCTACTCTATAGTCTAACCCAGGCCTTTCCAACTCCTCCGGTGCTATTGCCGCTCCGGCCAAGCACCGGGAGTTAAATGCAAGAATATGATGTTGTCTGTCTTTGTCGCGCAAAGGCGGCTGTGCTGCGAACGAGTGAGAAGGCAGTGGATAGGCACCGTGTTGCGCGTGCAGCACCGGTGCGCGCCGGCACCGAGTGCTCGTGTTGGAGAGGCCTGGTCTAACCCATTATGTGTGAAAAGTTCAATGACCAGCATGAGTAACGTTATCGGTAAGGTTCGGAATGTTTGCCTTCTCGCTGTTAAACTGGCGTTATTTATCCTGCCCTCCCCGCACCGGGATGGCATTCTACTACGCATACGCAGGTCCTGGCCAGGATTGGTCAGTGGCGTACGTATGCAGGGACAAGAAATACACACGTATGTAATTAACAAGGCGCTTAAAAAACATAGTTTAATCTTTCATTATTATAAAGTTTTATAGTGCCGACCAGGCATTATGGCACACATTTCCGAACCCTAGTTATCGGTATTGAACAGAGGCATGCACATTTTTCTTTTTTAAAGGGTTAAATAGAACTTTGATATGACGAATATTTTGAAAATCTTCTAAACAACAAAGTATACTATTAAGGCACTTACTGTGCGTTTCATATGCAGTCAGAAATTTTCAAAAAATTAGGGACTTTTCTTAGACATATACTTGTATTAATAACTTGTAAAATTGCAACTTTATATTTTATCTTTTTGTCAAGTTATGAATTATTATGTTCGAAAATGTATTATTTTTTCCGCTATTTGCCAGTACATTAAAGTTTAACTACCCATAACTTCGTTAAAGAAAGAAATGTTTTATTAAAATTTGGACTTGATAGAAATATGCGCTTTTACTTCACACTGTCTAAAACATATTTCTTAAGATACAAAGGCTTCCGTTAAAATAAAAAAATAGTAGCTTGCTTAAAATTATTTTCTCCTTAAACTAATAGTATAATTCGTGGCTAATACACTTGGTGTGAGGTCAATAATCAGAAAAAAATATATTTTCTAGTAACAATGGCTCTCGATATTGGGAACCTTGTTATAAATAAATTAATACAAAAAAAAGAATAATTAAGGAAAGAACAGTAAAATAATGAGAAAAATGGAGAGAGAAGTTTCACCGCTGGGCACCAAGCCACCCGCTGTTAGGGAGAGCGATGTTGCCAGAGCTACACCTAATAAATAAGTCAGCTTTTGTAGTTCAGTTTTGATTTTCTGTAATAAACATTATATGTTTTTATTTTTGCTGATATATTTTTTAATATATGTACAGGGTCAGTTTTCATAATTTGACAATTGAATAATTCAGTGTTTCGTGAAAAATGTTATATATTTCTGAAAAGAGAAAAAATTGAGGAATCAGAATATGTAATAGTATACAGTTCCATTAAAAAAAAATAAAAAACAAAACTTTGATTTAGTTTTTTTTATTTCTGATGTTCAATTGATTTTTGTCATATCATATTACAAAAATGTCTGAGGAATTTTTGTCTAATTTCAATAATAAACTCACAATAACTAATAGACTCAAATTATAGAAACTAACCCTGTACATATACAGCTTGTGTAAAGGCAACATCGGCCAGTTTTGAAAAAGGACAAACAAAGTGAGACGACAGATACCGCATATGCATCGACGGTAGTGGGAAAATAAGACCAGTCCACTCACCACCTGCCGCTAGACAGAGCGAGAAGTGTAGTTGAAGTAAACTGTATTCTTGTTAAAAATGTTATTAAAATGGTTTATTCACGCGAAGAAATACATATGTATATCAGAATGTCGTATAGCATGGCATCATAACGGCAATTCTGAACGTAAATTAAAAGATTCATTTGCTAACATGTGTTCCCAAATAGGCCAACACTTTCTAAAAACACTAGGTATCCAAAATATTACGCATAATCTTATTAGTACAGCATTTTGCCCTCGGCGCGGCGGGCGATTAGCCGTGCTGTGAGGAAGAAGGGTTCAGGTTCAGACGTATTAACTCGTACTGATTATGTAAGTGGTGAAGAGCCGTCTAAGAAGAGTCTTATTTTCCCACTACCCTCGATGCGTAATGATGGTTGCGCCTTACAAACATGTCGTTTCATATGTATTTGTCCTTTTTCATAACCGGCCGATGTTGGCTTAACACACACTGTATATACCTATATATTATAAATACTCAACATTTACAAGAAAGATATAGACTCACTGTTAATTTAAATATGGGTATCCACAGTAATTCTCTCAAACGATGCAGAGCGATGTGGCAACAGCGATTTGCATCCAGCTTAGTGTTTACACCTCCCCATTGCATCCGTGCTCTTTCCAATATGTATTTATATTTTAATACATATATCTAATTTTATTTTTAATCTGTTTAATATTAAAAAAAGAGTGTCAACATGAAATATCTTATTTAATAACTCATTAACTAAAAATAAAATATTTATCTTCATAAAAATCATACATAACAAAATAAGATTCTATTTATGTTATACGATAGTGAATATTACAAGAAATTATACATCAAAAAATAGTTTACTTTGGTTCAATAGTTTTTTTTTTTCTGTAAACGGTCAAATGCAAGGGCTCAATATATTATGTGGAACGCATAATAGATCAGGATCACCAGAAAAACTTTGTTTCATATAATTATACGACAGAATCATATCACCATTAAAGAAGCGTGCACCAAATTCAATATGGCAACAAAGCTTTTTGATGTTTGTTGTGATTTAGAGGTCGTAAATTAGATTCTGTAACAGTTTTATTCTATGACTTATTTATATACAGTGTGACCCACTTAATATCGCAACATTCTTGTATATCCGTTAAATAATAATTGATTTTGGAGTGGGTACTGCAACCTTCAGCCTAGAAACAAAAAAATGGACATTTTCCACGTAAAACACCGAACTACTATACTTTTCCGACATGCGTTTCTCCAACTGAGTTGGCATCTTCAGGAGAAGAAAAACTAAATTCTAACCTACACACTTGCACTATTTATACTTAATTTATTGCCACAGTTCACTGAACCGTAACATCTATCTTTGTTTATCAGAACAAACAGTGGACTAGTGGGTATCGAACCATTGTCCTTATTCATATTACTGTTACACTTAATGATTTCTAAACTTTCAAAAGCATCCAACTGTCTACTGTTTGTTACATTAAATTTGTAATTAATTTTAAAATATTTTCCGTTTTGCCATATTTAAAATGAGGGTGAATTTAGGCTCATATGATAACGAAAACAAATTTCGAATTGTCAGTATCTCTACGAAATGTCGTGGAATTGTACAGGGTTCTCTTAAATTTATGCTTCCTTATTAACTTATCTATTAAATGGACTGAGTAACCGTTATTCTTAGCTACATTCTTAATTAATTTTTTCTCATGTTCAAACCTCTCTGTACTGAGGGGGAAATTTAACAAACGGTGAATCAGAAAATTAAAACTTGCCATTTTATGGTGAAAAGGGTGGTGTGAATCGTTGAGAATATATCTAAGTATAAGTTCTTTCCTATATACATCAATCTCTAACTTATTTTCAGTATTTCTAATCATAAAAAAAAACGGGCCCCCCCCCCCCCCCCCCCCCCGGCGCGGCGCCGCCGCCCCCCCCCCCCCGGGCCCCCGGCGGGGCCCGCGGCGCCCCCCCGCCCCCCCCCCCGGGCCGCCGCGGGGGGGCCCGCGCCGGCCCCCCCCCACACCAACCCCCCCCCCCCACCCACCCCCCCCCCGCCCCCCCCCCGCCCCCACCGCAGCGCCCCCAGGGGGCCCCCCCGGGCGCAGGGGGGGGAGGCGGCCCCCCCACCCCCCGCAACCGAACCAAAAAAGCAAAAAAAAACCCCACCCCACAACCCCAACACCCCAAGCCCCCGCCGCCCCACCCCCCACCCCCCCCCCCCCCCCCCCCCCCACCCACCCGCGGCCGCCCGCAAAAAACCAGACCACCAGGCCCGAGGGGGGCAGAGGCGGCGCCCCACCCCGCGCCGGGGGGGGCGGGGGCAGGGGGGGGGGGGGGGGGGGGGAGGAGAGCGGCCGGCCGCACCAACAAACACGCCCCCCCCCCCCCCCCCCCCCGCCCGCCCGCGGGGGGGGAGGCCACCCACCCCCCCCCCCCCCCCCCCCCCCCCCCCCCCCCCCCCCCCCCCGCCCCCCGGGGGAGGGGGGGGGGGCGCCGGGGGGGGCGGGGGCCCCGGCCCCGGGGGGGGGGGGGGGGGGGGGGGGCGGGGCCCGCCGGGGCGCGCCCCGCCCCCCCCCCCCCCGGGGGCGGGGGGGGGCGCGGGGGGGCGGGGGGGGGGGGGGGGGGGGGGGGGGGGGGGGCGCCGGGCGGGGGGGGGGGCGGGGCGGGCGGGCCCGCCGCCCCCCCCCCCCCCCCCCCCGCCGCCGGGGGGCGGCGGGGGCGGGGGGCCCCCCCCCCCCCACCCCACCGGCGGAGGGGAAGGCGAGGCGCCCCGGGCCGGGGGCGCCGCCCCGCCCCAGCCGGCCCGGCGGGGGGGGGGGGGGGGGGGGGGGGGGGCGCGCGCCGGCCGGGGGGGGGGCGGCGCGGCGGGGCGGGCCGCCCGGCGGGCCGGGGGGCGGGCGGGGCGGGGGGGGGCGGCGCGCGGGCCGCGCCCGGGCGCGGGGGGGGGGGGCGGGCGCGGGGCGCCGCCGCCCCCGCCGGAGCGGCGGGGCGGCGCCCCGCCCCCCCCCCCCCCCCCGGCCCCGCGGGGCGCCGCGGCGGGGGGGGGGGGGGGGCGGCCGCGCCGGGGCCCGGGGGGGGGGGGGGGGGGGGGCCGCGGGGGGGGGGGGGGGGGGGGGGGGGGGGGGGGGGGGGGGGGGAGGGGGGGCCCCCCCCCCCCCCCGAGAAGGAAGAGAGAGAAAGGAAGGGGCGGGCGCCCGGCCCCCACCCCCACCCCCCCCCCCCCCCCAGCGGGCGGGGGGGGAGGGGGCCGCCGCCCGCGAGGAGAAGCGGGAGCAGGCCCACACAAAAACAAGGCCACCCCCCCCCCCCCCCCCCGCCCCGAAGCAAGAAACAAAGAAGACACAACACCAACACACCACCCCCGGGCGGGGGGGGGGCCCCCCACCGCGGGCGGGGCGGGGGAAGGAAAGGAAAACCCCCAAAGGCCAAAAAAAAAAAACCCCCCAAGGGCGGAAAAAAACTCCCCCCCCCCCCCCCCCCCCAAAGCCCCCCCCCCCAGCGCGCCCCCCCCCCCCCGGGCCCCCGCCCCCCACCCGGGGGGCCCACGCCCCCCCCCGCCCCCGCCCCCGCCCCCCCAAACCCCCCCCCCCCCCCCCCCCAACCCCCCCCCCCCCCCACAACAAAGAGCAGACCCCCCCCCCACCCCCCCCCCCCCCACCCCCCCCCCCCCCCTCCCCCCCCGCCGCGCGCCCCCCCCCCCCAGCAGCCACCCCCCCCCCCCCCCCCCGCGCGCGGGCGGGGGGGGGGTCTTTTTCGCCTCCCCCCCCCCCACCCCCCCCCCCCCCCGAGGCGGCCGGGGGGGGGGCGCCCCGAGGGGGAGCCGCCGCCCCCCGCCCCCCCAACGGGGGGGGGGGAAGGGAGCGCCCCCCCCCCCCCC